>CM019155.1:130949657-131146278 GCA_009733165.1 Naja naja
CAAACTATGGTTAAAACAAAAATGGCTTAATATATCTGATTGCAAGATCTTTCTATATGTAGGCTATTATACATTTATATGATGTTGTATATACATCGTAGAGTTAAATAAGAAGAAATAAAACACACAAGGATATTTGTTTAAGAAAGTGCAAAGCAGAGCCAGGATGATAGAGCAAACATAATACAGAATTAGTTTGCTAGCATTTAAGGTGCAACCAACCAATTTGTTTTCCAGAAGTCGTTAGTACAATGACTATAATTTAATAATATTTTATTATCATCATTATCTGGACTGCAGATATATCTAATTGCAGTACAAGGCCAATGCTCACCACTAATTGATAATCATGAGTTACAAAGAATTCAAGGCTGTTTATCTTTTATCTTCCACTTTTTATGTTCCAAATAGAGTCAGTGAGGTTGAGGGAAGATGATTGACAAATGGAGGTGGCTGACACACATATCTCCTGATACTAAAGCATTTCTCTTAACTCAATGTTTCTTAACCGTGGCAACTTTAAGATGTGGGGACTTCAACTCCCAGAATTCCTCAACCAACAATCAACTTCCGTTCCTGGACGTCCTAATTTACAAAAACCCAACTGCCTTTAGGATACACACCATCTACCAGAAAAAGACACACACTAACCGCTACTTAAATGCACAATCCCATCACCACCCTGCTCAGATCAACTCCGTAGCCAAGACCCTCATCTCCAGAACCAAACAGACAAACCAACAGGAGAATAAATGCACGACGAGAACACAAGAACCAGTCAGAAAAGAAGAAAACTTCTCCCTTTTTCCAACACCTTAAAGCCACAGGACATGAAATTGATTTTGAGGGATCCAAACTTATCTCCAATACTGAACACTTCAACAAGAGAATAATTAGGGAAGCCATCGAAATAGAGAAACACCTCATAACATGAATAAACGGGATGATATTTCCGCCACCAGACATCTGAAACCAGCTCAATCAACAAACGAGTCCCAGCCACTTAAAACCAACACCGACCCAAAATAACACATGATGCCACCACCAATCTCTTCACCAGACTAAACCCAAGCCCACGCCACAGATGAAAGGCAACCACCATCCAGAAACTAGACCATGGTTAAAACACCAGTTGCTACACCCCTCCACTCTCAAATCCAAGCAAGCAAACTGACACACTATAAACACATAGCCAGACCTCAAACTCTCGAGCCAAACCAAGCGCCCAGAATGCCACATCACAGCCTTCCACCCAGGATACTACATCACAGAACTCAGGGAGATCATAAAACACAAAACATCAGGAGGTTGCAGCACAGACAACTCCACCCAGGAGATTACCACCACACCCAGGACGCTACAACAATAGAACTCAGAAGGTCATCACACAGCCCATTACCCACCTACAGTAACACAAAAGGCTGAGAGACACACAGCCAGCACTCGCCACAGCCACACAGGGTCCCAGGAAAAAGCCATCCACTCCAAGCTATCAACTCACAGCCAATCAAGAAGTAAAACACAGCCAACTCCAGAGTTTAAAAAGGAAAACAGTTACTCATCACACACTTCTCCCAGGAGAACGGTTGAAGACACCAGCCTGAAGATGACGGATGAGATTGGTCAAACGTTTATGCCAGGTATTCTCAATCCACACGGACAAGACCCGAATACAATTAAGATTCCACATATATATATATATATATATATATATATATATATATATATATATATATATCTATATATATATATGAGCAATTCTTTCTTTCTTGGCCAATATATATATATATATATATATATATATATATATATATATATATTGGCCAAAGAAAGACACCGCACACAGAGACATCCGCCCACACATATGCAGGAGGAGATGGAAGTCAGAGGCAGGACAATGACATAATTCATCTAAGATTTTCTGCCAAATCTGATTAATCTCCTGGGCAGATGAATCTCCCTCCAGGAGTTGCTGTAAATAACCCAGAAGGTGGAAATTCCATTCGGCTGATTTTTGATTGCCTGAAATCCAGGAAGTCAATGAAGTGATATCACTTGCTGTCCTCCTCAGTTAAGGGATAAGCCCTGGCATGTAAGATTTCCTGTTGACATATGAAGAATGTAGGAAGAAGAAAGGGAATACTATAGAAGGCCAGAAGGAAAAGCCAGTCGCAGCAATAAACCACACCTGTTGGATTTTGGTCTGCCATGCAAGCATAGGAGCTTGGCTGGGAAGGGGTGTGTGTGTGTGTGTGTGTGTGTTGGGAGTGGTGATGAATGGCAACCCAACCTTCTATTTTTGTCATATTCATGAGGTGCCAAGTCCGTTCCTCCCACCTGCAGGATTTAGTTGTTCTCACCTGGATGCCCTTGTGGCACCAGGAACCTCGGCATCACCTGCTGGTATTTGCTGGGCTGCAGGACGATTAAGCAGGCGGGCATCTCCTCCTCCTTTGGGGCCAGGCCAAGAAGGGTACAGTGCTTGCTCTCCCCCCCTGCCCCGCCCATTCCCCCCTCCCCAGTGCCTCCTGTATACCCCATGAAGTTGGAATAAAGCTCAGGAGTGGCAACTTGCCCAGCTCCGTCAGCAGAGCTCCTCTTTCTTCGTCTTCTGCAATTTCTATGCAAATAGTAATCCGATGCCAGGACGTGCGGAGAGGCTTGTAACTGGCAGGTGGTATGGCCCAACCCGGTCCAGAGTTATTTGCCTGCTCGCCATCTCACTTCCCCAGCTCTGATGCTCCGTGGATTCTTTCCTGCTGAGAGTGTATTCCCCCCCCCTTTGTTACTAAAAGTGGCACTTAGACTTTCCTTCATTTCGCCATCATCCAGGAAGCCCCAGGTGTACAGAGAAATGTGTGACAGCAGCACCCCCGTCCCGCTCGCATGGGTGGAGGAAGTGACAGTATCTGAGCCTTGACACCGTTCATGGTAATAACATTCCTTCCTTGGAAATACCTGGACCAAAACAGTGATAGGGTTTCGGTTGAAGGCTCAGATCTGAAACAAAATTCAAGACTGGAAGATCTGGTGGGTTGGGTGGCTTTAGCAGTGGGCAGAAATTCAACAGGGCATTACCTGGCTGCAACAGGAAAAGTTTTTTCCTGTGGGGTCCTTGCTGCTCTCTGAGCTTGGTTGTTGTTGTTTTTTGCAGACATTTCATTAGCAAACTAGGTAACATCATCAGTGCTAGTTGGGACTGGGGTTTGCTCTCTCTCTGCCTCTTCCTACTAGTACTGATGATGCTACGTAGTTTGGTGATAAAACGTCTACAAGAAAACAACCAAGCTCAGAGAACACCAAGGACCCTACAGTTCAACCCTGAGTTGCAAATATGCTCTTCTAAAGCAAGGGGTCCCCAAACTTGGCAACTTTAAGACTTGTGGACTTCAACTCCCAGAATTCTCCAGGCAGTCATGCTGGTTGGGGAATTCTGGGAGTTGAAGTCCACAAGTCTTAAAGTGGTCAAATTTGGAGACCTCTGTTCTAAAGCTTTGCCTGTTGGAATTCTGCCTGTTGGGTGCCACTCGCTATGTGGAAGCTTTTCGGTGTGGATTGCAGCTAGAAATTAAATTTATTTTTATTTATTTATTGAATTTATTTACTGCCCATCTCATAGCAAACGACTCTGGACAGAGAGTTGCTCCCACTGTGGGGTTAACACCGGAGGCTGATCTTTCACCCAGGACCCAATTTTGAGAAGGAATCAGCTGCTTTAATAGCTAGCGAGTAATCTGCCCATCCTCAGTCCAAGATGAACAGGCTTGGCTCCCTGCCTCCCTTCCGAGGCAGCCATCTACTTCCTCTCTGCTTCCTCTTCTTATCCTTCCTCCAGTCTGCCCCATCTGTTGGCAGTGGTGGCTGAGGAGTCTTGGTTAAAGCGATGCCTGCCGTGAACTATGGGAACCTGGAAAGGGTGTTGGAAGTCTTGTCAGAGTGGAAATGGGTAGCTATTTCTTCTCTCAGGCTAGTCCAGTGTTTTTCAAACCTGGCTACTTTAAGATGTATTGAAGTCCACACATCTTAAAGTGGCCAACTTTGAAATACGCTGGACTAGAGACATAGGATAAGAAAAAAGGCAATGCATGGAAGGACACTTCAATACCTACCACAGAAGAATGGTTGCAGAAGCTGATGGAATCAGCGGAAATGGCAAAACTGACCACTTTGATTAAAGAAAAGAACGTAAGTACTTTTGTTTCCACATGGAAACCATTTCTGAACTTCATGCTTGATGTGGAAAAGAATGTAGTTCTTAACTTTGGGTTTGAGTGATAGCTCTTTATAGAAATGACTTGTTCATACTATTATGGAAAAGCAAAAAGCTGTGATTTGATGTTAATGCCTTATTTTACTGCAACAGAATCAGAAGTCATTGCTTCTTTTTTCCCCCACCCCTCTATCTTTCCTCACTTCTCTTCCCCCTTTACCCCTCCCGCACTGTTCTTCTATTTACTTTTGCATTTGCATTTTATTATACTCTAGAATGTAATTTTAAAAAAGAAAAAAAGAAAAAGAAAGAAGAAAGGCAATGCAAAGGGCTATAGGCTTGGTTGTCCTGAGCATTTAGGTCTCAGCACCTGCCTGGAGCATCCAAAGCCAAATGCTGCCTAAGAGGACCCAATCTTGCTAAATCAACCTGCAGCATCCCGTCTGTTTGACAGCTCGTAGCTACTTGGAGGTGAAATAATCTGCCCTGCGAGCTTCCAAACATCTTCGTGCATGCTTTTCCTTTCTTTCTCACCTGTCCAGGAAATTCAACAGCTTTCACTAGCGGCCCCACCCTTTCTCACACGCCTTCGCATCTCTGCCGGCACCCCCCCTCCTGTTTTAGGAGCTAGAAGGAAGAATGAGGCTATTTTACCCCCCACCCCCGTTTTTTTTTTTTTTTTTTTGCAGTGGGAGTGTTTGCTACCAAGGGGAGGGACCAAGGGCTGGGAAATTTCAGAGGGGATAACACCTTGGGGACTGTCTATAAAGAGCTGACTCTTGGAAACTCATGTCCCAATCACAAGCTGCCATCTCCTCCAGCAGCTCTGAGTCCAAAGAGAAGAGGTGGGGGAAGAGGACAAAGAGGAGGAAAAAAGGCACCTGAGCATCTTTCACTCAGAAAGTTTTTTTTTCCTTTTGGAAGAAGAGATACCTTCATCCACCATTAGGGGGTGACAGATAGGAGCTGGTCTTTGCCAGGGACTCAAGACGTTGGCCAACTTTTCTCGAAAGCTAGTCATGAGTCCGTGTTTGGGTAAGTCTTCAGGATGGTCGGTTTGAGGCTGACAAATCTGGGGGGGGGAATTGAGAATTCTTTGGGGAGCGGGTAGAAAACTTTGAAGAATGTTGTGACCCTGCTGTTTGGGATAGAGTTGGTATCTTTAAAATGAGGGATATCTATTGTTATTTTCTTTTCTTTGATGAAGAAGGTGAAAAACCCAGCTTTGAATTGAATCTTTGTTACTTGAGGTGTAAATGCTGGAACATTTGGAAGTGAACCTCCCAGGTGATTCCCTGTGAGGATAAGCCTAAAATAATAAGCAAAAGCATTGACAATTTGCTGCTGCACATTAACAGTATTCACCAACTTGTGGTCTCACATTTCCTGGGGAGCAAGGTTGTTCCTTGTGAGGCAACATGGTTGGAGTGGAGTAGCAAGGGTGGGTTTGCAACCATGTCAGTCTGGCCCCATCTCAGGTCTTCCTGTTGATGGGGAGGGTGTTATCTCGTTGCAATCCCAAGAAGAAGATATAGGAGAAAGAAGATCAGAAGGGGCTGCATTTGGGTGGGAAGTGGAGGCTGAATTTTGAACAAGGCTTGTGTTTCTGAAATCAGTATCACTGGAGCTTGGCTAAGGCTCAGGTTCCTTCAAAAGGATGGCTCTCTTGTGGACCCTTCATGGCTCTTCCATCCATAAAACATATGAAGAAAGGTTGCTAAAACATAGGAAGAACGGTTGCAGGTATGTCTAGTCTAATGAAAAGAAGGACCGGGGGTGACATGATAGCAGGGTTCCAATATCCCAGGGGCTGCCACAAAGAAGAGGGAGTCAAGCTCTCCCAATCACTGAAGGCAGGACAAGAAGCAACGAGTGGAAACTAATCAAGGAGAGAAGTAATCTAGAACTAAGGAGAAATTTCCTGACAGTTAGAACCGTTAGTCCATGGAATGACTTCCCTACAGGATGTGGGTGCTCTGGAGTTTTTTAAGAAGAGATTGGACAGCTATATGTCTGAAATGGTATAAGGTTTCCTGTTTGAGCAGAGGATCTCCAAGGTCCTTTTCAACTCTGTTATTCTGTTATTCCTTCTTTCAACTGTCACTGGTTCATTGGCCTTCCCTGAGCTCCTTCTTTTGTCTTGATGATCTGGGAAATCATGAAGATAAGCCTTATTGAAGAGGGCAAACACATGGGTTGGCAATGGCTCATCCAAGAAAGGGAAGCCTTCGAAGGTCCACCAAGTCTGATGCAAATTCACAAGGTTTTCTTTCTTTTTCTTTTTCCAGTTACAAGCCTCTGCCTAATTTGTGCAAGCCTGGTCCACGTTGTCTCTCCTGAAAGGGACGGTTCTGTTAACACTGCCATCCACCAAACCTTCAACCTGGCTTCTCATCTGAAAGGCAATAGTTCCATCCTCCTTGAGACCTATGTAAGTCATTTTATCCTGAAAGATCTGGAGACTTTAAGCAGGTTGCATAGGCTTTTGCATTGGGGTGTGTGTGTGTGTCTCCATAAATGTTTTTGGGGAAACCCAAACTTTTCTTGGAAATGGATTCTGTTCTCAGAGTACCAAGAAAGATCGCCTACTGGAACAAAGGAGCCTTGCTTGGTGTTTAATAGGTGACATCCTCAAGTGATGCTAAGTCTGAGAGAACAGAACAGCCGCCCTACCTGTATGTACAGGCAATTCTCGACTCAGTGACCGTTCAAAGTTACAATGGCAATGAAAAAGTGACTTATGACTGTTTTTCATAGTTATAAACTTCGCAGCATCCATGGTCTTGTGATCAAAATTCAGGTGCTAGGCAATTGGTTCATACTTATGACTGTTGCAGTGTCCCAAGGTCATGTGACCTTCTGACAAGCAAAGTCAATGGGGAAGCCATTAACAACCGGGTTACTAATTTAACAACTGCAGTGATGCACTTAACAAACGTGGCAAGAAAAGTCGTAAAATGGGGCAAAACTCACTTAACAAATTTCTCCCTTAGCAACATAAATTGTGGTCATAGGTTGAGGACCACCTATATTAAGTGTGTCCACCATAAATTTTATGGTGAATTCCCTGATTTACATCCTGCAAAATTCCTTAATAAGAAAGATGAGACCATTTGAAAAAAAAATCACTGCTCAGCAGTAATGGTTAAATACATGTTTTTAAAAAGCCAGACCCTGCTGTAATTTATAAACTGCTTCAATCAAAGCAATTGTAATGAGTGTTCAAAAGCAATAACTCTTTGTAGCCAATACAACTGTAATAACAATAAAATGTAATAATACACTTTAAAAAAAATGCAGTGCATAATTTAGTAAGTTTAGTAAGTGCATATTTCTGGCATCAGCAAGCTGCATGGCATCTAAATCCCAAAGGCCATCCAGAGGAACAAAATTGGAGTTTCTTTGTCATAGGGGTGAGATGTCTCTCTAAAGACTCTTCCCACTGAAACTTTTGATGGCAAGGGATCTCCATTTGGCATTCTGTATGCCCTCAGACTGAATAGACAGAATTCTAGAGGATGGTCTGGAAGATACCAAGATCTTGAACCAGATGTAGCTTTATGGAAGATAATCAGGATCTTGACTTAAACTTGGAAACATCTTGGTAATTGCCTAGTTGTTGTTGTATGACATAATAAGAGTGTTTGGCATGCATCTGGATCACTGCATTTTGCATCTATTGGTTGCTAGACGGTCTTCAAGGGCAGCCCCGTATAGACCAAATTGTGGTAATCTATATAGGAGATGATAACTATGTCTCATCCCAGATGCGTCCATAATCAATGCATTAGCCTAAGCTGAGCAAAGACCTTTCAGCAGTGGTGCTGAGGCCATTAAGACCTCAGGTGTCTTCTCCATGAGGTGAGCACCATCCTGTTGAGAGTCCAGGATAGTACAATCCCAGATTTAGAGGGTTTTTAAGTAAATATCCACCTCTGCTTGCTTGGAGTGAATCAAAGCCTGCCTTTCAGAACTTGATAGTCTTCAAATGTTGGGTCAAGACTTCTTCCACATCCTTCTTTTGATCCAGAGTGGAGATTTATTATTGGATATAATTTGAAGACAGATTGGTGACACTTCACTCAGTGGTGGGACTCAAAATTTTTTTACTACTGGTTCTGTGGGTGTGGCTTAGTGGGCGTGGTGCGGCTTGGTGGGCATGGCTTGGTGGGCGTGGCAGGGGAAGGATACTGCAAAATCCCCATTCCCTCCCCACCCCACTAACATGCTTTCCAGCTCCGTTCTCCTGTGCAGAGCAACCAAAGAAGACCCAGCCAATCAGCTGAGACTCGGGAGGAAGAGAAGAGATGGGGGCGGGGCCAGTCAGAGGTGGTATTTACCGGTTCTCCGAACTATTCAAAATTTCCACTACCGGTTCTCCAGAACTGGTCAGAATCGGCTGAATACCACCTCTGACCTCACTCCATATTGGTGGGTGATGCTTTCCAGTGGCTGTTAAAGAGGAGCTAGAAGATGAATGAACCCTGAGGAGCATTTAAGTGAATTCTTCTCTTGCTGGCAACCAACTTGAACATTTCTCTCAAGAAGATTGTAAAATGGCAACTTCAAGCCCCAACCTTCATAAAGTGGTACAGGAGCATATTCTATTGTCATCAACAGTACCAAAAACCACTGAGAGGTCTACAAGACAAGCACGGGTGGGATTCAAATTTCTTAACAACCGGTTCTGTGGGTGTGGCCTAATTTGTGGGTGTGGCTTGTATGTAAATATTGGTGATCATGTGACTGGGTGGGCATGGCTTGTATGTAAATGTTAAAAATATTTATGTAAATATTGATTTTTTATAAAAAAGAGCAACTTTTACCCAAAAGCGGGCAAAGCAGGCAGGCAGATTGAGTTGCTCACAGAATTACAGACTCAGAGATCTATCTATCTGCAATTGGCTACCTGAGTCTGCACTGAAAAGTAGAAGCTTTAGCCCTAAGGAAGGTTCGGCTCTGCTTTTAGATTAGCTAGAAAGCAAGAAATCCAAGGATTTCCTACTTTCTAGCTAATCTAAATCTCCCGGTTGGGGAAAAAAAAGAAGGAAAAATAGCAACTTATCAAACCAGGGAAATTGGATGGCTCGCATGCCAGGTAAGTAGTGAGTGGGCGGGGAGGGACGGGGCCAGCCAGTGGAGCGATTTGCCGGTTCTCTGAACGATGCGTGTGTGCAGCATTGGCAAGAAATCATCAGCTGTGCCGCCTGGACAGCTGACAAGTGGTGTGCGTGGGTGCACAGCGTTTGAAAATCCTCGTTTCCAGCTTTTTCAACCTCAGCTATGCTGCACAAAGCAGCTGAGGAGGGAAAAGCAGGGAATAAAGGACAACTTAGAGCCTGGGCAGGTGGGTGGCATCCCATCCCTGAAGACAAGGATGGTCAGGAGCCTATCATCTAAGTTAGTATTTCTCAGTCTTAGCAATTATGGCATCTGGACTTCAGTTTCCAGCATTCCCCAACCAGCGTGTTCTCCAGGCATCTTAAAGTTGCTAAGGTTGAGAAACACAGATTTTAAGCTTTGTCACAAGTCATCCATGAGGATAAGCAATATAGTTTCAGTCCTGTGTCCAGATTGAGTATTATGAGCGGCCATATGTCTAGATACCAAGGGATGCGGTAGCTCAGTGGCTAAGACACTGAGCTTGTCGATCAGAAAGGTTGGCAGTTTGGTGGTTCGAATCCCTCATGCTGCGTAACAGAGTGAGCTCCCATTACTTGTCCCAGCTTCTGCCAACCTAGCAGTTCGACAGCATATAAAAATTCAAATAGAAAAATAGGGACCACTTTGGTGGGAAGGTAACAGCGTTTCATATGTGCCTTCAGTGTTTAGTCATGCTGGCCACATGACCATGGAGACGTCTTTGGACAGGACTAGCTCTTCGTCTTTGTAACGGACATAAGCACCGCTCCCTAGAGCCAGAAATGACTAGCAAGTATGTGCAAGGGAACCTTTACCTTTTTGTCTAGATAATCCATGTGTTACTTGACTCGCTTTATCAATTTCCACACTAAGTAGAGGTTGGGTGCAAGATAGGAAAATGCTTTCTCACTGTTTCTTCCATCTTTCTTTTTATCAGGAAAAAAAGAGGAGAAACTAGCTATAGCATGCATTTTGAGTGACAGCACACCATTGGGTCAAGTGCTCCATATTTGAATTATAAAAAGCAACAATCCTTCTGTGATTGCACAAGACGTACAGTACATTTTTGTCAGGGAATAACTCTTAAGGAAGGGAACTCTTAAGGAAGTGGTGGAGATCACGCAACTATTCATATGTTGTTAAACTGTAATTTACACTGCAATCCAGTGGGCAGCTAGAGATTACAGTTTGGCAAACACTGAAGTGCACTTCTGTAATCTTGCATTCTCCGGCCTTGGGTGTGAACATCAGTTCCTGAGAACTCTGGAAATTGAAATCGCATCTCTGGAGTGTTTGTGTTTGACCGCAATGATGCTGAAATCATGAAATGCGTCTTGTGACATCAGAAAGCAGGCAGCATTCTTTTGTTGTGGTGCCCAAATATCACACAAAGAGATCTGATAGAGCGTGTGTTGGAAAGCATGTTTCGTGCTCACCTAAGGAACCTTTGGAGAAGGCTGCTCTGAAGGGACACCAGGACCTCAACCAGCTTGAAAGCTGGTCTCCAGCCAGCATCTACCTCCTTCCAGACTGTCAGTAGGACCGATCTTGCCTTATGCCAGAAATACTAGGGCTGCGGGCAAAGTTTAGACCTCCAGTTGATGGAATCAAGTGAAGGAATACAGGTAGTTCTTGACTGACAACTGCAATTGAGCCTGAAATATAGGTTGCTACATGAGACAGTGGTTAAATGAATTTTGCCCCATTGTATGACCTTTCTTGCCACAGTTGTTAAGTGAATCACTGTGGTTGTTAAGTTAATAACACGGTTGTTAAGTGAATCTGGCTTCCCCATTGACTTTGCTTGTCAGAAGGTTGCCAAAGGTAGTGTATATTGAAGGGGGTGACCCTTTGAGAGCTGTATGCAACGAAATTTCACATTAATGTATGCAGATTAGTGCACATTCAAAGTGATAATAAAGTTATTCTATTCTATTCTATTCTATTCTATTCTATTCTATTCTATTCTATCCTCTGCTATCCTATCCTATCCTATCCTATCCTATCCTATGCTATTCTATTCTATTGGTGATCGCATGGCGCCGGGACCCTGCAACTGTCAAAAATATGAGTCAGTTGCCAAGCATCTTAATTTTGACCCAAATGACCACGGGGTTGCTACCAATGATCATAAGTGCGAAAAATTGGCACAAGTCACTTTTTTCCAGTGCTGTTATAACTTTGAACGGTCCCTAAACCAGAGGTCTCGAAACTTGGCAACTTTAAGACTTGAGGACTTCAACTCCCAGAATTCTGCAGCCAACATAGCTGGCTAAGGAATTCTGGGAGTCAAAGTCCACAAGTCTTAAAGTTGCTAAGTTTGGGGACCCCTGCCCTAAACGAATGGTTGTATGTCAAGGGCTATCCGCAGGAATAAAATCCTGGATAGGTTGCAGAGAAGGCAGAAACTCCTATACCCTTATGCCTTGGCAGAATCCAGAACCAATGTGTTATTGCCATCATCAGAGCCAGCCAAGAAAGGCTGGTTGTCACCAGCCTATTGTTCTTGTTAAGGGTGCCTTGGCTTTGCAACACGATCGGAAGGAGGGGGAGAGAAACCTGTTCCCCTTCCAACCCCCCACCACCACCCATTCAATTGGCATTATTTTCATCCCGCAGAGAGTGGCTGGGTGCCCAGCTATTTCCCATGCCTCACTTCTTCAAGTTGCCCAGGCTTCACATGCCAGACGGAGTGAGGTCATTACAACCTTACAACCTGGGCCCAGGCAGCCAGCCAAGATGCCTGCAGTATCCATGTAATTGCTCAAGGTGGAACTGTGGTTGAGCGGTCTGGGAAACAACCAGAGATCTGTTTTCTGGGTCCTTCAGCCCTCCCTATGAGGAATTCCTAAGGGATGAAGTGGCTGGAATGGATGGATAACCTCTCCCCAGCATTACTGAGAAGTGACAAAGCAGGCATCCACATCCTGATAGTTTGCTCGCAATAAATAAAACATTAAACTTTTGGAAATCCCATCTTGAAGTAGACTTTCATGTCTGTGTGTGTCTGTGTGTGTGTGTGTGTGTGTGTGTGTAGCGGGGTAGACTCTGTAGATTTTCCTGGTCATTTTCCTGGTAGCTTTTGCAGACCTTCAGTACAGGCAGTCCTTGACTTACAACAGTTCACTTACTAACCGTTCAAAGTTACAGTGGCACTGAAAAAAGTGACTGATGACCATTTTTCACAGTTATGACCCTTGAAGCATCCCCAATGATCATGTGATCAAAATTCAGATGCTTGGCAACTGGTTCACACTTATGACCATTGCTGTGTTCCAATAGAATAGACAGAATAGAATTCTTTATTGGCTAAGTGTGATTGAATACACAAGGAATTTGTCTTTGGTGCATATGGTCTCAGTGTACATAAAGAAAAAATAAAATATATTCATCAAGAATCAAAAAATACAACACTTAGTGATATTCATAGGATACTAATAAGCAATCAAATCATACTAAGAAACAATAAAAACAATATATTGTAAAAATACAAGCAGCATGGATATAGCCATAAGTGAGAAGAGATAGGTACTAGTAAGGATGAGAAGAAGAATAGTAATACTCTTAGTAATTAATTTGACAGTGTTGTGGGAGTTAGTTGTTTAGCAGAGTGATGGCATTCAGGAAAAACTGTCCTTGTGTCTAGTTGTTCTGTTGTGCAGTGCCCTATAGCATCGTTTTGAGGGTAGAAGTTGAAACAGTTTATGTCCAGGATGTGAGGAGTCTGTAGGTATTTTCACAGGCCTCTTTTTGACTCGTGCAGTATACAGGTCCCCAATGGAAGGCAGGTTGATAGCAATTGTTTTTTCTGCAGTTCTAATAACGGTATCTGTTGAAGTCTGTGTCTGTCTTGTTGGGTTGCAGAGCCAAACCAGACAGTTATAGAAGTGAAGATGACAGACACAAGGTCATGTGAATCGCTTTTGTGACCTTTTGACAAGAAAAGTCAGTAGGGAAGCCAGATTCACTTAAAAACAAGGTTACTAGCTTATCAACTGCAATGACTCACTTAACAGCTGTGGCAGTAGCAAGGTAGGTTTGCAACCATGTCAGTTTGGCCCCATCTCAGATCTTCACGTTGATAGTAGTGGGGTGGGTGTCTCTCATTGCAATCCCAAGAAGAAGATATAGGAAAAGTAAGGTCAGGAGATCTGCAAAGGTCATCAGGGCATTTGGGTGGGAAGAGGAGGCTGAATTTTGAACAAGACTTGGGTTTCTGAAATCAGCATCACTAGGGTTTGGCTAAGGCCCTGGTTCAGAGGTGGTATTCAGCAGGTTCTGACCAGTTCTGGAGAACCGGTAGCAGAAATTTTGGGTAGTTCGGAGAACCGGCAAATGCCACCTCTGATTGGCCCTGCCCCCATCTCTTCTCTGCCTCCCGAGTCCCAGCTGATCAGCTGGGTCTACTTTTGCTGCCCTGCACAGGAGAATGGAGCTGGAAAGCAAGGTAGTGGAGTGGAGAAGGAATGGGAATTTTGCAGTAACCTTCCTTCCCCCAGGAGCGGGGTGGGAATGGAGATTTCACAGTGTCCTTTCCCTGCCATGCCCACCAAGCCACATCCACCAAGCCACCCCACGCCCACCAAGCCACACCCACAGAACCGGTAGTAAATTTTTTTGAATCCCACCACTGCCCTGGTTCCTTCAAAAGGATGACTCTTGCCTTGATGGTTCCTCCCTCCTTAACACATATGAAGAACGGTTGCAGGGATTGGGTATGTTTAGTTCAGGGGTGTCAAACTTAAGGCCCACTGGATCCGGCTTGCGGGGTGCTTAGATCTGGCCTGTGGGGCCGCTTTGGCGAGAGCGAAGGACCAGCCCGTGGTGCCTCTGCGAGCAAAAATTGAACTCAAAAGGGCCACATGAAGCCCTTCCGAACTCTGTTTTCGCTGGCAGAGGGTTGCAGGGGGCCGTCGCAGCTGAAAACAAAGCTTGCCCCTGAAACACAGCCCCCCCCCGATATGAGTGATATTGAGCTGGGCCTCCTCTCTGGGCCCCCCTGAGGTTAAAAATAACCTCGATGCGGCCTTCAATGAAATCAAGTTTTTTTTTTTAATTACATTTATATGCCGCCCTTCTCCGAAGACTCAGGGCGGCTTACAATTTTTGGGATGCAACCCAGTATGCTCAGCAATAGCCTTCATTCCATTGTATATGCCTGCTTATTACTAAGCGGCATTTTTACAAAGTCAGCTTCTTGCCCCCAACAATCTTGGGTCCTCAATTTACCCACCCCGAGAGGATGGAAGGCTGAGTCAACCTTGAGCCTGTCAACCTTGAGTTTGACACCCTGGATCTAGTTTAGTGAAAAGAAGGACTAGGGGTGACAAGATAGCAGCTCTCCAGTATCTGCTTAGATATTGGAGAGATATTCACTTAACAACTGTGTTCAAGAAAGCTCGTAAAATGTGGCAAAACACACTTAATAAATGAAATTTGGGGCTCAATTGTGTTGTAAGCCAAGGACTACCTGTATATTAAGTTTTTCAGTCAATACAAAGTGAGCTTAAGAATTCTTGGGGGCCTTCGACTGAGCATCCAGCCAACCTGTATTGGCTTATCTTCAATAAGGTGGCTGCATTGAACATCCTAGAAACTGACAGAGGACACATACACACACTCGCCAAGAACACATGGTAAAACCAAGTGCTCTGCATTTCAGGCCCATTGATGTTGTTTATTTTTAAAATTAGATTTTTACTCTGCATTTTGGTTAGGTGCTCAAAAGTCAATGGCCCTAGCTCTGTCTCAAGAGTATCTCTGTTGCTCCACAGCCACAGCAGAGTGAATGGGTTGGACATAGAGAAGGAGAACAGCTCAAAGTCACCCCGTGAGCACTCATAACTGAGAATTGATTAAAATCACTGTCTCTTCAATGACAGTTTAATACTTTAACCAGCACACCAAAGGAGATGGTTCTCCTTGAAGGTTTATTTTTTGGAAGATTTCTGTTCAATCTTTAGAAAACTTTGCGTTTTCTAATAATTTCTGCCGATATTCCCTTTAGAGGCATGGAGTAGATCATTTGGGCCAGAGAATAGAATAGAATAGAATTATTTATTGGCCAGGTGTGATTGGATACATAAGGAATTTGTCTTGGTGCATATTATGTTCTCCAAACTTGGTGCATATGGTCTCCAAACTTGGCAACTTTAAGACTTGTGGACTTCAAATCCCAGAATTCTCCAGCTAGCTATGCTGGAGTTGAAGTCCACAAGTCTTAAAGATGGCAAGCTTGGGGACCCCTGATTTGAGCTCTTCAAGGAGTGGAGATTACTTTTATCTTTGATCTCTCTGTAGACACAAAGTCCTTGACTTACAACAGTTCGTTTGGTGACTGTCTGAAGTTAATTGCACTGAAAAAATGACCTATTCACACTTACAACCATTCCAGCACCCCCACTGTTATGTGATTAAAATTCAGATGCTTGGCAGCTGGTTCATACTTGTAACAGCTGCAGTGTCTTGGGATCATGTGATCACCTCTTCAGACCTCCTGACAAGCAAATTCAACAGGGGAAGCCAAATTCATTCAACAACCATTGATTCATTTAACATTGGGGGCAAGAAAGGTAATAAATGAAGCACAATTCACCTTGTTCAGCTTAGCAACAGAAATTTTGAAGTCGATTGTGTCGTCAGTTTAAGACTACCTGTATGTTTTTTATCTCACTGGGTGTCCATGGCACAAACTCTATTGTTCTGATGCCCATTTGATACTACGTCTACATACTTCAAAAGGGAGACAGAGATCAACTGGATGGAATTAGGACTAGCATGAAGGTTAAATTGTGGAGATATGTTCTCAGGGGAGCCCAAACCATAACCAAGAAAATAATCTCTTCTGGTGGCAGCAGTGAGAAGGATGTGAGAAAGACCTCACCCCTATAGTTGCTTTAAAACAAGGCTTTCCAAACACTATAAGACTTGTGGACTTCAACTCCCAGAATTCCTCAGCCAGCCAATCTGGCTAGGGAATTCTGGGAATTGAAATCCACAAACTTTAAAGTTGCCAAGTTTGGAGACCCCTACTTTAAAAGTTCCTGTTTTGAAGATCTGGTTACCTGCATCTCCATTTCCAGAGCCGAGATGGACAATCTGATGCCCTAAAGCAGTGTTCCCTAACCTTTGTGGCTTGGCTGGGGAGTGGGCACAGGGAACTGGGCTGAGCAAAATGGGCTACTGCCCACACGAATGTGTGTGGAGCTCAATTTATCCAAGTGGTGGGCTGACGCGGGTGCATTACTCATGAGAATTGAACCGTGTATTTGCACGTTCACCAGCCTGCCACTTGTGAGGCCCGGATTTGAATAGGCCAGTGGTGAGCTATGGCCCAGGGTGTTACGGACCTCTGCTCTAAAGTTCTCATCTCAAATGCTGTCTGCAAAAGTTCTTGAGACCTTAAATAAAAACATCTGCCCTGCTCCTCAGCCTGCTGGTAAGAGAAAGACCATAAGGTGCTTCACTCAATGCTTTCCCCAGCTCTGCCCACCATGTAGACCTTGAATGGAAGATAGTTTCCCTGTTGATTTGACAATGGAGTTAATATGCGATGCTGTCAACTCAATCTTAGACTTAGAATAACTTTATTGTCACTTTGAATGTACACTAATCAGCATACATTAAGCAGCATTACATTGCTTACAGCTCTCAAAGGGTCTCCACCTCTAATATAAACATTAACGTGACAAGATAAATAAATAAATAAATATGCATGTACCCACAATATGCATATATGACATGGAGAAACAACACAGTCTAGTTCGGATGTATGAATGCACATGGTGAGTGAAACAAATCTTGCAAGTTTACCAGATGAATGGCATAAACAAAGCCCTTAAAGAATCTGGAAGTCCTGCTAGAAATACTTCGAAACCTCCTCCCAGAGGGAACAACAGAAACAGATTGTGAAGCGGGTGTGTGTGGGTCCCTGACAATGCTTTGAGCTCTAAGCACTTAGCACTTATAAGCAGTATCCTGAATGAGGGGAAGTGAACTTTCTATGATCTTCTCGGCTGTCCTTACCACTCTCTGTAGGGACTTTCTATCTGAGGTATTGCTGCCACCAAACCAAACAGTGATACAGTTTGTTAAAATGGTCTCAATCGTGTCTCTATAAAAAGTGACCAGGATAGAAGAAGAAAGATGTGCTCTCCTCATCCAATGCAGGAAATGCAGATGCTGGTTTGCACATGTTTCATGCTCACTTTATGTTTTCTCCTGATATCTGTATCGTTCTTTTTCTTCCCAGCTCAGACACCAAGGTAGTCCATTTACGGATAAAGATTTCCATGTCCAAGGACTAAGTTATGATGGAATGCCAGTGGCTACCATTTCTTTCCTGGAATGGCGAATCCTCAGTGACCTTGACCGTCTGGACAAGAACTACAAGGCTTATAGCATTATTTCAGAATTCTTGCAGCTGGTCTGGGATGATCAGTTTGAACTCAACCCCACCAAAGATGGCCTTCTAAACATGCTGAAAGATACCCGAATGCAGGTCCAGGGCCTTGTTAACAACTTGACCATCATCATATCTGCCTTGAGGGCCCCACCCTCACCTGTTACTGATCCTCTCACATTGGACGTAGTTAAAACGAACACCTTTGAGAAAAAAGTTCGGGGATACGTGGTGTGCTCCACATACAAGCAATGGATTGATCGGACCGTACGAGATTTTAATCTTCTTGTGAAGAAATACCCTCTTTAAGACTTACTTGAAGTGTTTTGGGAGGGGAAGATAATTCTTACACCCTGCTGATTCTTACACCCCACTGCAGATTTCTCAGGGAATTTAGGTACAAGCAGAAGAAAAGCCCATCATAATGGGATTAATCTGGGAATGTTCTTGCTAGGTTAACTCAAACTTCTGCTCTGGAAAAATCCCAGTTTTCAAATCTTCAGAAGAAACCAAGAATGCTCTGAGCTGATTAGTTGCCTCTCTTGGCAGTGCATGGTGCTGATTGGCTCTCTTGTCGTGTTACTAACAGTCAATTTCGGAGCATGGGGTGGTGTAATAATTGAAGGCAGGGAGCCAGCTGTGACCTTGGAGTTCTTCTCTTACATGCATCTTTTGATTTGATAAGGTTTAGAGGAGGTCTCTTGCATTGGTAAAGTGGAGCTCGACTGAAACCCTGAATTTTTCAGTGGCAAACACATATTTTAATTCACCAGAGATCAGGGATTTCCAAGAGCTTCCATTTTAAGCATTGCCAGCCTCCTGTAGGGCAAGGTTGTTCAAAAATGTTGGGATTCTATTTCCCTAAGGACCCATTTGGACCCATTTGAGCAGCTGCCTGGATTTACCAATATAGTTAATCCTTGAATTACGACCACAATTGAGCCTAAAATTTATGTTGCTAAGCGAAACATTTGTTAAGTGAGTTCCCCTCCACCCATTTTACGACCTTTCTTGTCACATTTCTAAAGTGTATTACTGTAGTTGTTAAGTTAGTAACACCACTGAGAGGCCTTTGATGCTCTCTGAGCTTGCTTATTTTCTTGCAGACGTTTCATTGCCCTAAGTAGGTAACATCATCAGTGCTTAATAGATAGATAAACAGCACTGATACTAGCACTGATGATAGTTCTAATTTTGAATGTAAATGAGTAGTCGTAAGTTTGCAACTTAAGACCATAATGGGACATGCCCGTTACAGTTGGAAGGTGTGACTCACATGATTGTCTTAATTTTGTGACCTATTTTGAGGAAGTCATTAAATGAATGCTATGGTTGTTAAGCAGAGGTGGTATTCAGCAGATTCTGACCAGTTTTAGAGAAACCGGTAGCAGAAATTTTGAGTAGTTTGGAGAACTGGCAAATACCACTTCTGACTGGCCCCACCCCCATCTATTCTCTGCCTCCCAAGTCCCAGTTGATCGGCTTTTGTTGCCCTGCACAGGAGAACGGAACTGGAAAGCAGGTTAGTAGGGTGGGGAGGGAATGGAGATTTTGCAGTATCCTTCCCCTGCCACCCCCACCAAGCCACACTACGCCTACCAAGCCATGCCCACAGAACCGGTAGTAAAATTTTTTGAATTCCACCACTGTTGCTAAACAATCCAATTGTTCAGTATGAGCCAGTTTTGGAGAAAATGTTATAAAACTTGACCATACGATGCTGCAAATGGCTATAAATACAGGCTGATTGCTGAGCACTTCAAATGTGGCCATAAGGGAGGACCTGACCATTGGAACTTCAGAACCAGGTTGTAAGTATTTCTGGGGAGATCTGACATAACTTTGAATGGTTGCTAAGCAATTGGTCGTAAATCGAGGACTACCTGTATTCTCTGGTTTGAGGCAAACGTGTAACAAAGTCTTTCAGACCTCTCTTATGAGCAGAAAGCTCCTACTGCCATTTTAAGAGGTTGTTTTCAAACTCTTTGGATGGATAGCAGGGAGAGAGACTGAGTTTTATTGCTAGCCAAAATGGTATCTGAGGTTATGCCCACATGGACAGGGATGAAAAATTTAGCACTTACACAAATGCACAGGGCAGGCCATATGTTGACAGACTAAATGGAAGATTAATTCCATTTGCTAAATCCCAAGATCAGTAATTCTTGGCTTCTAGGAGACTTTTTATTTCAGTGGGTTGTAGAAGAAGTTGACCACATTATGTGAATTTCCTTTGCATTCTCTTTCTCTACTTCAATTTCTTTTGTGTAGAGGTGCCACAAGAGGAGAGGTCCCAAAAGTCAGATTAGTGGCCTCTACCATGCAATCAGAATCCCACCCTGCCCTTTTATATGTAAAACATGTTTTAAAAAGGGGTGGGTGGGACTTAAATCATATCATTGTGGCTGCCATCTTGACTTTTTTGACCTATGGTCTATGATATGGATCTTCTTTAGCCATTCTGTTTCAGGTAAAATGCAACGACTGCTACACTAATAATAATAATAATAATAATAATAATAATTTATATTAAAGAGATATTTAGATGTATTATTTATATAGTATTTAATGAAAGACCACAGAAGGGGATTTTGTCTTTACTTAGTTACTGATACTGGATAAACCTCTCTCTTGTTTCAGAGTTGATATGGATTTTATACAAATGTGCAGGATTGAATTCTTCAGAGAAATTCATGCACAGATTTGCTATCTATCTTAAGTCTTACTTAAGTCTTTATTTACTCGAAGATGTTTTGGTGTTTTGGAGCATAGTTACCATGAGCTAAAACTGTTCCAAAATAATGTGTGATGTTAAAAAAGGATGAAAAATAATGGCAAAATGAAGATGGTACAAAAAAACATGCTTTACATGACAATGGAGTTCAATCATTTGATGTTTGCAGCTATAGTTACTGATACCAGATAAACCTCTTTCCTGTTTCAGAGTTGATATGGATTTTATACCAATGCACAGGACTGAATTCTCCAGAGAAATTCATGCACAGATTTGCTCTCTGGGTTTTTTTTCTTTACATTTTAAGATTTTCGCATTTGTAGAGATGAATTGACTTCACAAAACAGCATTTTTAAGTAACTTAAACAAATAAAATGTTCTATTTTTGATACCTATGTCTTCTGTGGAATCTCTCAGTGTTTGTTTTCTACATTTGTACACAAAAATTTATTTTGTATAATAAAAATTCACATCTTAAAACGCATGCTGTGTCTTTCTTGGGGGAACGTTTGCGCAAACGGGTCTTTGGTTAAGGAGAAATAATACTGTGCTGTAAGTATCTGGATTACCACTAGGTGGCAATCAAAAGTTGGGTTTTTTTTTTTAAAAAATCATAACTCTAGATGCTGCCATCTAGAGTTAGCTGGATTTTTGCATCTTATTTTTTCTCTCTCTCTCTCTAATGTAATTGAAGGATCTGCTTGTTTTGGATTAACCAAGATCCATTTGGTTGCTGCAGGAATTGACCAACCAGCTTGCCATCTGAGCTTTACCTCATGGACTGAGAGAGGCTGGCCCAAAATCACTCAGTCATGACTAAGGCAAGACTAGAATTCACTTATTTATTTAGCATATGGCACATGGTAGTCAGGGATCACTGAGGTGGCTGGCTGGCTGGCTGCCTCTGTGAAAGGAATTTTTTTCGGTGGTGTTATCTTCATGTGCGGGACGCTTGAATGCCAGTAGGCATTTGGGGGAGGCTCCTTTCTTGTCCCTTCACTCATGGGAATCGAACCGCCGAGCTGCTGTCCTCAGCAGTGCGCAAACCCAGCATTTTACCACACGAGCCATCGCGGCCCCTGATTCCTGGTGATTCACTGACTCCTGGTGATTGGCCCAAAGTCATCCAGCCAGCTTTCATACCTAAGGTGGAACTAGAACTCATACTCTCCTGGTTTCTAGCTTTGTGCCAAAAAATCTGCCTTTTGTATCCTAATTCGGGTAGCTAAAATCTCAGCAAAAAGAGGGAGCTGAAATGATCTTGCACAATCAATTCTACAGAGAATATGAGGAGTATTTAAGTCTGGGCGTATACATGCCATACTATGACATGTTATGATTTATGTAGTTTGAATTTCATGCAGTCCAGTGATGTGTGTTTGGTTTGTTTTTACATTATGTACCAACCAGGCCAGTATCGCTTGTTAAACAGGGCTTAAAAGGAAATAGGAGTCAGTGCAATTGTACTATTTCATTTGAATATCACAAGTTTCTTAAGGACGGAATTTCTTAAGGACTTAGCATAACTGGAGTAAAATGCAGTGTTGGCTAGCTAGCAGATAAATTGTGGATTAATTTTTCTATGAAAGGGGCCTTAATTGCTAATAAAGCTTATACATTATTAATTTATTTACTTTTCACGTTACTACAAAAGTGTGTGCTGCGTTGTCCTAGAAATGTGGTGTAAAATGTAAAGGGCAACTTAATGGATTAAATCTTTGGCCAGAATTCTGTTTATTTTTGGCCAGGAATCAAAACTCAGCCAAAACCGGAAGCAATATTCTTGCAGTTTTCATGTAGGTCTTTGCTGCTGCCCCATATGAAACCTATTCTCTTTTATGTTCCAACATTGCCTGAAAAAATGATCTCCATGAGGTTGTCCCAGATACGAATTGCTACCTAAGAGGATCTAGAATCATACTTTTGTGGAGTCCGAAGGAATCAGAAAGGTCATCTAGTCTAGCCCTCTGCAATACTCAAGAACACATGTTCCTGATCCCTTTGCTGCCTGCTTTTAAACGGGAGAGAAATTAACCTGCCCTTTTGATTGATCACTTATCAATCAAAAAAGCAGGGTAATTCTCTCCCCTCAAAATATTATCCAGCATTGTCAAAATGACATGCTGTTTTTAATTGGTCTTGGTTATGCCGGCCGATTTAATTTTAGCTTTGGCTCTACTTGTTTTGTCAAGGCCTTTTTGATTTAGCAAGGCTCTTGTGTTTGTTCTTAAAACTGGCAGAATGGAAATATGTCTGCCAAGTCTTGCTTGCTTTCTTGTTTACTTTCTCATTGCTTGCTTGCTTATCTCATGGCTTTTTTCTTCTTTTCTTTCTCCAATGCTACTTAAAGGGCACTTCCTCTACCAGTGGCCAAAAGCTCATTATCCTTGAAACGAGCTGCCTCTCGTGCAGACAGCTCTGCGTCACTTCTCAGGAAGGGAAAGGGATGCCAATGCCCTGGCAGGCCTTTGAAATAATTTCCCCAGCCTTGGAAATAAGAATCTTTTGTTCCTGGTGGGCGTGGGAGGAGAGGGAGGGCACAAGCTACGTCCAGTTTTTTTTCCTTAGAATTGAGTCACTGGCTCTTGAAATAATAAATAACAGTGGATCTGATTGGGATGTTTTGCATCCCTGATGAATGGAAATAACGGAGCGAGGAGTGGAAGTCAGGAAAGCTGATGGTGGTCTCTGAAATTCGGACCCCTAAGTGGTGGCATGTGGCTTTTCCAAATGGGTTGCCGCTTTTGATTTCTCTTGCTTGCCCTCTTCACAACTGTTCCTCCATGCCATTCCCCACTGAAAGACTTGGCTGCTGCTGCCCCCTGATGGATGAGCCTTGGCACATTTTATCCCCAGTCTTCTGGCCTCTGTGGCATGGAGCTAAAATGGAAGACAGGGGTCCCAACTCTGCCTTTGCGGGCAGAAATTCAGCAGGGGCAGCTTTTCGTATCACTGTCTCTCTTTGATGGGGGAAAGGAAGGCAGTTTTGTGAGGCATATCAGGTAGCAATTAAAAAAGGCTGGAGGTGAAGGACTATAGCCATAATCTCTTCAGAGAAAGTTTTTGCATTCTCCATGCTGAAGTCTCTGATGAAGAGTCACGGTCCTTCTATTGAGGTCCTTCTAGTATTATTCCTATTAGCCCTCCATGTGAGACTACTTGGAAACTGAAGCATAGAAGCTAATAGTAATTGCCAGGGGTGGGATTCAAAATCCTAGCAACCAGTTTGCTGCCCAGTTGCTAGGTGGGCATGGCCATGGTGGGCGTGGCCTACTGGTACTTCTGGTAGGGCCGTTTTTCGCCTTCCCAAGGGTCTGGAGGCTTCCCTCGGGTCTCTGGGAGGGCGAAAATGGCCTCCCCCGGGCTCTGGAGGCCCTCTGGAAGCCAGAAACAGGCCAGTTTCCAGACTTCCGGTACTTCCAGAAGGCCCGTTTCCCCCCCTCCCAGAGCCTCCGCGTGGACTCTGCACTTACCTGCATTGAAAATGGGCCGTGTGAAGATTCTTGGCAGGGAAGGGCAGGGTGGGTGGGGCCAGCCGGTCGGTTCAAATACTGGTTCGGTGAACCAGATGCAAATTTAACATCTAGTTCGCCTGAACTGGTCGAATGCCACCCCTGGTAATAGCACTTAAACTTTTATACCACTTCATAGTGCTTTACAGCCCTCTCTAAGCAGTTTTACAGAGTCATAGTATTGCCCCCAACAATCTGGGTCCTCACTTTACCAAACTTGGAAGGCTGGAAGGCTGAAGCCAACCGTGTGCCAGTCAGAATCGAACTCCTGGTAGTGGGCAGAATTAGCCTGCAATACTGCATTTTAACCACTGTGCCACCACAACATTATTACTCTTGTTATAAGGATATGGCAACAGAACATTGCCAGTTTGAATGTATTTTCATCTCCCCACTTTTTATCTTCATTACAAACTAGGGAGGATTCATGGATGAGGTGTTTTTTCATATTACAGTTCTGGCCCAGACTCAGATTTCTTTTATCTGACCATTGTATTGATTGCATGTCTTCCTCCTGTTCCTCAAAGTTATTCTTTATGCCCATTACAGTCCTGGTCTATGGGAGGTACTCTTCCTGTATATTTCCCATAATTCTCCAGACAGATGTTTTGGCTGAAGCATTGTGGGAAATGAAAATGGCAACTAGATTCAACTGCCCAGTGGCCAAATTAGGAAGTAATCCTCTATCTGAAATGTTTTCAATTTCTCGATTTTCTCCATTTGCTCTTCTGCTTAGGGTATTTTCCTGTCATATGTATTAATCAGTATACAGTATATAAGCAAAACTTTTTGTGACCACTAGGTGAAAGCAAAAAAACAGGGTAGATTTTTTCCTATGTCCATTTGCTGCCATCTAGTAGCCAACTGGGTGCCTGCAGGAAAGGTTTCATGCTACCATTTCTAAAGATATAGTCAAACTCACCACTCTTAACAATACCTTTTTTACTTGCTTTAAAATGGAGTTTGAATAATTCTGGGAAATGGGCTTTGGGCATGTAATAGGAGTTAGCAGCGACAGGGAAGAAGCCAGAGAATATCAAATAGAGAGGGTCAGGTCACTTCTATTGGGCAATTTTCTTTGTTTTTTATGTATATAAATATTTCGCCATTGTAATTCTAGATAATTCAAACAAAGATGCAGGCTGGTAAAAACAAAACAAAACAGAAAGTAGCTGAAAACAAACTGTCAGCCTTATAAAGGCCAGATAAGAAATATGGACAGATAAGTTAATTCTATTTTATTGTAAAGTTAAATTAACAGAATCTTCTGTTAATGCCTGAAAGTACAATATTCCTGCTGTCTCCTTTATAGTCCAAGAATAGGGAGGGTCCCTCAAGACCCTCTTGCTTCACCCACTGTACAGCTGTGGGCTATGTACCCTCTTATCTGATCTTTCCCTGGGCAACCTTTCTTTGCCAGGTCTCCCAATGTCATTCCTATATACCATTACATAAACCTAGCTTTAATCATAAGTATGAGAAATAGTGTGAGGGGTTACCTAACCTTCGAATCTCATCATTGAGGGGACTTTCAATGTCTTCAAGGACTTCTGAAAAAAAATTTCCAGGAAAAATGATGACCCAGAACAGGGTTCTCCAAACTTGGTAACTTGAAGACATTCAGTTCCCAGAATTCCTCCAATGGCTGGTTGAAGAATTCTGGGAGTTGAAGTTTTATAAGCCTTAAAGTTGCCAGGTTTGAAAACTCCTGATCTTGAGGGAAAGAAACTGAGACAGCCTTCTTCTTGGATCCTGCCTGATCCACAGATCCCAGAGCACGCCCACCCTGTCTCCAGAAGTTGTGAATGCTCCAACACTGGAAGTTTTTAAAAAGATATTGGATAATTATTTGTCTGAAGTGGTCTAGGGTTTCCTGCCTAAACGGGGGGATGGACTAGAAGACCTCCAAGGTCCCTTCCAACTCTGTTATTCTATTCTATTCTAATTCTATTCTATTTCTGTGGATCTAATAGGGTGGGCAGAAAGAAAAGTCGTCTATACTGACCCCTTGTCAGGCAGGGCTTCAGAGGTGACAACCGATATTGTGAAAGTGTATCCAGAAATCTACTAGGAAGCAGGACAGCACATGGGGCAGTGGTGTTACCTCAATGTACTGAGGTATATCCATAACTCATATAAATATATTTTAATAATCAGCCAGGTTACTCCTATTACATTATATAGCTTTTGAGAATAAAACTAAAAAACGTTCTGTCGTTTGTTTTTTTGACAATCTGCCACAAAATAACAGCAACAATGCAGATTCTGGCACCTGAACTGTTTGGAATCCTATTTATATTAGGTTGGGTTGAACTGATGTAGTGTTAAAGTGAAGAAACCACAGATGAAGAAAACCAAAGTCTGCAGGAAATCTGGAAATGTATTTCATTTCCGCAAAATCACTTCGACTGTTCTTTTCCCCCTTTTAATCTGGATTGTTTTCCAACGAATAGGTGCAACCAGGAAATAGTTGAATTGAACGAATCATGAATTTCCATTTAAAGTTTAACAATCGTTTCTATCTATTGGGCTTTCCTGGATCTGGTATATTTTCTCCCAGAGCAAATATATTTGTCAGATAAGGGAGAACAATATCAAATGTATCTTGTAAATTAGCCAAAATTCATTGTTTATATTTGGGAAGGATTCAAAAAATCGTATCAGAATTGTGCTGTGGCATGCACTTCTCAAAAGGATGCTACAACCAGAAGAATACTTACATTTATTTTTATGTTCCTTTTGTCGGAATATGATTCCTCTCTAGCTTTCCATGTAAGCCCTTTGACCTTCAAGCAAAATGCAGGTAGTCCTCGACTTAGGACCACAATTTAGCCCAAAAGTTCCATTGCTAAGAAGACAATTGAGATCTGCTCCATTTTACGACTTTTCTTGTCACTGTTGTTAAGTGAATCACCGCAGTTGTTAAGTTAGTAACACAGTTGTTAAGTGAATCTGGCTTCCCCATTGACTTTGCTTGTCAGAAGGTCACAAAAGGGGATCATGTGATCCTGCGACACTGCAACAATGGTAAATACAGGTAGTCCTCGACTTACAACCGTTCATTTCGTGATCATTCAAAGTCACAACAGCTCTGAAAAAAGTGACTTACGACCATTTTTCACACTTACGACCGTTGATGTGATCAAAATTCAGATGCTTGGCAACTGCTTCATATTTAGGACAGCTGCAGTGTCCCCTTTTGCGTCCTTCCGGTAAGCAAAATAAATGGGGAAGCCAGATTCACTTAACAACCATATTACTAACTTAACAAAAATGCAGTAATTCACTTAACAATGGTAGCAAGAAAAGTTGTAAAATGGGGAAAACTCCCTTAACAAATGTTTTACTTAAACATAACATAAATTTAGGCCTCAATTGTAGTTGAGAACTATCTGTATTTATGACGGTTGCCAAGCCTCCAAATTTTGATCACGTGACCATGGGGATGCTGCAACAGTTGTAAGTGTGAAATATGGTCATAAAGGACTTTTTTCAGTGCTGTTGTAACATTGGTCACTAAACAAGTAATTGTACGTCAAGGATTATTTGTAGACATTAGACTCGGATAAAACTTTTGAGCCTCGCAAAGCTCCATCCAGATATTTGGGGGACCATTTTCTGTCCTGCGCTGGGTACACCTCTCTTTGACACAGCTTGGCATTACTACTCATGTCTCCCCTGCACGCCCCGCCCCGCCCTGCCCAGTCACTCCTTAGGGTATTGTTTTCTTTTCCCCTCCCAACGATCAGCTGTTCTGACGATCAGCTGTGCCAGGATCCCCCTTGTTGTCTTACTGCTTCACCCCAGTGGCTTCCTTGAGGCCCACGAGGCTAAAAAACAGAGTGCAGGGTGGTGGTGCTGCATGATCTCCCCATCCCCCTGCACTCTGAGTTTGGCCTCCTGGGCCTCAGGGAAGCCTGCTGGGAGCAAAAATGGCTTCCCAGAAGGCTTCCCTGAGGCCTAGGAAGCAAAAAAAAAAAGGAGCATGGGGGGAGGGGGGGTTGCTGCAAAAAACCCAGAAGCCATGCCCACAGTTATATGGCCACGCCCACCTAGCCACACCCACAGATCCGGTAGTAAAAATATTTGCAACCCACCATTGTGTTGATCATTTTACCCACAAACTAGAAGCCCCTAATTCTGCAGGTGGGCATTAGAACTGGGAAAAGGCACTTGCACACCACAGATTAGCTTGTGCTGTAAACAGATGTGCATCTTGGGTGGAAAGCAATAAATATATGAAATAAGGATCGAAGGAGCTGTAGCTGATTGTTGAAGTGACCATTTAGGAACACCATCAATCATGCTTTTGACTTTAAGGGTATTCAGGCAATGGTAGCAACAACCATTCTTAATTATTTTTAATTGTCTTTATATTTAATGATCAATGCTGCCCACAGTCACCTGTTGATATGGGTGGCTATGAAAATCAATTAAAATAAATCACACTTAATTATGGCTTAATAAAATGTGTGAATTAGAGAAATATTAACTCTGGGTAAAATATATTTTTAAGACTCTAATTTCAAGTCCAGCTTGGCTCCCAATGACTAATACAGCCCTATCATTCATATCGCAGATATGTTGTTTTGCCTGCCCAATTGACATGAGATTTCTTAGTGGTCTTCCATCCATGTAATAATAAGACCCAACTTTATGTAGCTTTTGGAAAGCAGACAGGATTATTCAGGTACTCCCATTTAGGTGAACTTTTAAACTTAAGATACTCTGAAAGTAATTTCTGGTAATTTCATTCATACAACCATGAAGTTTTCTTGGCAACAGAAGAGATTGTATGGACTACTTAAAAGCAAATGTCTAGTAAATTATATGTAAATTGTACCAGAAGAAGAAAAAAAGGCAACTATATATTCTACTAAAATACTTTTATTATGATTATAAATTTAAGTTTTGCTCTATATACAATACATATATATAATTAGGAAAACATAGAAATAAATATTTCTTTAGCTAGGAACATACATCCTAGAGGAAAGAAACTCTTTAGCTAGAAAAGAGAAAAAACAAAAATTCATAATGCTAATAGTCTTGGAGGAATTTATAAAGAACATAGCAAATACTGAAAGTAATGCAAAAATAAAAAACACTTTAAAAAAATCTCCCAACAGATGGTACAACTCTATGTAAGAACTCATCATTAAAACAGGATGGTTTATTGAGTTAGAAACAATATCGGTGAATGGACAATAAACTGTCCACTTATTTCAACACTGAGGACTAGTTTCTTAATATTCAGTATTATTTAGAGCAACATTTCTCAACCTCAACCAATTTAAGATGGGTAAGACTTGGAATTTCCCAGCCGGCATGCTAGGGAATTTCCTATGCTGGCTAAGGAATTCTGGGAATTGAAGTCCACATATTTTTAAGTGGCTGAGGATGAAAAACACTGATTCAGAGGGGAGAATGGACTCGTTTCAGAAAATCCAAACTTAAGCAAACTACTGAAAATCACTTTAGCAGGCTGGGTTTGCTCTGTATTTTAAAAGTCGAATGAACCGTATTTCCCCATTGGAGCCTAAAACCAAACACACAGTCGCACTTCTCATTTCCACATTCAGGAGGGATTGTGCATCAAAGTGACTATTGGGCTGCCTGTTTGCAACTCCGCTTTCCAAATGATGGCCATCGCATCTCTTTTGGCTTTCCTGGACTTGCCAAGGAGAAAGATGTGCTTAAAATCAGCTGTCCAGCCTACAAACCAGTCTTTTCCATGTTGCCTATGGGATTATGGGAGCAGTAGTTCCAGAGAAAACCAAAATTTGGAGAAGTTCATTTAAAGAAGCTGGCCAGTTTTACAGCCATGAAGGGTGCTTTGAAAACACACCATGCCATCTCTTTAGGGTTCTCATTAAATAGAAAAGAGATAGCTTATTAATATGTTCCAGTTGGGGAGAAGTTGTCTACCATGCAAGATTCATTTGTGATTTCAGAGCTTTTACATAGCTCTAAGATGTATGCAGGTACTCCTTGACTTATGACTACTATTGCGACCAGAATATCTGCAGCTAAGCAAGGCAGTTATTAAATGCATTTGGTCTGCCAAATGCCTGAATTTTGATCACATGACTGTAGGGATGCTGCAATAGTTATAAAGTGAGGACCAGCCATAAATCACATTTTTCAGGACTATTTTAACTTTGAATAGTCACTAAACAAAATGGTTGTAAGTCAAGGATTGCCAGTAATTGATTCAATATATATATTCTTAATTGAAAGCCCATGTTTCCTAACCTTATTGATTTGAAGAGATGCTTTCTTTAGGTTGTTAACTTTCAGCCTGGTTTGTTGTTAAGACACATTAACAGTTGGGCAAAACACAGCCACGCGTTGTGCTTATGGTTCAACAGCTAGAACCCCCTTTTAACCTGGTTACTAAATAAACCCATTTTCTTGGACAGAATATACATGTAATAAGATGAACCAAGCAAGCCAAATTTGCACAACGGGGTAAGATGCAAACAAACTAGCTTAAAACTAAGCAAGTTTGAGTACATTGTCTGATGGTAAGCATTGGATTTGCAACTGACTAAGTGGCTAAAGGTGCTCTGTGTTCACATCTGATATTTTGTGCGAACTCAAGAAAAGCCACTGGTCAATGTGGAAAGAGAACCATTTTTCAGACGGGATATTTCTTAGTTAATAAGGCGATGTCCTTTTCACATCTGTTGACCCAGTCTTGGAAGAGATGGCAAATGTAGTAACCTGTGAGTTTCATTAAGAAGGAGTTGTCGGGTTCCACAGGCTGAGCAGATACAACCGGACCTGGCATGATGCCCAGGGAAGACATGATGGATTTAAGGTTATTTTCCAGGCCCAGACAGTGCAGGCGCGAAGAATCAAGCTGACGGTGTAATTCATCTTCCAATGGATTCAGATCCATTTGCTGGCATTTCACGATGGCTAAGTACACCGGCAGGTTGGAGAAGGCACAGGCGTTCTGCTGCAGCCGCTCCTTGTCGGTGAGACCCAGCCAGTCTGAGGTAGACAGCGTTGGCAACGGGAGTCCTGGAAGGGGCTGAATGGGTGGGTTGAAATCGGGCTCACCAAAAGGTATCCCTTGATGACGCACCTAACACAGAGAGAAGCCACAGCGTCAGTTCTTTGAAAAGTGGATCCCTGGATCTTCAGAAAATGATGGAATGCCTTCTCATGATGACTAAATTGCAAGTAGCCCTTGATTTACGACTGCAATGAAGCCCAAATTTTATGTTACTAAGCGAGAAAGTTGTTAAGTGAGTTTTGCCCAGGGGTGGGATTCAAGTTTTTAACAACCAGTTCTGTGGGCATAGCTTAGGTGGTGGGTGTGGCTTGGTGGTCATGTGACTGGGTGGACATGTTATTGGCTGGGTGTGGCCAACTCAATATCACTCACATCGAGGCACGCATCTCCTCGCCTGGCCTCTCATGACTGTGGGGATGCTGCAACAGTCGTAAGTGTGAAAAATGGTCATAAGTCACTTTTTTCAGTGCCATTGTAACTTTAAATGGTCACCCCACACAAGCAAAGTACCAGCAAAGGAGGGGAAAAAAACTCCAGAAACATTCCTGAGACAGGAAGTCTAGTCCTACCAAGAATGTAATAAGGGTTAACGGAGAGGCAGTTTCTGTAAGCAACACCAGAATGTTTCCTTCCTGCCTTCCTTACAGGATTAGGCCAATAATTTCTTCTAACAACCAGCTCTCTGAACTGCTTAGAATGTTAACAACCAGTTCTAGCAAATAGGTGCGAACCTGTAGAATCCCACCCCTGGTTTTGCCCCATTTTACGACCCTCCTTGTGTCAGAGTATATTCATGAACTGGAATAGAGCTCAGCCAATGAGAGCTGAGTTAAGGCCTGAAACTTAAAGAGAGAATCTGGACGTGTTTTACCCCTGTTCTGTGCTGAGCTCTAAAGTGAAAGCGAAACTTGCTTGCCTGCTGAAAACTAGAGCTCTGCTCTGAACCTGTAACATGTCTGCTTCTGTTTGAGTTTGCTCCATGTTGGAGAAATCTACAACTGGTTTGTAAAATTTACTTTATGTGTTTATAAAGAAGTTAAATGAAGCCTCAGCCATCTGTGTTTACTTTTCTGGTGCTGAATTTACACTGCAATACTCTGAACATCTTGCCACAGCTGTGAATCACTGCCGTTATTAAATTAGGAACCCGGTTGTTAAGTGACTCTGGCCTCCTCGTTGACTTTGCTATTTAGAAGGTCACAAAAAGTGATCACATGACCCCTGGGAAATTGTTGTAAAAACATGCCAATTTCAAAGTGCCTAATTTTGATCATGTTATCATTTTTTTCACAGCCTTTTCAGAAGAAAATACAGTCCAATAGATTACACATTTTGTCTGAGATGCTGAAAAACCAAGAATCATTAATAAGCTGTCTTCATGCACCTGCTATGGCACTACAGCTTTTACTTGGCTTCGTTTAAGTCAAACATTTGTTTTGAGAAAAATGCCCAAGTCCTTCATTCAGCAGATTCAAACAATTATTGGCCGCTAGCCCTTCCAGCAACCAAATCAGAGGCGGCGGCATGGGCATCAGCATCAGGGCAACCTGAGAGCTCGGAGTGGTAAGAGGGAGTGGACCTGTCAGAGAGACAGAGGCAGAGCCTGGGCCATCCATCAGCCCTCAGATGGAGAGTCAACAGCCCCCAGGTCTGGAGGTGACTGATGAGGAAGAGGAGGAACAGCTGGGTCAAGTGCCTGACGCGCAGATGAACAGAAGGCAGAGGAGAGGAGAACAATGGAAATCTTTGGGCTGATCCTAGGGACGTAAGAGCCAACACTGCTAGTGTTGTTTTATCTGGAGATAAAAGGCAGGGGACGGAGATGAATAAATGTGGCAGACAACTATTCATCTCCCTGCCAGGCAGACCTGTTAGCCTGTGGTGAGAGAGGAACTTTTTGCTGGGGCTGCTGGCGCTTCTAATAAAGGAATCACTGATTTAACTACAGAGGGTTTGTCGTGTTCGGGCAGCTGGGTCCAAATAATTATCAATTTGCATTGATTAAAGTCCCTTCTTCTTTTCTATCCTGGATGTTTTGTAACTAAAATAAAACAAAACACACACACACATACCTCATAGACAGAGCCCCATACCTCCCATTAATTTCTTCCACTTATATTTAGGACTTACATAGTTTGACAGCAGTTGTCCTGAGCTAATTTGCATGGTGAGGGTGAGATTGTGTGTTCTTTCAATCTCTATGGCTATTTCTTGCTGGGTGCGAGAGCATCCAGAGCACATCGGCAAATCCACTGCAGAGAGAAGCAAGAGGAATGTTAGACCCAACAACTAGTAACTAAACATTCAAATACCTGTATCAATAATACAGGTCCTTTTTTTGCAGGCCACAGAACCTACACAACAACCATGGTGGGTGGAGAGAGTTAAGAGACAGAAAAAGGAAACCAATTCATCTTAAATAATAATTCAAATTTTAGGATACAGCATCAGAAGTGAGCAAGAATGGAAAGTACTATACAGCAGTGTTTCTCAAGCTTAGCCTTTCTAAGATGTATGAACTTCAAATCCCACCCAGCACGCTGGCTGGGGAATTCTGGGAACTAAAGTCCAGACGTTCTAAAGTTGCCAAGGTTGAGAAACATTTCTATGCAGGACAGGTAGTCCTCGACTTACAACAGTTCATTTAGTGACTGTTCAAAGTTACAATGGCACTGAAAAAAGTGAATTATCGTTTTTCACACTTACAACTGTTGCACCATCCTCATGGTCACATGATCAGAATTCAGACGTTTGGCAACTGACTCCTATCTATGACAGTTGCAGCATCCTGGGGTCATGTGGTCCTTTTCTGCGACCTTCGGACAATCAAAGTCAATGGAGCCGCTGCGTCACCCACTTAGCTGCAGTGATTCACTTAACAACTTAAGTTGTTAAGCACAAAAATTCGTAAAATGGGGCAAAATTCACTTAACAAATGTTTCACTTAGCAACAAAAATGGGCTCCTTTGTGGTCATAAGTCAAGGACTACCTGTATCTACCTATAAGATCAATGGCACCTATCCTGTGGAAGCTCATCTTAGGTTGTTTCAAAAACAGACACAGTTGGATGCCTACTATTCACAGTTCAAAAAAAAAAACTTTGCAAGTCCCTTAAAAAAAGAAGACAAAAAGGACAGCAATTATTGAAGTTGACCGAAATTAGTTTGAGGTTCGAAGGATTTTCCAGAGATAGCATATATGGAATTGTGAAGTAATGCAATAATGCTGAAGCTGCCGGTCCCAAAAATCACTGAGGCGGATTTCTTGCGAACCGCAGCTGTCATTAAATCAAAATCTCTACCACCCATTCTCAGGACAGCATTCAAAAACAAAATGTAAAAATAAAATGCAGCCAGGTACAAAATTCCTGTCCTTTTGCATGGCTGTGTTTTCAAAAGAAACTCTAAAAGCTTTTTGTTTTGTTTTGTTTTCTTGCCAAGAGATTTGTTATTCTTATTCAGATGTAGCTGTCTAATAAACTCTTTAAAAAACAGACTTTGTTCTTCTGGCTTGGAATGTATCCTCCTTCCCATGACTTGTGCATATCTTGGACACACCTGTAGATTTCAACACATTTTTTTGTCTTTTAACTTCTGTATATGTGTTCAAGAAAAAGGACTTTGAAACTGCAGGGTTATTAGAAAGACCAGGAATGATTGTCAAAGCATGTTGAAGTTTCTGACACTTGCTAAATACAGCATGGAGGGAACTCCTTAACTGACTCCCGGATATCCTACAGCTGTTATCATCTGGTCCAGAAGCTTCTAAAATAGTATGGAGGAGGAACTTCTGTTGACAGCATGTTGAGGACCAACCTTTGAATGCAGGCAAAAACCAAATCCCAACTAATTAATCACTTTGTGTGCAAAACATGGGAAAAACTCTGAAGCTGTGCTATGAAGTTTCACCATTTTCTTTTATCTCTCAGTGGAAAAACAGAAGAGGTTGGAAAAGTATCACACGGATCCTATTAATGCATGGCCATTGGCTATTTTTGAGCCTTGGATGGATGGACAAGAACATTCATTGTTCCAGACAGCAAGGCCATTACATTATCTGGAGGACCAAGTTGGAGAAAGCTGATGTGTACAAACAGCAAAAACTAAGAGACGTCCTTCTTAACCTAAGTCTCCCACTGAGATGATTTCTATGCAAATTATTTTATCTAACAAAGGCAAAATTGTGCCAAGCTCCTAATCTTTCCTAGAATGTCTCCCTTTTAAGTTCCTTCAACTTAATTCAACTAGATTGCCAACTTCAAGACAGCCTTATGCAGTTTGGAAAAGGGTCAGGATCATGGATTACTGATGGTAACTTCAAAGCTGAACGAACCTGGTTACAACTTTTCAAATTAACACATTTTATTAAGGTCATAAGCTATTGGAAGCCACAGGTCTTTTCATCAGCCAGCAATATAATGGTTGCATGTGTTTTTCCTAGTTACCTTGGGGAAGACATTTGTGGGATTGAATAGCAAAACTTTTTCTATAGCTTTGTAAAAATGTTGTCCATTCTATCTACCCTAATCCTTTCCTATGGTCTCTGGTTTCTCTGTTAGAAAAAGACACCTCAGACCAGAGTTTCTCAACCTTGGCAGCTTTAAGATGGGTGAAATTCCACTCCCAGAATTCCCCATCCAGTCTTACTGTGGCTGAGGAATTGTGGGAGTTGAAGTCCACCAATCTTAAAACTTGCAAGGTTGAGAAGCACTGCCTAAGACAATCAAGACACAGAAGGCTTAAAAGTTGGGAATCATCAACTTTCTAGAAGAGTTAGAACTGCAATTCCAGAATTCCTGGCTGGTGTGGAATTCTGGGAATTATAGTGCCAGTATATTTGGAAAGTGCCTGGTTGAAGAAAGTTGAGACAGCAGGTTATAAAAGCAGAGAATGGAATGAAGACTTAAGAAAAAATGAAGATGATTGCCAAAGGTTTCAAATCGGGACAGAGAAGAAAAAACTATCCATAGTTTTTAACTATTACTAAATGGAGCTTCTACTCTCAGAAGCACTGTATCTGACTGGCAGACTGCATGAAGACATAGAAAACAAGACCAGGGAGGTATATTTGGTTGGATGAAGGAAAATCCTACATTTGCTCAATTGCTCTGGTGTTTTATCTGGAAATAGCAAATTTTCTCCCTGGCTATTCTAAATGCAAACTGTACATTTTAGTGCCAGGCATTTTAACTGCCAAGCAGTAAACGTCTTTCAAAATTACCATCCAAAATCAATGATTAACTTCACCTTCAAGTTCAAGGTGTGAGATCATCAGAGTCTTTACATCTCTTGATCTTCAGGATGGGGGTGGCGGAGGCAGAAAGGAAAGGAAAGAGAGCAGAACATTCCAGTGGTTTTACAATGAAGGAAATAAACTGGACAGAGGACACGAAGAGCCAAAGGGGATGGAGCAAACTATATATGCTTAACATGCAGATAGGAAAAAAAAGTGTCCAAAAGAATAAAACAAAACCGAAGATTTTCCCACATCAAATGTATTGGTCCAGGACCCCATCATCCGCAGTTGGTTTTGGACACACTGACCAAATGTTGTGAGGTTGCAATTCAGTAGTAATCAGAGGGAACATGTTAGGAAAACACTGCTACTGAGGGAGAAGGTTTTTCAAAGGCTGAGTTTATACAAATCTAAGGAGGCAATGGGAGTTAATGTGTGATGTGAATTCATAGAAGTTGGGTCGTTCAATCTTAATTTACTCAGCTGTTCCTGAGGAAACCTGAAACAGCACTAGTCCATGTATAAAAGTCTAGTGGAAGGAACAAGAGAGATACTTTGTTCACCCAACTTCTTAAAGCATGGTTTGCTTCACAGGTCTTCCTGAACCAACTGCCACCAACTGGGTTTGGACCTCACTCGAAACCATAAGCCCAAATTTACATAAACTAAGCAAGCAAACATATCATTTGGATCTATGATGTTGGGTGCATCCAAATGATTATGACTATTTCTCATTTCATAGCCATGCAACACTATCCAAGTTCAGAATTCTTAGGAGATTACTGGTTCCCAAGAATGATGCAAATTTTATCATTAGCAAAAAGTTATAAATTATTTGCAGAGGAAAGTTTCTTTTTTTACGCTATGAGTTATGAAGTTTTCCAGCAACAGTTCTAGGATTTGAATGCCATTACCTAGAGCCCTGCAAATTAGCAAATGTTAAACTTTTACTACAGCTGGGAAATGGAGGTAATAGGTCCCCTGAGGTAATTCAGTAATAATCATGACTTTCGGGAGATAATTGAACCTTCAGACTCTTGTCACACTATTGATCTGCTTCACAGCTGCTAAATTATGGTTTGTTTGAGTAAACCATAAATGGTTCGGGTCTCCTCCTCTAAATAAACTCTTGCTCCTGGTTAACAAAATGTTAAGCACAAATCTAACAGAAGGCTTTGCAGCTTAATAATATGTGTGAATGCAGCCTTGGCGTTACATGAGCAGTTCTGAGTGATGCATACGCCAAACATGATAATCTTACATTAAATACATTTCAACCAAAAAACAGCCTGGCCATCTTCCTGTGGACACTTGTGTCTCACTGACCTGGATTCATCCCACCAGCAAAAGATCATTTATAACAGCCATAATCCTTAACGGTATTTGGAGCTTTGCTATTTTCAAGAAGTGACTGCATGGGCTGACCTGCTTGCAGGAAAGGTAGTGGTTCAACCTGTGAAGTCCCTCCCTCTGCTTCCTAAATAACTTTCAGAGAGAATCCAAAACACAGGTCTCTTGCCTTTTACAAAAAGCAAATCTAACAACACCCCTCCCCCCAACAATTGGTAATTGTCAAACGGGAGAGGGAGAGGAAAGGAAATGGCTCAATTGCCACGAGTTTGTAAAGAGAAATGTGGATGGCTACTTGCAGCCTCTACCATGCAAAACCAGGCTGTGTGGCTTTGTTGACAGTCCAGTAAGTGGAAAATGCAAGCAATAGGATCAGCTGGAGAACGCATGCTTCATTTGTGAACTCGGCCACCGAGGTGACAGAAGGGCCCAATGCGGTCTCCAGTTATATACCCCAAGAATCTCCTTTTCGGTGAGATGGGAGGCATGATCAATCACTCCCCGTTAGCCCGCCAATCACTCCCTTCAGCCTGCCAGCCGAACAGGGAACTAAAGCGGCCGATAGGGGAAAACTTCGCCTGAGAAGGACCCAGCTGCCCCTCCGCTACTCCCCGGCCCGCTCCGCTTTCAGCCGCTTCGCTGCCTGGGATCCGATTCGACCTTCGCCGCTCAACCCGAGCTTTTGGGATCGCGCCAAGCCGGCGTCGGTGGCAGCGGCTGGGACATGCACGATGTCTCCCTCCCCTCACTCCCCACCTTGGAGAGGTTGTTTTTTCTTGATTTTGTTAGGCTAGCTGCCTACCGCTGGTAAGGCACGAGATGGAAGCGCTCCTGAATCACGCTGAAACAGCGGTGGATAAACACGAGGTTTCAAATCCTTTTTAACCGAACCTCCCCTGTCCCGCTTCGTGGGGGAAACTTGGGAGACTCTGAGGAAAACTTTGGGAAAGCGCGTGCTTCCCCTTGCTCTCCCCGCCCCACACCCCGGTTTTTGAGGACTTTTGCCGTACCTGACAGCACTTCCATCCTGCGACCCTCCCCGGTGCCGATTCCCGCCACTTTGTGGGTCGCCCAGTCCCTCGCCGGACCTTTTATAGCCGCTGACCACGCCCCCTGTCCTCGCGCCGGCCCGGGACTTGAAGATTCCAACAGGCTGAGGTCACCTACAGCCTGCCTCCTGCTGGGTCAGGAGTCTGCACCGGCGGCTGCCCTTTCATCTCTTCTCACCCTCACCGTCACCCTCACCCACCCACACACCTGCTTTGGTAGGAATGTGCGGCTTGCTTAGCCGATGGAGAAAGGGCGCCCTGGATAGATCTAGGGAGGAAGGGGAAGGCGTGTGGGGCAGCTTTCTCAGGAGAGAAAGGAAGTAGTTGGTTTTATGGAGTGGTTAAAAATTTAACACATAACGCCCAGTCGTCTGCGCTGTTTCCAGGAACACACTCTTAAAAAGAAAAACGAGAAAAAAACTTAATAGGGTTCAATCGAATAAAAAGCACTGCATAAACGAGAAAGCAGCGCAGCCGCCTTTGAAAAACGGGGACAGCCTGATTCAAATATAATGAAAACCCCATTTAGAAAACCGAGAGAAATACAGAAAGGTCTTTGCTAGGTCTTTGGAGGTCTTTGGAGGGGAAGGTGTTCCCTAAATAGGATGCCACCCGCCACCCCCCGAAAAAGCTTTGAGGGGCTCCAAAATTGTGGGACTACAAGGAAGACACTCTATTTCATTAGTGAACTAAAATGACTGTGGATTTAAGATAAATCAGAGAGAGAGAGGGAGAAGGAGAGGGAGAAGGAGGAGAAGTAGTAGAAAATGAGATAGAAGAAGACATAGAAGAAGAAGACATACAAGAGGAACAAGAGAAAGAAGAAGAGGAAGAAAATGATGAAGACGAAGATGTAGAGGAAGAAGAAGAAGAATTTATTATATTATTGCAAAACTATGACAACAAATGTATTTTATCATTTTCTTGGGGAGAAAAAATTAATCTTTTAGGTAAATTCAATTGTTCTGGGTTGGGGAGAATCAAAAAAGAAAGGTGGTAATATATTTTTGTCTCCTGTGATAGTACTTTTTTATCTGTTTTCCCAATGCTAAAATTAGAAACGGAAACTGCAGGGGAAAAAAGATAAGCTGGGTGGTTTAAACTTGGATGGGAAAACACCAAGAAGTCATGAGATACCGGGAAGTCATAAAAAAATAAATTCTTGTGCAGAACCTAATCTAAATGTGTCTATGCTGTCACCTTAACTGAACTCAGAAGAGTTGATAATAAAATTATATTTTATATTGTACTCACATCCTGCCTTACACCCACATTGCAAAAGGGTTGTGGGACCAATGAATCACTGTATGAAAACAAGATAAAATTGCAAATTCTAATCAATAACTCTTTAGTAAGTTACCGTGAAGGGAAGGGGGACCACAAAAAGTCATTGAAGATTTTAACAATAGCATATTTTAATGGCAGGAAGTTTTCCTAGATTGCAGCCCATTTCATTAGATGGAGGAATGTAGAATGTTATGCCCCAATAAATTCAAATACCTTTGAAATTCCACAATATGTTTTTATGTGGTTCACCTGTCATGCCAAACCCTGCCTTAGTCATGCCAAATTGCATTAAATTGGGTTTCACATAGCAAACTAGATAAAGTCAAAATAAATAAATCATCTACTTGCTTATGCCTGGTGTCATCTGTGAATCTGTTCAATGATGGAGTGTGAGCCTAGCCATTATGGTCACCCCATATTTCTCTTACTGTATAGACCTATATTTCTCAACCTAGGCAACTTGGAGACGTGTAGACTTCAACTCCCAGAATTCCCCAGGTTGGAGAATCTGGGAGTTGAAGTCTACATTTTTTCAAATTCTCATGGTTGAGATCAGTATAGACACTTAATGAGAGCTGCAAACTTTATGCTATATAAAAGAGCAAACAGACTAACCCCAGGAAAACAGTTCTAAGAAATGAATTCTTTAATTTGATTTAAATTTAATTTACTTACATTAAAACACGAAGAATTCAGCCATGCTGCTGGGCAACACTTCAGATTTGAGGGTCGAAATATGCATGGAGGCGCAGAAAGAGCACACCCGTCTGCAAGTCTTTGTACCACATGCTTCTTTCCCTTGGGCAACTGTTCACCCTCCAAAGTTGGACTATATCATAAACTAGCTCGATACCCGTGCTTAACTACGAAACTATGTGGTTGGGCTTAGTTTTTGGGGAGGAAAATAAGGGGGGAAAATTCTGCCTCTGCCTTCCAGCGTCCATTGGTATTCATCTGGCTAGCGCCCTGCCAGTGTGTGAGAGAGTTGAGGGCTGTTCGGAAACTGAAACAGTATTTGCTGTGTGAGTAAGAAGGAGACAGCAAGGAGCCTGAACATGGCTTAGCTCAACTGTTCTGTACTAAAGCTGGTTGCTGCTGTGAAAATAGAACTGAAACTGAAACTCCTCTCCTCTGCTTGTGTTTTACATTTGGCACAGATTTATTTTCAGGTGGGGAGGGGAAGTAGAACTCCTTAGCATCAGGGCATGTTAATAATAATATATGAAATACTAATGCTCTGATGGTCATTTCAAAAAATCCTTTCTTAGTGAGCATCTAGAAGCCAAAAGGAACATACGTGCCAAACTTCAAGTTTGTAGGCTTTATGGTTCTGGGAATTTTGTGATGATGCATGAGTGGTATTTCACTTTTATATATATAGAAGATACAGGTAGTCGTTGACTTATGACCACAATTTATGTTGCTAACTGAGAAATTTATGTTGCTAACTGAGAATTTATGTTGCTAAGTGAGAAATTTGTTAAGTGAGTTTTGCTCCATTTGACCTCAGGACACTGCAATGGTCATAAATATGAAACAGTTGTCAAGCATCTGAATTTTGATCACATGATCATGGGGGTGCTGCAAAGATTGTAACTGAAGAATGGTCATGAGTCACTTTTTTCAATGCCATTGTAACTTCTAACGGTCACTAAATGAAATGTTGTAAACTGAGGACTATCTGAACAAGAAAATAAATAAACAAATATACAAATCTCAGGCTGCCTTAAGGAGCTGCAGATGGGCAGGTAAAGATGGAAGCATCTTCCTCCTTCTGAATTTACCTTTCCCCCCAGCACAGTTCCGGATCAGCCTTTCAAGAGATATCTTGTACTGATAGCATGAGTGATGGTACTTTGGAAGAAGATCAAGGACAATCAAGACACCTGCTTGGGACTTTTGTATGTGTCAAATCTTGCATTATCCCAAGCACAATTTCCGACTAAAATGATTTGATTGAGTTTGACATATGTGGACCTGATTGGGGTAGATTGCAGGGGTGATACAGAAATATAATTTTATGACATTTTATTCTGTTTTACATATTTATGTATTAAATTATTGTATTTAATCCTATAACTATTGTATTTTACCCTACTCTCATTTTAAATTGCTTGTTTAGAATTTTATTGGTAATGTGTGTTTGAACCTGTGGCCTATAGGTTAATCAATCAATCAATCAATAAAAATGTGGTCACCCATGTGATCTTCTTGGGGACCTAGCACAATCTCAGTGGTGCTTCAGAACTGAATCGAAAGCTGCCAATGTCATCCCACAAGAAGGGAACACATTCTGTGGATTCACTTTTGATCTCATTGTCCAGGGAACATTCTAAATCCCCATTTCTCTGTTATTCCCAAGAGAACCATCTGAGTGATGTATTCCAAAGCAATTAAGTTTGAATGGCCTGGATCATGGTAATATTGTATTCAGCCAGTTGGTTTTTAAGGCTTATCCCCAAATGAGGGATTAGATATAGAGGTAGACATCCACTTACAACCAAAATTGACCCCAAAATTTCTGTTGCAAAGCAAGGAAATTATTAAGTGAGTTGTGCCTCATTTTACGACCTTTTTTGCTACAGTTGTTAAGTGAATCACTGCAGTTGTTAAGTGAATCACTGCAGTTGTTAAATGAATCATGCAGTCATTAAATGGATCTGGTTTCCCCCATTGATGTTGCTTGTCAGAAGCCAGCTGTAAAGGTTATAAATGATGAGCACATGAGCCGGGTATAGTGCAACTGTCATAAGTACATGCCAGTTGCCAAGCACCTGAATTTTGATCATGTGAATAGGGGGGCACTGTAACAGTCGTTTGAAAAATGGTCTTAAGTCACTTTTTTCAGGACCATTGTAATTTCAAATGGTCACTAAAGTAATGAATGCAAGTGGAGGATTACCTTTATCTTTGGTTTCTTGGGGAAAATTGTTTTATTATGTTGTTACATTGAAAAAAGTTCCGAGAAGCTGTTTAATCAGGAAATGAAAATGAAATACTGAAACTATTTCTATTGTTTCTTTACTTAGCAATTTGTTAACAGCTATCAAATTCATACACTGTTTCATGCATTCAATTTATAGGTAATAAAAGCATAAAAGAACATTCAAGCTTCTGGTCCAAGTCATTTCCCTTTATGGAAATCTCACCTCTTAGCATTTGAGAATCTCTCAACAATAATAGGAAACTCAAAAAATTAGAAAATCGTGCAAAAGTTCATTTATTTCAGTAATGCAACTTAAAAGGTGAAAGTAATATATGAGATAGACTCATTACATGCAAAGCAAGATAGTTCAAGCCGTGATTTGCCATAATTGTGATGATTATGGCTTACAGCTCATGAAAACCCCAAATCCACAATCTCAGAAAATTAGAATATTGTGAAAAGGTGCAATATTCTAGGCTCAAAGTGTCCCACTCTAATCAGCTAATTAAGCCATAACACCTGCAAAGGGTTCCTGAGCCTTTAAATGGTCTCTCAGTCGGGTTCAGTAGGAATCACAATCATGGGAAAGACTGCTGACCTGACAGTTGTGCAGAAAACCATCATTGACACCCTCCATAAGGAGGGAAAGCCTCAAAAGGTAATTGCAAAAGAAGTTGGATGTTCCCAAAGTGATGTATCAAAGTACATCAATAGAAAGTTATGTGGAAGGGAAAAAGGTGGAAGAAAAAGGTGCACAAGCAGCAGGAATGACCACAGCCTGGAGAGGATTGTCAGGAAAAGGCCATTCAAAAGTGTTGGGGACTTTCACAAGGAGTGGACTGGGGCTGGAGTCAGTGCATCAAGAGCCACCACACACAGACGGATCCTGGACATGGGCTTCAAGTGTCGTATTCCTCTTGTCAAGCCGCTCCTGAACAACAAACTACCTCAGAAGCGTCTTACCTGGGCTAAAGAAAAACAGACCTGGTCTGTTGTTCAGTGGTCCAAAGTCCTCTTTTCTGATGAGAGCAACTTTTGCATCTCATTTGGAAACCAAGGACCGAGAATATGGAGGAAGAATGGAGAGGCACAGACTGCAAGATGCTTGAAGTCCAGTGTGAAGTTTCCACAGTCTGTGTTGATTTGGGGAGCCATGTCATCTGCTGGTGTTGGTCCACTGTGCTTCATTAAGTCCAGGGTCAACGCAGCCGTCTACCAGGATATTTTGGAGCACTTCATGCTTCCTTCCGCAGAAGAGCTTTATGGGGATGCTGACTTCATTTTCTAGCAGGACTTGGCACCTGCCCACACTGCCAAAAGCACCAAAACCTGCTTCAATGACCGTGGGATTACTGTGCTTGATTGGCCAGCAAACTTGACCTGAACCCCATAGAGAATCTATGGGGCATTGCCAAGAGAAAGATGAGAGACATGAGACCGAACAATGCAGAAGAGCTGAAGGCCGCTATTGAAGCATCCTGGTCTTCCATAACACCTCAGCAGTGCCACAGGCTGATAGCTTCCATGCCATGCCACATTGAGGCAGTAATTGCTGCAAAAGGGGCCCAAACCAAGTACTGAGTACATATGCATGCTTATACTTTTCAGAGGTCCGATATTGTTCTATGTACTATCCTTGTTTTATTGATTGCATGTCATATTCTAATTTTCTGAGATTGTGAATTTGGAGTTTTCATGAGCTGTAAGCCATAATCAACACAATTATGACAAATCACGGCTTGAACTATCTTGCTTTCCATGTAATGAGTCTATCTCATGTATTAGTTTCACCTTTTAAGTTGCATTACTGAAATAAATGAACTTTTGCATGATTTTCTAATTTTTTGAGTTTCACCTGTACTTTTATCATAGACTCTCCAGATCTTCTAGGCTGAAGAAATAGGGATAGTCATTCAGATGGATGTCCTTGGGAAGGTAAAAAAATGAAAGATTGCAACCACAGCTTTATGATCTAAGCCCCATCCCCCTTTTAAAAATATGTGTGAGATTCCCACAGGAATCTCTACAATATGCTGTAGAGATGTTAATTCTATGGCACAAGATAAGAAAGATCAAGCCCAAATGGAAGCAATGATAAATGACATGCTGTAGATGTGATTGTTGTTGTTGTTCAGTCACTAAGTCATATCCGACTCTTTGTGACCCCATGGACCATAGCAGGCCAGGTCTCCCTCTCCTCCACTGTCTCCCAGACTTTGCCCAAATTCATGTTCATCGCGTGGATGACACTATTTAACCATCTCATCTTTTCCCCTTCCCTTCTTTTGCCTTCTGTCTTTCCCAAAAGCAGGGTCTTTTCCAAGAAGTCCTCTCTCTTCTCATTAGGTGGCCAAACTATTTGAGCTTCAGCTTCAGTATCTGTCCTTCCAAAGAACAGTTGGAGTTGGATTTCCTTTAGGATTGACTGATTTGATATCTTTGCAGTCCAAGAGACTTTCAAGAATCTTCTTCAGGACCACAATTTGAATGCATCAATCAATTTGACGGGCTGCCCCAGAGAGAAGGAGATCAAGCTATTTTCCAAAGCACCTGAAGGCCAGACAAGGAATAATGGATGGAAGCTGATCAAGGAGAGATTCAACTTGGAAATAAGGAGAAATTTTCTGACAGTGAGAACAATCAGCCAATGGAACAGAAGTTGCCTTCAGAAGTTGTGGGAGCTTCATCACTGGAAGCTTTCAAGAAGACACTGGACTGCCATCTGTCAAAAATGGTTTGGGTCTGCTTGGGCAGTGGGGTGGACTAGTCACTAGATGACCTTCAAGGACCCTTCCAACTCTGTTAATGTGTATCTGTAATTCTTCGGTGCTCAACCTTCCTTATGGTCCAACTCTCATAGCCATGTATTACTGTTGGGAAAACCGTAGCTTCCACAATATGGACCTTTGTCAGCAAAGTGATGTTTTTAGTATTGTTGTGGTTAGCCAGAAGCAAGTGCAGATGGCTGAGGAAAGCGAGGACTTAGATGAAGGGCCAGGACCATTAGAGAGTGGACTGCTGCCTTCAGAGATTGTGGGGGCTGGCAGCAGTGATGAGGAGGTTCCCAAGGAGCCTGTGCCAAGTGCGCGTGCGCGCAGGATTGCTCATAGGAAAGAGCAGTTACAACAGCACAGGCGACTCGGGAGTAAGGCTGAAAGGTAATGGCCCCTCCTTCAAGAAGATAAAAGCCAGCTGTGAAACAAACGTACTTTGCAGAAGGCAAAGACATTTTGAAACTCCAGCCTCGTGGACGTTCCAGTATCCTGAGTTTGTGTTTGAAGATTCTTGTATTGCAAATTATTTCTTTTGGCAAATTATTTCTTTTGGCAAGTCTTGCATAGTTTGGCAAGGCTTGTGCTTATCACAGCTAATTATTTGTAAAAGTATTACAAGGTTTCTGTTCCTTTTGGATTGTGTTTGATTTATTGGAAAAGGGCATGGGTCAGAACAAGTATGCTGTCTAGTTATATGTGATAGTTTTGCTATTTCAACATTTACATTATGTTGATCTTTTCTATGACTGTAATCAAGTTTTGTGACTGTGGTTTTCTTTAGAAAGTTCACCCAAACCTACACTGATTATTCCAGTGAAGGAATTATCAGGCTGTGTTTTTTGTTATGTCTTAAAGAATACCTTTCTATCAGTGGGGGGATTCAAATTTTTTTACTACTGGTTATGTGGGCATGGCTTGGTGGGCGTGGCATGGTTGGTGAGTGTGGCTTGGTGGGCATGGCAGGGGAAGGATACTGTAAAATCTCCATTCCCTCCCCACTCCAGGGTGAAGCTTACTGTAAAATCCCCATTCCCTCTCCGCCCCACTAACCTGCTTTCCAGCTCCATTCTCCTGTGCAGGGCAACCAAAGAAGATCCAGCCAATCAGCTGGGACTCGGGAGGCAGAGAAAGATGGGGGTGGGGCCAGTCAGAGGTGGTATCTGCCAGTTCTCTGAACTGCTCAAAATTTCCACTACTGGTTCTCCAGAACTGGTCAGAACTTGCTGAATACCACCTCTGCTTCCTATGCCAACTAGGAAAGATCTAAAATTTAAATGAACTTCTAACACTTAATAGTGAATTCAACTTTGTGACAATTCTGCTGGCTTATTAACACTATTCCAATTGGTTTCTATTTTGGTAATACAAAGAAGGTTGTGTTTCCTTCGGTTTCCGCTCCTTCTTTGATAAGGAGACTCATTTCTTCTTATCTGGGCCAGAGACAGCTTTGATTGCAATTGTATTTTCAAAACATGCAGAAACCCTCAGGGCACAGCAATAATGATGCCTTTGTTCCCACCAGTAATCTCTTTTCCGTTTAGCAAAATAACTGGATGACCAGCGCCATCTCCTGCAAATTAAGCCAGAAAAGTTTTATTCTGAGTGAAAAAGGGCTGATTCCAAAGGAAGAACAAAAGGGAGTGGAGATCAAAGCCAGGCTCCCAAGTCATGCTAAACCCTAAAAATAGTTTTACAAATGCAGTGGCTACATCATAAATCTGCAAAAAAAGGGATGAGTTCCAATGGTGGTATTCTACCGGTTCAGTCTGGTTCTGCCGAGCTGGTAGCGTTCATGAGCATCGGACACTGAACCGGTTCTCTCTGCTGCTCTGCTGTTGGGCCCACCGGCCTGCCTGGGCTCCAATTCTCACCTTTATTTCCTGCTTTTGAAGCGCAGCTGCTTTGCGCGGCACAGCAGAGTGCCGTGTGTTGGCTGCTGAAGTGACAGGGAGAGTGCAGGCTTGCAGGAGGTGAGTTGGAATGCCTCTGTGCCTGCGCAAAGTGCACGTTTGGCATGCATGTGCACGCAAAATATGTGCATGCGCACAAAGCGCACCCATCAAGCCACGGCCACTGAAATAGTGGTAAAAATCTTTGAATCCCACCACGGATGAATTCACACACTATGCTGATCCACAAACTACCCAACTTAGTCAAGCCTAACATGTTGTCAGAACCCAGTTTAATGTAATCTTGCATATTTCTGCTCTGATGTAGCTTTCACACATTCAGAGCAGGGGTGGGATTCTACCGGTTCTGTCCAGCTTTGTAGAACCGATAGCTCTGAAGAGCAGCAGACATAGAACCGGTTCTATGTCTGCTGCTGTTTTGGCCCACCCGCCCACCTGGGCTCTTACTTGACCTTTATTTCCTGTTTTTTCAACCTCAGCTGCTTTGCGCGGCACAGCTGCGGTTGAAAAAGTAGGAAAAAAGTGCTTTTTCAAATGCTGTGCACCCACGCGCAGCGCTGCTCAGTGGTCCAGACAGCAAGCTGATGAAGTTATACACACATGCGCAGCGCAAAACGTAAAATCACCGAACTGGTAATTATACTGGTCAGATCCCACCCAAGATTCAGAGGGACAAGTAAGTTTATCTAAGAGTTTAGCTGTGTTTATTTTGACCCTAAGACTGTCTCAAATTGGGGATTTCAGCATCACATACAATTTTTCTTTCTCCCTTAGATATATAGGTAGTCCTCAACTTACAACATTGTCTTAGTGAGCGTTCAAAGCTACAACGACACTGAAAAAAGTGACTTGTGACCGCTTTTCACACTTATGACCATTGAAGCATTCCTATGAACACATGATCAGAATTCAGATGCTTGGCTAGTGACTCACATTTAGGACAGTGGCAGGGTTCCTGAGTCACGTGATCCCCTTTTGCAACCTTCCGACAAGCAAAGTCAATGGGGAAACCAGATTCACTTTACAACCGTGTTACTAATTTAACAATGGCAGGGATTCACTTAATGAACGTGGCAAGGAAAGTCGTAAAGTGGGGCAAAACTCACATAACAAATTTCTCACTTAGCAACATAAATGTTGGGCTCAATTGTGGTCATAAGTTGAGGACTACCTGTACTAAGCAGTTGGTCTGAATCTTATAGTAAAAGCCTAGGGCTAGGAAGCAGGGAGAATCCCATAAAAGAAACCTCTTAAGACTGTGGTGCAAAAAGGACCTCATGTATCCATCCTTTGTGGTCCTCAGAGTATTTCGACAGAGAGAGGGAAAAAATGGGACCCTATGTCCCATTTTTTGGAGTGTGGAAAGCTTTACAAGACAAAATACTCAATCTCAGGTAAGCAAGGCACCCCCTTAGCCTATTAAAAGTCCTCAAGCACAGCCAGTCCAAGTACAACAGTTCATTTATTGAGCATTATTAAGTGGCATCGGTATCTTGGTGGTGCAATGGTTAGAATGCAGTATTGCAGGCTAACACTGCCCACAGCCAGGAGTTCGATCCTGACCACCTCAAGGTTGACTCTCCTTCTATCCAGTGGTGGGATTCAAATTCTTTTACTACTGGTTCTGTCAGAGCTGGTATTTTCCGGTTCTCTGAACTGCTCAAAATTTCCACCACCGGTTCTCCAGAACTGGTCAGAACCTACTGAATACCACCTCTGCTTCTTCCAAGGTTGCTAAAATGAGGACCCAGATTGTTTGGGACAAGATGCTGACCTTGTAAACTCAAAGGGCACTGTAAAGCACTATAGAGCAGTATATAAGTCTAAGTGCTATTGCTATTCATTTATTGATTGATTGATTGATTGATTGAGTTTATATTGCCGCCTATTTGCCCATGGTGACTTGAGGTGGTTTACAGAATGTAAAACCATATTTAAAATAAAAAAACCCAATAAAAACTAACAAAAAGGAGCAAATAAATTAATAAAGTACAATAGAACAAAACCAATCAATCAATCAATCAATCACCCCCCAACTCCCACCCCCCACCCTGAAGGCAGCAGATCACACAAGCCATTTGATCCTGAGAAATGGTGGGAAGTTGGTAAAACAGAACAATCAGGGTAAATTTTTTTTTAAAAGCAAGGTGATTATTTTACATTATCATCTTCCTTGGGGATCCAAAGAAATTACAGATTTGAGCTGCATGTTTTATGGGAAAATTAACTATGGGTATTAAATTATGGTTATTAGAACAGAATGAGCAACCAGCAATACAGCAAAACCATTTAGTGATTTCTCCATCCAAAGGCGGAGATCTTTTATTGCTACAACAGCACTTAAAAAAGAGAGACTTATGACCATTTTTCATACTTATGATAATTGCAGCATCCCCATGGTCACATGGTCAAAATTTGGATGTTTGCTAACTGGCATGTATTTGTGGCTGTTGGCGTTCTGGGATCACGTAATCATCTTTCTGACAAGCAAAGTCAATGGGGAAGCCAGATTTACTTAATAACCATGTTACTAACTTGAGAACTGCTGTGATTCACCCAACAACTGTACAAGAAAGGTTGCGAAATGGGGCAACATTCACTTAATAACTGCCTTGCTTACACCGGAGATTTGGGGCTCAATTGTGGTTGTAAGTCAAGGACTATCTATAGCTTTCCAGAATAGGCCCTGGACTGACCTAGTATTGGTGTCAACTCATAAAATATTTCTATGGTCTTTTTAGAGTTGCCAACATAAAGGGAGTGGGGGGAAAGGGGTTTGAAAGAGCAGTGCGGCAGCTTGGAAAGCAAAAGTGCATTCCATAAATAGTTTTTCAAAGATAATAACTAGGTGATTGAAGTTTCTGCTGCGGCAAAATTCTAAGCGGAGAACATGATTGATGACTCTTGGCTATGGATGTGCCTCATTGCAGAATATCAATTATGATACAGGGGGTGGGGGAGAACCAGGGCCAAGGGTGACAATGAATTATGTGTCTCAGAGTCGGCTACACCCAGGCAATGCCAGACATGTTAACTCCCAATAGATCATTTTGAAGTTTTGGAAACTTGGCTCGAGACTCATGATTTAATTGGGGTAACTGCCGGAATCCTGACAATTGGTGGGAGATTCTCAAACCAGAGGTGGTATTCACCTCAAGTCAGAGGTGGTATTCTGGCATACCAGTATTAAAAATTTTGACCGGTTCAGAGAACCGGCAAATACCACCTCTGGCTGGCCGCACCCACCCGCCCCCGCTCTTACCTTTCACCTCTCCTATATTCTGTTGTTTATTACCTCAGCCAATTTGTGCGGCAGAGCGGAGTGCCGCACCTCAGCTGAGGTAAAAAACAGCACAGCTCACCATCATTGATAAAGAGGGTGGTCTCTGAGCCCTTTTTGCGCGTGTGTGAAACGTGCATTTGGTGCACGTGTGCGTTAGTCATGCCTGCACAGCTCACCAGCATTAATACAGAGGGTGTTGTTTGAGCCCTGTGCATGCACGTGCGAAGCGAGCTCTCCGAACCGGTAGGAATTTTTTTTGAAACCTATCACTGTCTCAAACTAACAAATGTTTAATATTTTTGAGCAAAGGAGAGTAGGAAATGACTAGAACAGAATCAGATAAGCTTCAGGCCAACTTCCAAGTTATGGGCAAACTTGCCCTGGTTATCCTTCCTTCTTATTTTCTTCTTTCTTGTTTTTCTAAAAAAAAAATTCAAAGTCAAGGAAAGCTGGCTAGATATGTAGGCAATAATAAACACTTATTTTATTATTCTGACTTTAAAATAATAATATACACATTTGCCCCCCAAAAATCTCCACCCTTGGATGGAGAAATCACTAAATGATTTTGCTATATTGCTGATTGCTCATTCTGTTCTAATAAACATGATTCAATACCCATAGTTAATTTTCCCATAAAACATGCAGCTCAAATGTGTCATTTCTTTGGATCCCCAAGGAAGATGATAATGTAAAATAATCACCTTGCTTTTTTAAAAAAAATTTACCCTGATTGTTCTCCTGTTTTGCCAACTTCCCACCATTTCTTAGGATACCAGGCCATTTCTTGAAAGGATGCAACTTTGTGTTCCTACTGTACACTTTTCAGCTCTCCCAGTCACTAGAGGGCGCTCACGAAGTTTGAAATATCTATTTTTTTTTAAAAGCAAGCTGAAACAACTATATTATAGTTCTTCCGTTGGCGAACTGCTTTTTTTAAACGCCTCCTTTCTTCTCTTCCTTTTTTCAGGCAGAACAGCTGAAGAAGCCGAACAGAGAGAGGAAGAATGCTGGAGACCCAACAGAGGGAAGAAGTAGATGAAGGCTGAGTTAAGAAAGATAGGCATAGAGAAAAGGAAAAAGAAACCACTAGAAAACAAGGGCAGAGGGGGAAAAAAATCACAACTGGAATAAATTGATGCAGGAAGATTGATTGATGGCACGACAAAGACAGGTGGCGGGCAACATTTGATGGACTAATAGCAAAGGGATGTGCATTCAGAATCTTTCCAGCATTCCAATTGTTTCTGTGAGCAAAAGAAGATAGGGGGTGCAGAGAAACCGATCAAAGAAAGAAAGAGGGGGAGAAATGGGATAAAGAGAACAAAAGAGCACAACTCAGAACTAACAGCCCAGAGAGAAAGCTCCCGATTGCCTGCCCTCTCCATCCATCGCAGCTTTCCAACTCTCCAAACTTCTGATCTCATGTCAGGACGTGCCATTCGAGCCGAGACGAGGAGCCGGGCAAAAGATGACATCAAGAAAGTGATGGCTGCTATTGAGCATGTCCGGAGATGGTGAGCACAATTTGGGGAATGGGGGTAACCGGGGGGGAGGGCGGGAGGACTTTGGTGAGAAAGCGACAGGTTGCCCCATGCAGATCTGACTGTGTTTAGGAAGGTTCCAGGCTGGCGGAGGATGGGTGATCTCAAAATATTTGGAGGGTACCAAGAAGGCCTGTTTTGGTGGGAAGTGACTGATGGGAGGGGGGGTGTTGATTATGAGTCTTTCCACCATATCTGCAAAGCATGTGTATTTCTAGATTGGTGCTTCTCAATCGTAGCAACTTTAAGATAGTTGGACTTCAATTTCCAAAATTCCCCAGCCAGCCATGGGAGATGGTCTACCTGCCAAGATTGAAAAACACCAATCTAGAAGATTTGGAAAGTTTGCTGAAATCAATTTGGATTGTCAGATGTTTTTCTATGGCTTTGATGTCAGTGTTATCTGCCCAGGAAAGTGGGAATAGGATGGTTGCGCCCCGGATGAGCTGGCCAAAGGTTGCTGTGTCCTGGAAGGGATATCTGGAAATGGTTGCTCCTTCTCCCTTCCTCACCCATCCACCCCGTCCACCCGAGCAGCTGATTCGAGTGCCTGATGTGATATTTTGGGTATTTTGTCTTGAGCGATCCTTCCCCTTTCCTCATCAAATCGTCATAGGAGAGGCGTTATCTGCAGCCACTTAACGGTTTGAATGCCAGCAGCTTTTCCTGTAGGGAAGAATATAGTCTGGCTGCTTTCTGTTTCTACTGAATCTGAAATTATCAAAGTGGTTTGATTCTGCTTTCTGGTAAATGTGATCTTTAGCTTTCCCATGATTTCCCATGACCTATGAAGACCCATGTAGCTTTCCAGGGAGGAGAGAGAGGAAAGAAAGTTAAAGGAAAATGAGGACGGGCCATGAAGTGGTGTTGATATACAGCAGTGTTTTTCGATTTTGGTAGCTTGAAGATGTGAATTTCAATTTCCAGAATAAGAGAGTTGGAAGAGGCCTTTAAGATTTTTCTAATCCAACCCGCTCCTCAATCAGGAGATTCTATACCATTTCAGACACATGGTTGTCCAATCTCTTTTTAAAAACCTCCAATGATGGAGCACCCACAACTTCTGATTAATTGTTCTAATTATCAGGAAATTTCTCCTTAGTTCTAAGTTGCTTCTCTCCTTGATTAGTCTTCACCCATTGCTTCTTGTCCTGCTCTCAGGGGCTTTGGAGAATAGGTTGACCCCGCTCTTTTGTGGCAGCCCCTTAGATATTGGAACACTGCTATCATATCACACTTAGTCCTCCTCTTCGTTAAACCAGACATATTCAGTTCCTGCAATTGGTCTTCATGTTTTAGCCCTCAGTCCCCAGTAGGCTGGCTGGGGAATTCTGGGAGTTGAAATCTTCAAGATGCCAAGGTTGAAAAACATGGATACACAGAGAATGTTTTTTTTAAAAAAAGTTTTATTATTTTTTTCCAAGACAAACATAACATAAAAAAACATAAACCAACATCAATTTCAAGTGTGTCGGTCAGTCACAAATCTCGGTGCCATCCCCTTACCATCAATACTCTCCATTGTGGAAGAAAAAAAAATACAGAACAAACAAGAAATAATAATAAAGAATACAACTGCCTATTATCTATTTGAAGAAGTCTCAAAAACTTATACATTTTGGTTCATACATTACCTAAATTGTCTCCTCTATTATCCAATATTATTATTATTAACTCTCTACAACATTATAGTCTCTATATTATATTCTCATTCAACAATTATATTTATCTCCATCATATCCATATATTACCAAGTTTTTTATCTAACCATTGATAAAACATACTCCATATCTTAAAGAACTGTTTTTCTTCTTGATCTCTAATTTCAAATGTTAATCTACTCATTTCGGCACAGTCCAAAATTTTCTTAATCACTTCCTCCTGCACAGGTATCTTGCCGTTTCTCCAATTTTTAGCAAATACAATTCTAGCAGCTGTTAATACATTAACAATCAAATATTTCAACTCTTTGCTGAACGTCTCTGGCATAATTCCCAATAAAAATATCTCCGGTTTCAAGTCTATATGTTGTTGTGTCATTTTTTTCCAACCACGTGTGGATTTTAGTTCAATATCTTTTTGCATCAGCACAAGTCCACCACATATGGTAATAGGAGCCGGGTGTCTGGTAACATTTCCGACACTTATCTGATTTATCCTTAAACATTCTTGCAATCCTTCTCAGGGATAGGTGTCACCTTATACAAATTTTCTTTATATGCAGTTGACATTGTCATTTTATAGTTCTGATCCCATAGTGTTTGCCATCTCTCTAAATCTATCCCATAACCAAAATTTTCCCCCCAGGCAATCATTGTTTCTTTAACCTGTTCTTCTTCCATTCTAAATTCTAGTAAGTGCCCATAAAGTTTTTAAATTATTTTTTCATTCATACCCATCAAAATTTTATCCAATTCAGTTTGCTTATTATAAATACCTTCAGCCTTAGAGTCCTCATCATATCTAGACGCCTGATGGACCCTGAGAGGTTCCAGGTGGAACTGGGGTTTCTTCCTACATCCCTTATCCACAGCTCTGCTGAGGACCTGGTGGCCACCTGGCAACAGGCTGCCGCAGGGGCTGTCGACAGGGTTGTCCCCATGCGTCCTCTCACTCAGTGCAGATCCCGGTTAGCTCCCTGGTATACCGAGGAGTTCCGGGAGATGAAGCACCGTAGAAGGGGCTTAGAGAGCAGGTGGAGTTCGACCCGTTCCGACCGAGCCCAGTTAAGAGCCTATATTAGGACTTACCTGGTAGCTGTGGGAGCGGCGAGAAGGGTTTATTTCTCCGCTCTCATAGCGTCCGCAGATAACCGCCCGGCCGCCCTGTTTAGGGTCACCTGCTCCCTCCTACAGCTGGGGGGAGTGGTGGACCCGTTGTGGGGTAGGGCTGAGGAATTTGGTCAATATCTGTTGGATAAGATCTTTCGGATCCGGGAGGGGTTGAGCTCTAATTTGCAGTGGTCTGATGTTGAGGATGCAAGTAGTCTGGCCAATGTGACCTGGACTGAGTTTGATCCTGTTTCTGAGGATGAAGTGGACAGGATTATGCGACGGCTGAGTTCCATCACATGTTTGTTGGAACTGTGCCCTTCCTGGTTGTATATGCCTCCAGGGAGGTCATGTGTGGCTGGCTCCAGGCAGTGGTCAACGCTTCATTAAAGGAGGGCTCCTTCCCTGCCGCCTTCAAAGAGGCGGCAGTGAGGCCCCTCCTGAAGAAGCCTGCCCTGGACCCAGCTGTATTGAACAACTTTTGTCCGGTCTCCAACCTTCGTTTTCTGGTGAAGGCTGTTGAGAGTGTGGTGGCTCAGCAGTTTCCGCTTTTCCTGGAGGAAGCGGACTACCTGGATCTGTACCAATTGGGCTTCCGACCCGGGTATAGCATGGAGACGGCATTGGTCGCACTGGTTGATGATCTCTGGAGGGCACGGGACAGGGGATTCTCCTCTGTCCTGGTCCTGTTAGACCTCTCAGCGGCTTTTGATACCATCGACCATGGTATCTTGTTGTGGCATCTCGAGGGATTGGGAGTGGGGGGCACTGTTTTACAGTGGTTCTCCTCCTACCTCTCGGGGCACTTGCAATCGGTGTTGGAAGGGGGGCAGAGGTCGACTCCGAGGGCTCTCACTTGTGGGGTCCCCCAGGGGTCGATCCTCTTGCCCCTCTTGTTCAACATCTATGTGAAGCCGTTGGGTGAGATCATCTGTGGCTTTGGGGTGAAGTATCATCAGTACGCTGATGATACTCAGTTGTACATCTCCACCCCAGGCCACATCAGTGATGCCCTCTCCATGATATCCCATTGTCTGGATGCGGTATGGATCTGGATGGACAGGAACATGCTTCGGCTCAATCCGGCCAAGATGGAGTGGTTGTTCATACCGACATCTCGGTCCAGTCAAGAGATTCCATCTTTGGTCATGGGAGAGGTGTTGCCCCCCGTGGACAGGGCACGGAACCTGGGTGTCCTCCTGGACTCGCGGCTCAGGTTGGAGGAACAGGTGGGAGCCGTGGCCAGGGGAGCCTTTGCCCAGGTCCGGCTGGTTCGCCAGTTATGCCCATACCTGGACCAAGATGCCCTGCGCACAGTCACTCAGGCACTTGTTACCTCTCGACTCGACTACTGCAACGCTCTCTATTTAGGACTGCCCTTGCGTACCATTCGGAGGCTTCAACTGGTGCAGAATGTGGCTGCATGGGTTGTGATGGGAGCTCCCCAGTACTCCCATGTTACACCCCTCCTGCGTGACCTGCATTGGTTACCGGTTGCCCTCCGGGTGAGATTCAAGGTTTTGGTGTTAACATTCAAAGTCCTACAAGGCATGGGTCCGGGATATTTAGGGGAGCGTCTCCTGCCGGCATCGAATGCCAACCGCCCTGTACAAGCGCACAGACAGGGGCTCCTCGGGGTGCCATCTGTGACCCAGTGTCGTTTGGCGGTCCCCCGGGGGAGGGCCTACTCTGTGGTGGTTCCCGCCTTATGGAATTAATTACCCCTGGGGCTCCATCTGGCCCCTGACCTTCGCACCTTCTGCCACGATTTGAAAACCTGGCTATTTGAACAGGCTGTGCTGTGCTGACCTCTTGGGGGGGTGGTTTTAAATTTTAAATTTTATAAGGATTTTAGATTAATTTGGCTTGTATTATTTAATAGTGTTTTAGATAACTAATTTATTGTCTGTTTTTAGTTGTGAACCGAAGTCCCTTCGAGAGGGGGCGCATACAAGTCAAATAAATAAATAAATAAATAAATAAATAAATAAATAAATAAATAAATATAATAATAGATTGTATTTGCAAATATGAAAACCAATTCATTTTTATTCCTTGTTCCTGTAGTGTTTGCATCGATTTAAGTTCACCCTTTTCATTTAAAATCTCTCCATATCTAACTGTTCCTTTTTATATATTATTGGATATGAAAAAGCTTCAATAGTAGATACCCATAGTGGAATTTTTATATAATATTGTTTCCTAATTTTTTCCCAATTTAAAAACAAAGCTTCTCGAATATAATGCCTTCTAAAATATCCTTGTTTTTTAGTTCCCTTATACCATAGGAAAGCATGCCACCCTAATAGCAAATCATGGCCTTCTAAAGTTAATAGTCTATTATTCCTCAATGTTATCCATTCCTTCACCTACATCAGACTTGCAGCTTGATAATACAATTCACAATTGGGCAGTGCAAATCCCCCTCTTAACCTTGCATCTTGTAATAGCTTAAGTTTAGTTCTTGGTTTTTTGCCCTGCCATATAAATTTTGATACAATTTTATTTAAATCCTCAAAAAACTTTCCCAAGTCTAATTGGGATCGTCTGAAATAAATATAAAATTCTAGGTAGTACATTCTTCTTAACTGTTGATATTCTCCCAATAAGTGATAATTGCATGTTTTTCCATTTTTCCAAATCTGTTGCTATCTGCTGCTTGAGTTTAATATAATTATCTTTCAATGTACTACATCTTGATGTAATATATATTCCTAAATATTTAACCTTACTTGCAATCTGGATCTCTAGTATATCTTCTAATTCTTTCTTACGTCTTGCTAACATATTCTTTGTTAGGATCTTTGTTTTATCTTTATTGATTTTTAAACCTGCCACCATACCATATTCTTCTATTTTCTCTATCAATCTAGATGCTGATTTAAATGGATCCTCTAATATAAATACCAAATCATCTGCAAAAGCTTGTAATTTATATTCTTCTTTTTAAATTCTCATTCCTTTTATTTCTTCATCTTCTCTAATACCTCTATTCAGCACTTCTAGTATTAAAACAAACAGCAGAGGCGACAGAGGGCAACCTTGCCTAGTTCCTTTTCTTATCTCTATAGATTCTGTTAGTTCTCCATTTACCAAGATCTTCGCTGTTTGTACGTTGTATATTGTCTCAATGGCCTGTATAAAATTTTTCCCAAAACCCATTTGTACCATTTGCAATATCATAAAACGCCAATTCAAATTATCAAAGGCTTTTTGTGCATCTAAAAACATCAGTGCCATCTGTTTTTCAGGATGTGCTTCATAATATTCCAAAGTATCTAAAATTATTCTCACATTTTGCTTAATTTGTCATTTTGGCAGAAATCCATTTTGATCAATATGAATAAAATTATTTAAATATCTTTTCAACCTTTCTGCCAGAATCGAAGCAAAAATTTTATAGTCTGAGTTCAACAGTGAAATAGGTCTATAATTTTTTACTTGTTGTAAATCCATATCTTCCTTAGGTATAAGGGTAATATAGGCTTCTGACCATGTCTTATGTATTCTCTTTTTTAATAACACTTCATTCATAACTTCTAGCAACTGGAAGCTTAACACCTCCTGAAAAGTCTTATAAAATTCCACCGGTAAGCCATCTGGACCTGGTGCTTTTCCAGTATTTTGTTTCTTCAAAGCTTCTGTCGATTCCATCATAGTTATATTCCCTTCTAACATTGTTTCAATATCTTTGGGTATTTGTGGTAGTCTTGCCTTTTGTAAATATTGTTTAATTTTTTCTTCTAAAGTGTCTTCTTGAGAATACAATTTCTCATAATAATCTTGAATAATTCTTTTCTTTTCATCATTCCCATAATGGATATTTTCCATCTATTAATTGGCTAATTTTATTTGATTCCCTTTCTTTTCTAAGTTTATAGGCTAACCATCTTCCTGGTTTATTCGCATTTTCAAAATAATCCTGTTTAACACCTTTAATCTTTTGAGCAAGTTCCTCCTTTTCCATTAGTCCCATTTTATGTTTAATCATATCCATTTTCATTTTAATATCTTTTCTTTGCGGTAACTGTTGTAGTTCTTTTTCTCATTTTGTAAAGTCGTCTTCCAATATTTTAAATGTCTTTTTCTGTTTAGTATTCCTTTTCCTTGTATAGTCGATTATTAAACCTCTTGTATAGGCCTTCATCACATCCCAACGATTTGTAATGATGTGTCTTCTTTCTTGTTCTCTTTAAAGAAAAAGCCAAGTTCTGTCTCAATTTTCTTTTTAAAATCTTCTTCTTTCAAAATCATATTATTTAATGTCCATCTAGATCTCTTCTTCTGTCCTTTCCAGACAACTGTCAATGGATTATGATCCGCCCACATCCCTATTTCTATTTCAACTTCTTTTACATTAGAAAGCATATCCGCAGATGCCCATATCATATCTATTCTTGACTATGATTCATGCCTATTTGAATAAAAAGTAAATTTTTTATTTCCAGTATTTCTCTCTCTCCATATATCTTTAAAACTCATTTCTTCTGTCATTTGGAAAAAAGACTTGGGTAGCTTTCTTCTAACTTTCTTTTTAATTCTTTCCGATTTATAATCCAATTGATCATTAATTATCCCATTAAAATCCCCCATCAAATATACATTTATAGTCCAATTCAATTAACTTTTGATGTAATTTCTTATAAAATTCTTCTTGATTCTCACTTGGTGCATAAATTGCTGTCAAAAGCATTTCAACATTATTATCCATTATTTCCACCATTAAAATCCTCCCATCCTCATCTGTATAAATCAGTTCCGCAGCAATTGTATCTTTGATATACAGAGCCACTCCTCTCTTTTTACATTGTGCCAATGAAGTAAATAGTTTCCCTAACCTTTTTGTCTCAATACATATTCATGTTGTTTTTTAATATGAACCTCTTGTAAACAAATTATATCAAATTTTAATTTCTCTAATTTATGAAATATTTTCCTTCTTTTAGCAATCGAATTAAGTCCATTTATATTCATTGAAATCAATTTTTTCCTCCATTTTAAGTCTTGTAGGAAGGTTTTGTTGCTCTAGTAGATCTAACTTCTCTTTGTTCTCTAGGTACACCATCTACCGCCCCAAGTTGTTCCTCTTTTTCACTTATTGCCACACATTCCTTTGGGAGTTCCACAACTAATTCTTCTAATTCTTCTAATTCTTCATTTCCCTCCTTTCCTCTAAAATATTCATCATAAAAAAGTTCTGCTTTTCCCACTGTATTGATTCTATGTCTTTGTTCCCGCTATACAAACGGAAGGCCTTCTGGTACTAACCATCTGTAGTTTACTCCCCTCTTCAATAATTCTTTGGACAAGAACAAATATTCTCTTCTAATCTCTCTTATTCTTCTTGCTATCTGTTTCAATACCATGATGTTTTTATTATTATATTTTAATGTCTTATCTCTTGCTGCTTGAAATATTTGTGTTTTAATACTTTTCTTGGTAAATCTGATGTGAATTTCTCTTGGTAATTTATTCCTCATTGCATATCTTGTATGAACACAAAATAATTCGTCTATTCCATCCTTCATCTTCTCTTCCGTTATTTCTAACAATCCAGCCAATATCTGTGTCATTTTCTCCAGCAAATTTTCACCTTTCTCTTCCTCCACATTTTGAAATCTCAAATAAAATTCTGACCTGTCTATTTTGCCTCTCAATGATTCATTATGATCCCTCTCAACTTCATTTAATCTGATATTGAAACTCCCCATTTCTTTGTCTCTTTGTTCTTCATGCTCCTCAATTTTCTTAATCCTCTCACCATATTTCTCCACTGTTTGCTGTAGAGCTTTTATGTTTTCATCTGTCTTGTCCAACTTCTGTTCAGTTTTGTCTGTTCTTTTTCCAATCTCATTTACCACTTGTAATATCTTCTGCATTGTATCTTCTTTCTCTTTTTTTTTCCTCTTGTTGTGATGTTGTTGATGCAGGAGTTAGTGCTTGTGGAATTGAAGGTCTTCTACTCATTATTGCAAAAATGTCCGATACACAGAGAATGTTGATCAAGTTCATCTTCTCACTGGAAAGATATCTTCCCAGACTATCCTTGGAATTTCAGAAAGATATTGAAAAATCAAGATAGATGGAAGAGAATTGAATACTGTGAGGAAAGCTGCATAACATTAGGATACTATTTTAAAACACCCCAAAGAAATTGCAATACTCTGCATAAGCCCAAAAGCTAAATATGGTTATACTTGGTTAGTGAATGAATAGGCCTCCACTAGAAAATCACAGAAATCTAGGCTAGTCTGGAAGAAGGCAAAAGAAGGAGATTGACTTCATTCTGAAAATACTACATGGTTGCATCCACAAAGTTATCAGCAGTTAACGGTTAAGATGCTGGATTAGTTGACGGAAAGTTGGCAATTCAAGACCCAAGCACTTGTGTGATGGGATGAGCACCATTCTTAGCAGTTTGAAACCATGCAAATGCGAGTAGATAAATAGGTACCACTTTGGTGGGAAAGTAACAGTGTTCTGTGCACCTTGGTGTATAGTCATGCTGGCTACATGACCATGGGAATGTCTTCAGACAACTCTGGCTCCCTTGGCTAGAAACAGAGATGAGCATCACCCCCCAGAATCAAAAACAACTGGACAGGGGAAATCTTTAGGTAAAGGTAAAGGTTCCCCTTGCACATACGTGCTAGTTGTTTCTGGCTCTAGGGGGCAGTGCTCATCTCCGTTACAAAGCCGAAGAGTTAGTGCTGTCCGAAGACGTCTCCGTGGTCATGTGGGCGTCATGACTAAATGCCGAAGGTATGTGGAACACTATTACCTTTCCACCAAAGTGGTCCCTATTTTTCTACTTGCATTTTTACATGCTTTCGAACTGCTAGGTTGGCAGAAACTGATGCAAGTAATGGGAGCTCACTCCATTAAGTGGTGCTAGAGATTCGAACCGCCAAACTGCCGATCTTTCTGATTGACCAGCTCAGCGTCTTAGCCACTGAGCCACCACGTAAAGGGAAATCTTTACCTTTTTTAAAAGCTCAATTCAGAGAAGATTTTACATTTTTAGCCCAACACTTCCAAAAGTCAGAAGTGGGGAATTCATGCAAGTGGTCCCATTTTATCCTGCCATTTTTCTCTTTCTAGGGAAAAGCGTTGGGTGACGGTGGGAGACACCTCTTTACGAATTTACAAGTGGGTACCTATTATGGACCCTCAAGACGAGGTGAGAAAGAGGCTGGCTGGTTTCTCATGAGGGCTTTTGCCTTTAGCACTTCTAGTTTCACTTATTTGTTTCCCTCTCTTACGTTGCAGGAAAAAGGATGTCTGGGAAGTAGCAAAGAGCAGCAGCCCACCAAAGAGAGAAGGTTTCCTCGAAGCAATCCTGCTCTGCTCATGTTGGACCTGAATGGTACATTTTGGGACAGGCAGGGCAGTGGTGGGATTCAAAAATTTTTTAGTGCCATTTCTGTGGGCGTGGCTTGGTGGGCTTCATGTGGCTTGGTGGGCATGGCAGGGGAAGGATACTGTGAAATAACAGATAACAGATAATCAGAGTTGGAAGGGACCTTATAAGTCATCTAATCTAACCCTCTGCCCAAGCAGGAGATGCTACACCATTTCTGACAGATGGCAGTGCAACCTCTTCTTCAAAGTCTCAAGTAATGATGCTCCCACAACTTCCAAGGGCAAGCTATTCCATTGGTTGATTGTTCTTACTGTCAGAAAGTTTCTCCTTATTTCCAGGTTAAATCTTCCCTTGTTCAGTTTCCATCCATCATTCTTTGTCTGGCCTTCGAGTGCTTTGGAAAATAGCTTGACCCCTTCCTCTCTGTGGCAGCCCCTCAAATATTAGAAGACTGATATCATGTCTCCCCTGGTCCTTCTCTTCACTAGACTAGCCAAGCCCAGTTCCTGTAACCGTTCTTCATATGTTTTAGTCTCCAGTCCCCTCATCATCCTGGTTGCTCTACTCTGTACTTTTTCTAGAATCTCAGCATCTTTTTAATAGTATGGTGACCAAAACTAGGTGTGGTCTTACTAAGGCTTTATAGAGTGGTGTTAGTACCTCACTTGATCTTGATTGTATCTCTCTGTTAATGCAACTTAGGATTGCATTAGCTTTTTTGGCTGCTGCTGCACACTGCTGTCTCATATTTAGCTGCTTGTCCATGAAGACTTGAAGATCCCTCTCACAATTACTGCTTTAGGGCCTGGTTTCACCCAGTCTGTATGTGTACTTTTGGTTTTTCTTGCCTAAGTGTAGGACTTTACTTTTCTCTACATTGAATTTCATTTTGTTAAATATGGCCCAGTGTTCTAGTCTGTCAAGATCCATCTGGATCTTGAGCCTATCTTCTTGGTTGTTAGCTAAATCTCCATTCCCTTCCCACTCCAGGGGAAGGTTATTGCAAAATCTCCATTCCCTCCCCACCCCATTAACCTGCTTTCCAGCTCTGTTCTCCTGTGCAGGGCAACCAAAGAAGACCCAGCTGATCAGCTGGGACTCGGGAGGCAGAGAATAGATGGGGGTGGGGCCAGTCAGAGGTGGTATTTGCCAGTTCTCCGAAACTACTCAAAATTTCCGCCTCCGGTTCTCCAGAAGTGGTCAGAACCTGCTGAATACCACCTCTGAGGCAGGGGGAGGAAAGGACATTTTCTATTTCTTTACAAGGGCCTTGTAAAATTTGGCATCTTGGGCCCTCCCTACACATACAGATGTTCCTTGACTTACAACCACAATAGAGCCCAAAATTTGTGTTGCTAAGTCAGACAATTGTTGAGTGAGTTTTGACGCATTTTATGACCTTTCTTGCCACAGTTGTTATCACTGCAGTCGTTAAGTTAGCGATACGGTTGTTAAGTGAATTTGGCTTTGACTTTGCTTGTCAGAATATCATAAAAGAGGATCACAGGGCCTCGGGACACTGCAGCCGTCATAAATATGAACAGTTGCCAAGTGTCTGGATTTTGATCACGTGACTATGGGAAAACCAGAACGGTCATAAGGGTGAAAAACAGTCATAAATCACCTTTTCAGTGTTGTATCTTTGAACAGCATGCTGCGTAACAGTGCTGGTCCATGGACCGGGGGTTAAGGACCCTTGCTCTACAGTACTAGAGATGCTTTAGCCTAGTGTTTCTCAACCACACCTTTAGGAGGTGTGGCTTTCAACTCCCAGAATTTCTTAACCAGCTGACCTCTATGATATAGGTCAGGGGTCTTCAAACTTGACAAGTTTAAGACTTGTGGACTTCAATTCCCAGAATTCCTGAGCTAGCATGACTGGAGGAAGAATTCTGGGAGTTGAAGTCCACAAGTCTTAAACTTGCCAAGTTTGAAGACCCCTGATATAGGTAGTCCTCAGCTTACAACCATTTGTTTAGTGACCATTTAAAATTACAATGGCACAAAAAATGTAATTTAGATCCTGTCCTTGTACTTATGATAATTGCAAGATCCCCCTGGTCATGTGATCAATTCAGGTATTTGGCAACTGGCACATATTTACAATGGTCCTGGGGTCATCTGATAGTCATTTGCAACCTTGCCAACTGGCTTCTGACAAGTCAATGGGGGAAGCTAGATTTGCTTAATTGTCAAGATCCTCATCTTTGGCCTGGCACCTTGCTGGGTTCCTGGCATCAAAGGGGAAGGGAGGGGGGGAGGCATTTGGGGCAAGCCATAGCTGTGTATCTAATAATGGGAAATGGGGAGAGGGAAGTCACAACAGAAGTAGACCATATCACCAAACCAGCTTATACCAGGATCTTCAAGGCCGTTTACCCTGAGAATGGAATGTTATCAGTTTCCCACCTCAGAGTTTCTCAAAACATCATACCGGCATCTTTTCAAACATCATATTGGTATCGCATTGGCTGACCGGGGAGGAATTGGAAAAAATAGCCTTTATTTATTTTGCACAGAAACACCTGATTCCGCTGACATTGCTGCAACCCGTTTCTTTCAAGTAAATGGGGTCATGCCATTTCGCCAGCTTCGCCCTTATTTGGACCGAGATGCCCTTCGAACAGTTACTCATGCGCTCGTCACCTCTAGAATCGACTACTGTAGTGCTCTTTACATGGGGCTCCCCTTGCGGACGATCCGGAGGCTACAGCTGGTGCAGAATGCGGCCGCGCGGGCTGTGATGGGGGTATCCCGATACTCCCATGTTAGACCCCTCCTGTGCGGCTTGCATTGGTTGCCGGTCGCCTCCCGGGTCGCCTTCAAGGTGTTAGTAACAACTTATAAAGCTCTTAATGGCTTGGGTCCAGGGTACCTGCGGGAACGCCTCCTGCCAGCATCACTTTCCGATTGCCCTGTTCACTCTCATAGGAGGGGCCTCCTTGGGATACCGTCGGTCAGGCATTGTCGGCTGGCGGTTCCCAGGGCTAGGGCCTTCTCCGTGGGAGCGCCTGCCCTCTGGAATCAGCTCCCCGTGGATCTCCGTTTGGCCCCTGACCTCCGCTCCTTCCGCCGGGACCTGAAGACTTGGTTGTTTCAACAGGCCGGCCTGGAATGACCCTGGGGGGGAGGGGCGAGGGTTTTAAATTTTTAATTCTTAATTGTATTCGGCTTGTTTATTTGTTTAATTCTTTTTATTGTAAATTTCTTCTGTTTTAATTGTTCACCGCCCTAAGTCCCTAGGGAGTAGGGCGGCATACAAGTCGAATAAATAAATAAATAAATGAATGAATGAATGAATGAATGAATGAATGAATGAATGAGTTTTACTTTCCTAAGAGAGCAAACTGGTGCAGGTCTGATATTAACAATAGCATGATTCACTTAACAATGCAGTGATTTGCTTGCCAACATTGGCTAAAAAGTAAAAAGTAAAATTGGGCACAACTCACTTAGCAACCATATTCCTTGCAATAGAAATTCTGGCTGTAAGTCAAGGACTATCTGTATTCTCCTGCTTTATTATTCTACTAAACCTTGGCTGTTTGAATGTCACTTAACTACAGTTTGCCTCACCTGGTCGTCGCTGCTGGGAACAGAGCTTTACCCTTTCTCATTCCACATCTTGGTTCCATCAGTGGATACTCATTCACAGGAATCAATGGTAGACTGCCATTGGACCTCGACCAGGGGCGGGATTCTACCAGTTCGCACCTATTCGCTAGAACTGGTTGTTAACATTCTAAGCAGTTCGGAGAACCGGTTGTTAGAAGAAATTACTGGTCTAATCCTGTAAGGAAGGCAGGAAGGAAACATTCTGATGTTGCTTGCAGAAACTGCCTCACCGTTAACCCTTATTACATTCTTGGCAGGACTAGACTTCCTGTCTCAGGAACTTCTCTGGAGTTTTTTCCCCCTCCTTTGCTGGTACTTTGCATGTGTGGAGTGACGATTCAAAGTTACAATGGCACTGAAAAAAGTGACTTATGACCATTTTTCACACTTACGACTGTTGCAGCATCCCCACAGTCATGAGAGGCCAGGCGAAGAGATGTGCGATGTGAGTGATATTGAGTTGGCCACGCCCAGCCAATAACGTGACTACTAAGCCACACCCACCCAGTCACATGACCACAAGCCACACCCACTAGCTAAGCCATGCCCACAGAACCGGTTGTTAAAAAATTTGAATCCCACCCCTGATCTGGAGTCTCCACGCACCCCTAGTAATTTAAAAAAAAACCTTCCCAGTTTCCAGATACAGTTCTTCTTGGCCCTGTTTTGTTTTCCAACAGATGAGAACAGCAACCAGAGTTCTCTTTCGGAGACGTCCCTGCTGAAAGGAGGTGACACCAGCACCAGCCCCACCCCCACCCCAGATCGAAGCCAGACCGTGACTCCCACCCTTTTAGGAGAGTTGAAGACTGAAGATTTGCAGCCCCCTTTGTTGGGGCAAGAGGGAGGTAAGTTCATTTGAGGAGAAATCTGTAGATTTTAAGCAACAGCCCATGTTGTCATGTGTTGTGGCCTTGCTGGACTTATTGGAGGAGGAGGAGGAGGAAGTGGGGGGAAATGGGAAGGACAGAAGGAGGAGGAGGTTTTCTCAGCCTTTGCAGTTTGAGAATTTGTTTGACTTCAACTCCCAGAATTCTCAATCTCAGGAATTCTGGGATTTGAAGTCCACACATCTTCAAGTTGCCCAAACTGAAAAACTCGTGAGTTAGAGTGTGTAATGGTATTTAGGAATAGCTTTGGGAGAGAGGAGAAAGAGCTGTGCAAAAGTTAGATTTCAGGTAGCTGAGCCTGCAGAATAAATGGGGACATGGAAAATGTCTCAGAAGGGATCCTCCCTAGTTATTTTCATTGTAAAGACAAGGGAGGAGAAATGTACTTTTAAGCTTGCAAGATTCTGTTAATATAACTGTCACCTTTGAACCAAACTTGGCAGAAGCCATTTTTCTATTCCTCAGTTGCCAAACAGGGTGGGGCGGTGGGAAGGAGGATGGAGTGCTTTGCTAGACAGAACACAGATCTTTCTCATGAGAACCAAGGTCATCTCAACAGACAATGGATAGAGGCAAGGAGGAGTGCCTGGAGAGCCCGCCAGTTAACCTAATTGGCCAACATGACCTGAGACTGTTGGGGAGGGAGTTATTTCTTATTTCAAATACATTCAAATACAGTCTTTATTGATTAGCCCTTGGGCCATATCACAGTGCCAAGTTCCAGCAATAAATTGTTGTTAAAATTTGATAAAAACAATTCAAAATGGAATTTAGTAAAATACAATTTAAAATGGAATCAGAATAAAATACAATTTAGATAAAATAATAATAAAATACAATCTAAAATGAAGTTGGAATAATGTAGAATAATTTAAGATATAGATAAAATATAACAGCATCATACTTCGGAGTCGCCCCTACAATCCACCCCAATCAGTCCCACATATGCAGATCTCAACTGGATCATTTTGTTTAAGTACTGTGCTATGTTAAATGTTATTTTCAAGTTCTGGCCGGACATAAGGTAAGTTATTTTGATATGGGGATCCCAATGGGTCATTCGTCTGGTATATAGACCAAGATACCTGTCTCTCACCCTCTTATATATGCCACAGTCAAATAGGATGTGAGCCAGGTCCTCTACCTCTGCCGCTCCGCAAATGCAGAGATGCTTATTGTACGGTATAGCATGAAATCTTCCCGTATCTGACCATTGTGTCAAGCTGTTCGAATCTCGCTCTTGTAAATATCTCCCTAAACTGTTTTGGGAGTTGTAACTTCAAGTAACTGTCTACTTGAAAAGTACGTTTGTATTTACTCAGCCATTTCAAGTTACCCACCTTACTAAGGATAGCTATGTCAGTTTGTGCTTCTATATCATTAATTCTTTGGGCAACTCTTCTTTTAGATTGTTCTCCTGTTACACAAGAGACAGGAAGGCCACAGCTTCTTACAAAATTTGTTAGTTTGGTGATCCAGGAGCTTTGTGATTGTAGTTTCATTTGCTCTAGTAGGCATAATTTGGGTAGTCTATCAGTCTCCATTTCATTAACTTTGCATCAGTAGTTATAAGCTCTAATTTTAGATAATGCCTGAATTGTATGAATTCCCAATTCAGCTCTAACTGCTGCAGCAGATGTTCTTGGATCTACACCCAAAATACATCTCAAACGTTGGGACTGTGTTTGTTCTAAGACTGTGGTTGAGTAAAGACCCCAAATTTCTGCTCCATACAAGAGCATTGTGGTAACCTTAGCCTTATAAACCTTGATTAGTGGGGCTAGGGACCCTGGGTAACTATGGTTTTTTAGTTTGAGCAATAAATTCAAATGGCCTTTTGCTCTAAATGTGCTTTGTTTTTGTTTTTTTAATTACATTTATATGCCGCCCTTCTCCGAAGACTCAGGGCGGCTTACAATTTTTTGGAGCACAACCCAATGCGCTCAGCAATAGCCTTCATTCCATTGTATATGCGTGCTTATTACTAAGCGGCATTTTTACAAAGTCAGCTTATTGCCCCCAACAATCTTGGGTCCTCAATTTACCTACCCCCGAGAGGATGGAAGGCTGAGTCAACCTTGAGCCTGGTGGGATTCGAGCCTACAGTAATTGTAGACAGCTGGATCTTAAGAGCAGGATCTTGATGATGTTGATGATGGCAGGCCCAAGATCCAGTCTTGGGAAAAGTTACACCCAAATATTCAAAGGTGTTAACCTGTTCAATTGGTTCACCATCTAATTGCCACTAATGTCTCTGATGGTTTCTTCCAAACACCTTTATTTTTTATTTAGATTTACTAATAATTACGGAGTTATCCTGGCAATAAGAGCTAAATCTTCTTAATAGCCTATGTAATACTACTTGTGAGTATGATACTAAAATCATCATCAGCATAAAGCACGCTGTTACAGTAAGTATTTAGAATCATCGGCATGTGTACCATGGCATCCTTCATTAACCCTGGCAGGTCATTGATGTATAAATTAAATAATAATGGGACCAGGATACACCCTTGCCTTACCCCTTCATTTGTGTGAATCCTGTTAGTGAGGGCCACATTAACCCCATACTGCACCCTCAAACAGGTACTTGTGTAAAGGGCTTTAATCAAAGCCAGGAGTCTGGGTTCTATTTTAAGAGATGTCAGTTTACTCCATAGTACATCTCTATTTACCATATCAAATACTGCTGTTAAGGTCTATGAAAGCAGCAAATAGGAGTCTCCTCTTATAGGCATATTTGGCAATTAGATGGTTCAAGACTATGAATAGTAGGTCTGCTTTGTCTAAAACCTGCTTGTTCTTCTGTGAGGATGTTGTTTTCCTCTACCCAGATTTCAAGTCTGTACAAAAGATACCTAGCATATATTTTTGCTACAATGTCAATCAGGCTGATGGACCTATAATTACTAGGATCCTTTTTATTCCCTTTTTTATATATGGGGACAACTATTGCCATCTTCCACACATCTGGTATATGGCAGGTGTGTGTAAAAAGACCTGCTAATACAGGGCCCCACCAGTTGGAAAATTTCTTAAATAATTCTGCTGGTAAAAAATCCTCTCCTGGGGCTTTATTGCTCTTTAAGCTTTTAATGATGGACTGTATCTCCTTTTCTGAAACTGGTGGCCAGGGAGGGGGAGTTCTAGGGTTTGTTAAATAACTTTTTAAAAATAATTTCTTTACCGGTTCCGTGGGGGCAAACAAGCACTGATAATAATTCTCCCAGTCCTCAGCAGAAATTGGAATGTCAAATGCAAATCTCCATTCCTTCAGGATACCTGCTACAGAGTGCCAGAATAATACTGAGTTATGACTTCTGGCAGCCAACTCAAGTTCTAACCAGATTGAAATGGCAAAGCTTTTTTTCTTTAATGTTATAGTTTTTTTTATATTCCCTTCTCATGTGCAGCATCTTAGCTTGTATATGGGTAGTAGGATTCCTTTGGGCAAGCCTCATGGCTGCCTTCAATTTCTTTTTCAGTCACTAGCAGTCAGGATCAAACCAGCAAGGTCTACCCGCTTGGGCTCTTTTTGTAGCAGGTTTAGTTGTTAGGTGTTTCTTCAGTATGCTACAAAGATTGGAGAATGCATTGAAGGCTGACATCCAGTCAGTAGTAGATGACTGGATTGTTCTAGCCCACTTAGTGGCATTCTGTTATATTTCTTATTTTAATTATACTGAAACAGCGGGAAATATTTAGAGTTGATTTTGCATTTGATCGTGCTGATATGATGATAGAGAAGTTATTTGAGGAAGCCTGTGGCCTCAGAGTTCTGATTTGCTTGGATTCGTTAGTTGGAACCATAACAGTAACCTTGCTGATCTCTGGAGTTTCATATGCAGAAGGCCCAGAAAAACCTGCATATGGAAAACTGGCACAATGTTTTGAGAAACTGGGGCTTTTTTGTGTACTGGTATTCCTTGACATATGACCATAATTAAACCTGGAATTCCCATTAGTAACTGACGATATTATTCAGTGAGGCAAGCCCAATTTTACGATCATGAATCTAGCTTTTTCTATTGACTTTGCTTGTTAGAGGCCAATTGAGAAGGTCACAAATGCTGATCACGTGATCTGCAACCATTGTAAATATATGCTGGTTGCCAAGCATCTGAGTTTTGCAGACCCTGTAAAGTGTGAGGAGCAATCTTAAAGTCACTTTTTTCAGTGCCACTGTAACATGGAATAGCCACTAAGCGAATGGTCGTAAGTCAAGGACCTGTAACTCATTTCCCCACCCTCCAGCAGTTCTTCCCCGCAATTTTTAACACTTAGTGAGAACTGCAATTATGCTCTGATAAAATTCTACATTGTGCCACAGCTATATTTAAGCCTTTCTTTCTCACTGTGTTATCCCATCCAACTTTTCTATTGATTAGCTAAATTTTCAGTTTTGAACCTTAGAAAAATCTCTTCCCCCAAACAGGGGTGGGCTTCAAAAATTTTAGCAACCAGTTCTCTGCCTCGTTGCTGGGTGGGCATGGCCATGGGGGGCGTGGCCTAGTCGTCCTCCTGCATCACATGTGGGGGGTGTTTTTGCCCTCCCTGGGCTCTGGAGGCTCTCTGGAGGCCAGAAACGGGCCCATTTGTGGCCTTTCGGAGCCTCCAGGACACCTGCTTTTTGCCCTCCCTAAGCCACTGTGCGAGCCCTGCACTTACCTGGGATCCAAAACAGACTGTGTGGGGACTCCTGGGAGGGGTGTGGCGGGGTGGGTGGGGCTAGCCAGGGGTGGGATTTACCGGTTTACCAAATCGGCCATAAAACAGCCATAAAATTAGCTACAGGTTTGCCCGAACCTGGGACGAACCGATAGCAGGCCACCCCTGCCCCCAAGTCTGCAAAAAGTAAGTTTTGAGGATGGATGTTCGTAAGACGATGGGAGGACAGGGGAGAGAATGCAACAAGGCCACATAGGGTAATAAGATTGGGTCTGGGTTAGGGACTTCTGTCCTCCCTATGAGGTGTGTGTGTGGTACACGAAGGGAGGCTCAGCCAATCTCATCGTACACATGGTGTATTCTGACAATAAAGGTAATAATAATAATACATTTTTCAGAAAATCTGCTGGAATTTGCCTGTTTTTGATTGATTCTTTTTCTGCGTACAGATTCTGGGGTGCTCCTTCTTGAGGGAACCGACGACCCTCCCAAGCTTAGCAAAGAAAAACCAGATCTCATGACATCTGGTTTCCAGGTGAATGTGTTGATTGTGGAAAAAAAGCTGAGGATTTGGGGGAGGAGGGGAGGTCAAAAAATTCAAGATGGCCAACACCATGCAATCAAAGCCTCAGCCTTTTTTTTAAATGTGTGAAAATGAGGAAATTATTATGAACAAAATGCTATCAGATGTCTTCCAAATACAGTATTCTTTGTTCTGTCTTAGCCATTTTCTTATTTTCTTTTGTATCCTATTATTTTAACAATTTAAAACTTTTTTAAAAAAAAGAATGTTTAAAAATGGTCAGTTAGATATATTACTTTGGAGCTTTGAAACTTTTGATGGCCTCCTGAATGTAGTACAACACTCTTACATGCTTGTAAATAGTCCTCTGTTTATGACACAATTGAGCCCAACTTTTCTGTTGCTAAGCAAGTCAGTTTTGCTCCATTTTATGATTCTTCTTCCCCATAGTTGTTAAGCGAATCACTGCAGTTGTTAAGTTAACAACATGGTTGTGAAATGAATGTGGCTTCACCATTGGCTTGTCTGAAGGTCGCAAAAGGGGATCGATCCTTTGACTCTGGGACACTGCAACCTTTATAAATACATGCTGGTTGCCAAGCACTTTAATTTTGATCATGTGATCATGGGGAAGGTGCAACAGTTGTTAAGTGTGAAAAACAGTCATATGTCACTTTTTTTCAGCGCTGTTGTAACTTTGAATATTAATAGCACTTAGACTTATATACTGCTTCACAGTGCTTCACTGCCCTCTCTAAGCAGTTTACAGAGTCAGCATATTGTCCCCAACAATCCGGGTCCTCATTTTACTGACCTCGGAAAGATGGAAGGCTGAGTCAACCTTGAGCCCCATCAGGATCGAACTCCTGGAGTGAGCAGGGAGTTAGCCCTGCAGTACTGCCTTCTAACCACTACGCCACCATGTGAATCTTAGTGAATGGTCACTAAACAAACGGTTATAAGTTGAGGACTACCTGTGCTCCCATGGCCCAGAATTACAGGTTCCGTTTTTAATCTTCCTTTCCTGTAAAAAAAAAAAACAGGATCCCTTACCACTGAATTTGCAAAGCAGAATTTCTGAATATTTTGAGATGCACAAATGTGGAATCTGGTTTTGAACACAATATTGTGTTTTTCCCCTTTATCTGAGAGAAAAGTTTAGGCTGGAAAGTCTGAGATAGAAGGTCACTGTCAACTTTGAAACAGATCGGGCCTGTGGGGGCCATTTTCTCTGTTTCTCAGCTTGACGCACTTTGAGGTAGAGGAGGGAGCTGTGGAATGTCAGATCAGACATCAACAACTTACTATCTCGTGGGAACCAAGGTCATCCCAACAGCTGCTGGCCAGAGACTAGAAGCTTACCAAGGAGATGCCACAACACCAAGTGTGTCAACGTGACCTGTGAAAAGGGAGGCAGGGAGCTGTCTATTTTTTAAGTATACTGAAGTATGGGAAATAGCCAGAGCTGGTTTTGCATTTCAAAAAAGCCTAAATGAGATGCTCCATAAAACTGTTCTTTGAGAAAGTCTTAAAAGTTGCTGGATTCAAATCATATCAAATAAAATCAAACGTTTATTGTCAATGCACAACATGTGTACAATGAAATTGAAAATTGATTGGTTGAGTTAATTATTCGGAACCTTGATAGTGAGTTGAGTGGTAAGATTAGGGTTACAAAACTCTGGTAATCTTGATGGGTGACTGAGGAATTCTAGTACAGATAATCCTCGACTTACAACAGTTCATTCAGCGACCCATTCGAAGTTGCAACAGCACTGGAAAAAGTGACTTATGACCGGTTTTCATGCTTATGACCATTGCAATATCCTTATGGTCACGTGATCAAAATTCAGACACTTGACCTATTTGACACTTGACATATTTTGACAAAATTCAAACACTTGACACTCATATTTATGACACTTGTAATGTCCTGGGGTCATGTGATCATCTTTTATTTTTGTATTTTGAATGTATTTTTTTTCTTTTTATGAACACTGAGAGCATTTGCACTAAAACAAATTCCTTGTGTGTCCAATCACACTTGGCCAATAAAGAATTGTGTTCTGTTCTGTTCTGTTCCATTCTGTTCCGTTCCATTCCATTCCATTCCATGACTTTCTGACAAAGAAAGTGAAATTCACATAAGTGTATTACTAACTTAACAGCTGCAGCGCTTTGCTATACAACTGGGACAGGAAAGGTCATAAAATGGAGCAAAACCCACTTATCAAATGTTTCACTTAACCACAAAAAGTTTGGGCTCAACTGAGGTCATAAGTGGACTACGTGGACTGCAGTGGAGTTGAAGTCAGCACAGAGTTGTCAAGCTTGAGAGACGCTGGTTAAGAGCTTCCTTTGCTTGTCTTCCAGGCCACGGACACAACAGCTTGCCTGGAACCCACCAGAGATGTGGAAGAACGAACATCTGAAGTGGAGGAATCTTCCTTGCCAGAAGCCCCTCCCCTGAAGCGGACCCGTACAGAGGAACAAGCTTTGCAGGCTACCCCACCTTCTGAAGCTTAAATTCAAGCTTCAGGCCTGTCCTTCCCATTTCTTTCGACAGATGGATCTATGTAGGGGAATGTGACATAATGTTAGCTAAATATGGTGCGGTCCAAACCATCTGTCTCTGCAACATGTGATTGCTATAGTATTTCCTGCTGCCCTCTTGTGACAACACTGTTTACATAAAGCATTCATGTTTTATGCATGCATGGAAATGAAATATGGCTGTGGGAAGGGAGGCCTATGACCAAAAGCAATCATGGAGACTTGCAGAAATGAGGAAAGCTGTTTACCTTACTTATGCAGAAATGTGATTTATATATTGGGAATACAAGAGAGTAAAAGTAAAGCACACATTAGGAAGGCCAAAAGCTTCCTAAATTCTTTCTTCTAGCCTAGTTTTTCAGCCTGTAGTTTAAAAGCCAGGCTACAATTTTATATCCATTCCAAATCCAAATTTTGCAGGATGGAAAAACACATATTCTGGAGCAAGAGGCACAATTTAATTATTTAATAATGCTAATGTTTAAGGTACTGGAGGTTTTTTGAGTGTGTGTGCAAAAACTGAAAAAGGCATGCAAGATGTGATTCTGATATGGACAGCCATTTGTATGGCATGGTATATTGTCTTCTACTTGAGCAGGGAGTTGGACTAGAACAGGGGTCTCCAACCTTGGCAACTTTAAGACTTGTGGACTTCAACTCCACAACTCTTAAAGTTGAAGTCCACAAGTCTTAAAGTTGCCAAGGTTGGAGACCCCTGGACTAGACTTCCAAGGTCTCTTCCAACCCTATTATTCTGTGTTCTGTTTGCAGATGACAAATCCAATGCTGCTTTGCCAGCAGAGAAAACAGATCTAACTTTGATGTGAAGGCTCAAATAAGGCCTGGAATTAAGCCTCCATTGAAATGATTAACTTTGCTCTATAGCAGGAATGGGCATGTATGGCCCCTTTATGGCTCTGGGACTTCAACTCCCAGAATTCCTGAGCCAGCCATGCAGGAATTCTGGGAGTTGAAGGCTACAGATCATAAAGAGGCCATAGTTGCCCACCCTGCTCTAAAGACTCTTTTTATAGAAGCATGTAAAAATGTGCAGGGCTCTCATTATGTGGGTTCAAGGCGACCATCTTGATTGTCTTGATCTCTCTACCAATGCTTCTGGATTCTATGCACCTAAGACACTAGTCCAAGGGTCTTCAAACTTGTCGAGTTTAAGACTTGTGGACTTCAACTCCCAGAATTCCTGAGCTAACATGACTGGAGGAGGAATTCTGGGAGTTGAAGTCCACAAGTCTTAAAGCTGTCAAATTTGAAGACCCCTGCACTAGGCTTTATATTCTGAGGAGAAATTTTCCCCTAGTTATTTCAGTTGCTGAAAACTTGGGGTTGGGGTAGTTAGGAAAGCCAGGAGTCTTGTATGTAAAAAACCCCCACCAACTCACTTATAACGGGAAGGTTTCCTGCTTTGATTCAGTTGCCACTTCAAAGATGCCCCGTTTATGCCCACTGCAAACACTAATTGGTAGGGAAAAGCAAAAGGCAGACCAACGGCTGGATTTTGCTCTGAGGTTGAAGGATGCCAGGGGAAATGTGGAAAGCCATAGTTCGCTGGGTAACAGGCAAAACAAAGTTTGCTTATGGTTTTTCCTAAGGGATGATTCCAGCCAAATGAAATGTGTAGGGCTGAGACATGTTTAGGAGCCAGTTTATAGTGTCAGGCTGTAGTTATGTCATTTGCACCAGCTGCATCATTCAAATCATTTGCATCCAGGTAGACCATCAAGGGAAATGACAGAAGTTTCACACTTCAGTATACGTAGTCCTTGATTTACAACTATTCATTTAGCGACCAAAGTCACAATGGCACTGAACTGTGACTGTTTTTCACACATACAACTGTTGCAACATCCCCATGGTCACATGATCAAAATTCAGGTGCTTGACAACCGACTTATATTTATGGTGATGCTGTTTCTTGGAGTCATGTGATCACTTTTTACTCTCTTCGGATAAGCGAAGTCAATGGGGCAGCCAGGTTCACTTAACAACCATGGTGCTGCTAATTTAACAACTGCAGTGATTCACATAACAGCTGTGACAAAAATGTAATAAAATGGGACAAAATTCACCCAACGACTGTCTTGCTTAGCAACAGAAATTTGGGGTTCAATTGTGGAGATAAGTCAAGGACTACTTGCATAGTCTTAAGTTGAGAACTGCCTGTAAAGCAGCATGATGTGATGTCATGCAGCCCTCACAGATGTTAGTGGTGTAGAGTTGCAACCAGAGAATAAAAATAATAATGCTTTCTAACATTTTAGGAAGGAAAAAAAACATTGTAGGCTGCTTACTAAAGATACAAAATTCATTAGAATTCATGGACGGGTGTGAATCCATTTTTGTCCTTCAGGCTTCCTTTTCTTAAGATTGGCCAAATTTCAAGCGTATTTATTTTCTCCAAGAGTGTTTGAAACACTACAATCCAGATATTGTGACAATCCACACTGACCGTCCATACGGATGAGAAACACTTGTCTGCATTATTTGGCAAATGTATATGGCATTAGAAAGTCATTAACCAATTGTGGATTTGCCTGAAGGAAGAGATGCTGTTGTATCCATTCAATTTGACCCATAGGGTATAGTCGCACAATTTCTAAAATGCATCTGAGTTCTCAATGGAGGTTTTTCATGTGTGAAATCATTCACACATCATGAATGAAGACATTCATTCATAAAAGGTTAAGGCAGTAGTAGCTAGTGAAAATGTAGTATTATTTGATTTAGCAATAACATGCTAGCATTTTTATATCTATGGTTTTATAAATGTTAAATTTTACACTGTAATTTTCGTAGCTTATAAACTCTTATTCCTCATTCAGAAATCTGTAGTGTTTTTTTATCTTAAAGAAAAGGTGGTTATTTCTTAAAATCAACATTTTTTTGCATGCATGGAACATATTTTGTCAAGGATAGTTTTTAAATGACCTCTCATTTCTCAAATTCTGGAATAGGTAGGCCACATTTTGCAGGCCCTGAGTGAGCTCAGTCATAAAACTCCATTTTTTGGACCTTTAGGGAAAGCTAGAGGGTGATGGCCAAATCTGACCCTAGATTCTGCCTCGGTTTACCTTTTCAAATAAGTAATCAAGTTGGAAGATAGTTTAAAAGCAATTTATTATACTCTGATAAAGTGGGACCTCCCTAGGAAAAGGGAAAACTTCAAGACTCATCTTACATTCCCTTTGATAGTTAAGACATCAGAGAAAAGGCAACAAAAGTTTGCACAGGTAATCAATTATATGCAGTCAAACATGTTACATTTTGCATCCCATAATACCAAACAAAATGATGATAGAAGGGGAATAAATTTTAGGATACTAATAAGCAAAAAGGTTGTCTGGAGTTCACGAGACTAACCACATGCCAATTAGCGCTAACAAGAGTCCCTCTCATCAGGAGATATTATGCAGACACTATCAATTCGTACAGCAACAGGCTAAAAAGTTTTCCTACATTCCAATCCGAAATATGAACCCATTATCACCATTTTAAAAGAGAGAAAAATAAGACAAATTAAAATAAAAAGTATGTTAGTTAACAAGTTACAAAGTCCATGTCTTGTGCCCCTCAAGGCAACCTTCTGGAAGACATTGGGTGATTCTGAAAAGATAATGTCAGACCTGGTTAGAAGTCGGATGGAAGATAACAAGAAATTTCAGACTAAAGAAGTGGAAAACTTCCTGGAAGAAGGCAAGGTTTTCACTTTGCCACCTAGTGTGAGCTTGGCTTAAAGTTAGTTCATGTGGATTCAAAAAACTAGGTTAATCCATAACCACAGCTCAATTCACCAAAAGAAATCGGGCCATAGAAAGACTTACTTTAGGCAATTCTGGGCTAATCAGACCTAAAGACCTGTATTTTAGCAGAAAGCAGTTTCTCCAAAATTTCAGCAGATTAAACCTGATTTCTACTCCTGAATGCACAACAAGCATTCTGAAGCTATAAAAGGTGTACCATGCTGTTCATTTAGACCAGGAGTGCAAAAATTGTAGCTGAGTGTCTTTTCTAGACACCAAATGCCTACTGTCAGTTGCATGGGTACAGTCAGTTTTCTTCCCTACATTGGACAACCTGGTTTCAAAGAAGCAAAATGGCTGTAGTAAATATTTGTAACTGCTTCACCCTTCTTTACTCCTTAATACACACCCTCCCCCATATGCTTTTGCTACTTTTAGTATATGAAGAGGCTGGGTATACTATAGCTCTAAAGCTTATGAAAACAGAATTCAACTAATCTATTCAACTAGACTATGGTGTAATATGGGGTCCTTGGAGGTCTCTGAACTTGTTTTCTTGCAGACTTTTGATTAGTCAACTATGTAACTACATCACTGATGCTAGCACTGATGATGTTACCTAGTTGATTAATGAAGCATCTGCAAGAAAACAAGCAAACTCAGAGAGCACCAAGGACCCATTATTTCAAGCTTGAGCTACAAATATTCTCCTTTATCGGTACAGTATGATGTAATGGCAAAGCACTCCTTAAACCATGGGTGTCAAACTCAATCATGTCATATGACATGTTTATTGTCTTTACGGAGCCAGGGTGGGCAAGGCCTGTGCGTGACGTATCTGGCCCATGGGCTGTCAGTTTCATCCCCCTGCCTTAAACAACGGGCCACTGGGTAGAAAACATCCTGTAGGAAACACAGCTCCATAACAGTCCTTTAAGCAATTTCAAGAAGGGTCCCACACTCATTTGCATCACTCAGGTGCCCTTAACACACTGACAACCCTCCAAGTGGCCTCAAGGACTCTCTAAAAATAATGCAAATGACCACCTGTCTGCAAGGAATATAAATCCTTCCATTTCCCAGCATCCAGTCAAAACTGGAGAAGCTTCTTGGACGAGAAGCGAAACGTCTTCCAAAGAAAAAAAACCAGAAAGTCCAGTTGCCTCCTGAAAAAGCACCTTTGGGACAACCATGACCTGGATGACTGAGAATCATTAAACAACATAGCTTTCTATCGGGAAAGGCTGACGGTGCCATCTACCGAAGGCGTCTTCCGTTGCACTTGATTGTGCGTGTTTGTGTGTGCACTTGATATTTTGTGTGTGTGTGTGTGTGTGTGTGTGTGTGTGTGATTTCTGGATATTACTTTTGCAACCGACCAAATTAATCCCCTCGGTTGAACTGAGGATCCGAGAAAGTGCCCGCTTGGAGCGCAATTTAGGAAGCGCTCAAAAATGCAATACGATAGGCTGGGGAGGTCGCAGAGAAAGGGTCCCTTGGCGGATCGTCTCCGGTTTCGCAAAGCAAAATAGCCGAGGAATAGTTAAGCCCTAACACACCCCTCCTCTTCTCTTAACCCACCCCCGTTCCAACGTGCAGCAAGACGGAAGGGGAGGGCAGGCCGCGTCTTATCCGGAGGGGGCCATTGCGCATTTCCTGGGATAGGAGAGTTCCCTTCCTGCGGCTTGCCCCCCTTCCGACGCAGGCAAAGAAGAGAGAGCTTTGGCATGATCTGCCGGTCCTCAAAGAGTCTCCCGTCTTCCAGGGGAGAGGGGAGGTGAGTAACTCCAGTTTTCCTTTGGCCCAGGTACCACCTCATTCCCACGAGAATGCGCGTGAAGGAATGCACTGGAAGGAATGCGCGGGCTCGCGCGGCAGACACCCGGCGAAAGAGGTGCTGAGCGCGTGAGTGTGCCAGGCAGGGCTCCCTTTCTCGCGTGCCCGTCCCCTTGGCCGGCTCGTTGCCCACGCGGAATCTCAAGCTTGCGACCATCCAGCCATGCCTTCCCTCCTTCCCTGAATCCGGGGTGGGTAGGAAAGCCAGGAACCGGGACGCCTTTCCCGCCGCCTCGCCTTTCCTCCAATGGAGAAGAAAAGGCGGCGCCTGCTCAATTTCGTTCCCTGCCCGCTTTTCCGCCCCTCAGTGTCGCCGCGCTCTCTCCGCTCTTCCCACCCCCCCGGTTTGGATCGGGAATCCAGCCTCTCCCACACGTCCTACCTTCCTCTCTACCCCCCCCCCCTTACTTCGCAAGGGGCCACACGGGAATCTGACCATTGAGACCCTTCCTCACTGGAGGTTTTTAAAGAAGAGGCTGGACAGCCACTTGTCTGAAACGGTATAGGGTCTCTGGACCTGGAGCAGGAGGTTGGACTAGAAGACCTCGAAGAACCCTTCCAGCTTTATTCTGATTGTTTGAGACCACGTGAAGGGTATATGTGTGTGTGCTTGTGTGTGTATGCATTTCTCTGTGTCTGTCTTAACTTGGACTCCTCCTTTTCCCCTGAGAGGAATTGCTAAGGTCGGGATATAACATACATACATACACACCCACACCCACACCCACACACCCCGGTGTGGAGCTGATCAGAACATCTCAGAATTGAGAGGGAGAGAGAGAGACCTTGCAAACGGGCTTCTTTGCCCATCTGGAACTAAGAATCCGTAAGGGATGCGGGCAAAGCAAAATGTCTGGCCTGCCACAACTTAAGACCTCTAAATAGAAACGATCTGTCAGGTCTGCTATCTTCAGCTTCTTTCGATTGGCTGGCATAAAAAGGGAGGGAGGGGGAAAGGAAGCAAAGGTCGGGTGGTGGGATGAGTAGACAAATGGGTGTGTGTGTGTGTGTGTGAGAGAGAGAGAGAGACAGACAGACTCTGTGTGTGTGTGTGTGTGTGGTGGGAGAGACAAGCTGACAAGAACCAGAGGGATAACTGGAATAAGCCGGTTGCCAAGGACACAGCCTGGGAGTAGAATGGGAAACTACATCAAGAGGCGCCTAGCATTAGAGCTGTTTCCCAAACCATCAAAAAGGAATACTGTTGGACACTGATGAACTGGTCTAGACAGGAGGGCCAGGGAAAGAGGCAAAACTGGACTGGAATACTCAGATCTAACTTATTATCAGACCTGCCCTGACTTAGACATTTACGAAAGAAAGATTCTCAATCCGATTAGATTGAATTGTTAGGTTCTTTTACTAAAGTTAAGTGGTTGCAACCTGCAACCTAGATCTGAATATTCCCACACAAAGGTTACATGGTCTGACACGATCCTTGGCTCCATTTGTTGAAAAAGATATAGTTTATTAGAGGCCAAGCATATTGCAGTACAGGTAGTCCTTGGCCACAATTAATATTAAATGAAAAATTTGTTAAGAGAGCTTTGCCCCATTTTATGACACGTTTTGCCCCATTTGTTAAGTGAATCACTGCAGTTGTTAAATGAGTCACGCTGTTATTAAGTGAATCTGGCTTCCCCCTTGACTTTGCTTGTCAGAAGGTCTCAAAAGGTGATCACGTGACCCTCAAGCCACTGCAAGCTTCATGGATAGGAACCGTTTGCAAAGCATCTGAATGTAAATCTCATGACCATGGGGATGCTGCAATGATCATAACTGTGAAAAGTGGCCATAAGTTGCTTTTTTTCAATGCTATTGCAACTTTGGTTGCATTAAACAAACGGTTGTAAATCAAGGACTACTGAGAATAATGCGGCAAAATTCTTAAGTTCTAGTTTTCCCTCCCTTAATTCTCTCTCATTGTTCACCCCAGTGTAACCAATCAGGATCAGATGTTTTCATAAAGTTCAATCCAAGGAAAGTTTGGTATGTGGCTCCTCCATTTCTTCCAGCTGGGTGACCTTGAGGCAGGAAATTCAGCATTTTCATTTTCCCAAACCATTACCTCTCCCCACAATTCGTGGCAGTCTGTCACTACCTAGCAGCATAGTGCAAGCAAGAAAAAGCTGGCAGCTGACACAAAAAGCATTGATTTACTGTGTGTGTGTGGGGGGGAGGTCAATTCTTTTTGTAGGGTACAGAAACAAATGATGCAAGTGTTTGGAGAATTTCCCTGGGTTCCTTCCGAGCTGGGAAGCAATCAAGATGCAGAGGCTGGCTGTTTTTGGAAAAAAAGATCTATTATTACAAAAACAATACAAGGTTTGCTTTTGGGGCAGTGGATCCCAGACTGGCACACCAGTGAGGGTTTTTTTTTTGCATCATTTGGAGCTCTTTGTGTAAGACATAAGATCACAAGAGTTCGATGTATAAGTTTTATCACCCTTGAGAAACAGGAAACACAGGTGTGAAGTCAGGGGGCCTTAGAAAATATTTAGGCTGTTATCTCCCTCATCAGGAAAAATCTTCCGGGCCAGGCAGAGGTGCTAAATTCCCAAGGCTTTTAAATGGCTCCAGCAACAGATTCCTGCCTGTCAGTGATCTATTGCCTTGAAGGAAGCATATTTTTTGACTGGTGATGGGTTTCTCCGATTCCAGATCAGAGGGCTGTTAAAAAGCGGCAGATTGAAAGGCTTTTTAACTTTTAGCACATGCGTTCCGTACACAGGATAGTCCGTAAATAAATGAACAGTTAAAATACATTGATCACTTGTGAAGTTTGAACAATAGAAAAAAAATATTTTTACCTAATATTCCATAAGTGACCAATGTATGGTTTACGATGATGCTCTTTTTCCAGTTAGATTTGTGTCTTTTTTGCACATTGCAAGTATATTCAGAAGTTGTGGGAGCTTTACCACCGGAAGCTTTCAAGAAGAGACTGCCCTGCCATCTGTCAGAAATGGCGTAGAGCAGGGATGTCAAACTCAATTTCATTGAGGGCCGCATCAGGGTTGTGATTGACCTGGAGGGGGCGTGGCTGACTGGGGGCGTGGCCAGCTTGATGCCACGCCCCAAGTGCTGGCATGTTTCCTCTTTGCATTAGGAAGACCGGGCCGAAGCTACACTGGTCTGATCTTTCCTCTTCGTACTGGGTAGACTGGGCTGAAGCTACACTGGTCTGATCTTTCCTCTTTGTACTGGTTAGACTGGGCTGAAGCTACACTGGTCTGATCTTTCCTCTTTGTACTGGGTAGACTGGACCGAAGCTACGTTGGTCTGATATTTCCTCTTCACATTGGGTAAATCAGGATGGCCCCATGGACCGGATCCAAACACAACGTGGGCTGGATCAGCCTGTGGGCCTTGAATTTAACACCTCTGGTGTAGAATCTCCTGCTTGGACGAGGGAGGGGGGTTGGGGATGGGGTTGGAATAGATGACCTGCAAGGTCCCTTCCTATTCTGTTATTATGAAGTGGAGTTAAATCTGTTATTCAGGACAATAGCTCTCTAGTTGCTGAAAAAGCCAGCTCTCACACATAATCAAAGAAATAGCCTTGGATAAGAAAGGGGGAAAGGGTTCTGACCAATGCCCTAATTAAATCATGAGCCTCAGGCCAAGCTTCAGAAAAAATCCAGTTATCTATTGGGAGCTTCATGCTGGCGCAGACCAGGTAGAGCCAACTCTGACCTCACTTAATTTGCGCTTTGGCTCTGACCCTGTTTCCCCCTCCCCCCAAGATGTGTCATCATTCATATTCCCCAATGAAAGCAATTTTGAGGGTTGTAGAAGTCATCCCTCTGTACACTGGGTTTCTGTGGAGATGACCTTGACGTGCCAGCTGGAATGTGCTTTGCTTTGACTGAAATGCAAGCTCCTTGATGGAGCTGTGAGGTTCGATTCCCCATCCCACTTGCCTAGGGCAACTTGAGAGCAGATCAGGGATGCTTCGTGGAGTTGACACATGCTTTCTTAAAGATAAAAAAGTGGGCCAGACTTGGATAGTATCTCCTTTTAAAATGCTAATAATGAAGCCTAAAATTTGAGGCCACATCTTCCTACTTTGGAGACTACCCCCATTGAAAAACTAAGCATGATGGAATGTGCAGGGGACGGAAGGTGTGGGATATCAGGAGAATTGGGGGTGTGGGAAGTCGGTGGTACCACTGGAGCTTCCTAGGGAAGAGGTAGCACATTCCAAAGAGGAGCAGGAACAGGTAGTTGCTACAGGTAGTCCTTAACCTACAACCAACCGGTGTGTGTGTGTAGTTCTTGGTGTTCTCTGAGCTTGCTTGTTTTCTTGCAGAATCTCTTTGGTTGGGGTGTTTACTGCTGGCTCTTTGGCAGTTCTTAATCAAGAAACTGCCAAAGAGCGATCAGTAAGCAGCCCAACCAAAGAATCTCCCAAGACCGCCGCTATCCACCCACCCAGACAAGCAAGTCACCAGAATATAAGCTGACAGCGAACACCACTCTTTATTAGCACTGATGATATTACCTAGTTGGGTAATGAAACGTCTGCAAGAAAACAAGCAAGCTCAGAGAGCACCAAGGACCCCTCCTTTCAACCCTGAGCTACAAATATTCTCCTTTATTGTTACAACCAATTGATCAATGACTGTTTGCAGTTACAACCACTCCTGGAAAAAGGTGACCTTGAACTATTTTTTCTCACTCATGGCTGTTGCAACATCCCCATGATCATGTGATCAAAATTTGGGCCCTCAGCAACTGGCACGTATTTATGAGTTGCCCTGTCCCAAGGTGTGACATGATCCCTATTTATATCCTTCCCAGCTGGTGTCTGTCAAGCCTAGTCCATGGGTGGGGGGCAGATTGACCTAACAACTGCATGATTCATTTAACAATTACAGCTTAATAACTGTGGCACAACCCCCCCCCCGGTAAAACAGGGTGTAACTCACTTAACTCTTTCGCTTAGCCACAGATTTGGGCTCAACTGTGGTTGTAAGTTGAGGACTACCTGTATTGCTTATGCTCCCCTCCCCACATGTCCTTCAACTGCACATCCTATCTCAACTAGCAGAAATATTTGCTCACAGTGTTGAGGGAATTATTTGTTTAGCAGAGTGATGGCGTTCAGGGAAAAACTGTCCTTGTATTTAGTTGTTCTGGTGTGCAGTGCTCTAGAGCATCGTTTGGAGGGTAGGAGTTGAAACAGTTTATGTCCAGGATGTGAGGGGTCTGTAAATATTTTCATAGACTAGTGACAATTAGGTTGTTTCAGCTATTTGGTAATATCTGGTTCTGTTTTGTTGGACGTCTTGTGGCTTGAAAATGCTCTTCAGCAGTGGTCCCCAATCTTTTGGGTATCAGGAATCAGTTCCATGGAGAGAGATTTTTCTATGGATCAGAGGGGTCGTGATTTCTCATGCTGCCTATATCCTGCGGATGGGGTTTCACTTGTTTGCATGGCCTGATGCCAGTCCATGGACCCAGGGTCAGGGACCCCTGTTCTACAGGTAGTCCTTTGCCCAAGACTATTCATTCAGTAAACTGTTCGAAGTTACACTACAGTGGTGAATGAATGATGGTTATGGCTGGTTTTTGGAGTTCTGCCTGGCCCAGCAACTCTGGTCCTATGAGTTTGTTCTAAGTACTGGGAAACTGGTTCGTACTTACAACTAGTTGCAGTTCCTTGTGATTGCATGTTCCGCAATTGTAACCTACCGCGGAAAGCTAATAGGGAACCTTTGGTGGCTCAGGCTGTTAAATGCCTGCTCTTAAGATCCAGCTGTCTACAATTACTGTAGGCTCGAATCCCACCAGGCTCAAGGTTGACTCAGCCTTCCATCCTCTCGGGGTAGGTAAATTGAGGACCCAAGATTGTTGGGGGCAATTAGCTGACCTTGTAAAAATGCCGCTTAGTAATAAGCAGGCATATACAATGGAATGAAGGCTATTGCTGAGCACATTGGGTTGTGCTCCAAAATTGTAAGCCGCCCTGAGTCTTCGGAGAAGGGCGGCATATAAATGTAATTAAAAAAAAAAAGCTGTCAGGGGAGGTTGCAAGTTGCTGGGATATGTTTCCCCACCTGCACACCCTCCCTCAGCCCCTCTGATATTTACACTGCCACTCCCAGACCGTTGCTAGTTATAGCAATAGCGCTTAGACTTATATACTGCTTCACAGTGCTTTACAACATTCTCTAAGCTGTTTTATAGAGTCAGCATATTTTCCCCAACAATCTGGGCCCTCATTTTACCAACCTTGGAAAAATGGAAGGCTGAGTCACTCTTGAACTGGTTAGGACTGAGGGAATCAAACTCCTGGCAATGGGAGCAGAATTATCCTGCAGAGCTGCATTCTAATCATTTTGCAACCACAGCTCTTTACAGCTAGTGTAGGGGGTCCCTAACCCCTGGTCTATGGGCTAGCACTGGTCTGTGGCATACCACAAACTGGTCCGTGCAAATAAGTGAAACCCCATCAATGGGATGCAGGCAGCACATGAAATCTTGCCCCCACTGGTCCGTGGAAAAACCTCTCCACAGAACCAATTCCTGGTGCCAGAAAGATTGGGGGCTGCTGAGCTAGGGGACCTAGTGTGCCCTTCCTGAGCTGTGTCTTTCACCCCCCCCATACACTTTCATGGCACCTTTTCAACTTGCTTTGTTCCTCTTGCACACCTCCATGCACCCTCGTTACCTTCCTCTCATGAACTCTCTTGCATTTTCATGCATCCTTGCACCATGCCTCTTCCCTATCCCTTGTGTATTCCTCCTGACCCATGCCACTCCTCTCATGTACCTTCCTGATCTGTGCAACCCTGTGTGGCTGACATGCAACCATTCTGACCAGCGCCACAACCTTTTGCAGATTTCACCGTACCTTTCCCAACACATTACATTTCTCATACATCCTTCCAAACCTCTTGTGCATCCCTCGCACTCTACCTAACCTTTGTCATGCCTCTCATACACCCCCTCCCAGATCTGGATTGCATCTTTTGTGCACCCCCTCCAAACTCTCACACCCCCTCCCCAACCTGCACTATGCTTCTCATGCATTCTTTCACACTCTTGCACATTGTCTTGCTCCTTGCCGGGGACTTAAAACTCTTCCCTGTCTTGCTCTATGACCACATTGTTTAGCAACAGAAATTCTGGTCTAATTGTTGTAAGTTGAGGGCTACCTGTATTTTTTTTCCCCTTGGTTCACAATTGCCAACATTTTTTTGTTTTTGATTTTAGATGTAGATATTTCTTTAAAAAAAAATTATTGTACTTTTTTTGTTTTACAAATCTCAATCATCTTTAACAGTACCGAGGCATCTTTGTTACATACACACATTTCCATACATTTATTCATATAAATTTCTATAACTTCTTCTAATTTCTACAATTCTTATTTCTATTGTTCATCCATTCATACCAATTTTCCCAAACCGTATAATACTCCGAGTCTTCCTTGCCTTTTAACTCTAGGGTGAGTTTATCCATTTCCACACAATCTAAGATCTTTTGAATTATTAGATCTTCTGATGGTATAGTATCCTTTTTCCAACATTGTGTGAGTATGATTCTCGCTGATGTGGTTATATGCAAGATCATGTATTTTATCTTTTTATTATATTTCCCCTTAATTATCCCTAAAAGGAACAATTCTGGCTTCAATTCTATTTGACATTTTGTAATTTTGTACAACCATTTTTGTATTTTAATCCAATACTTTTTAACTTCGGGGCATAGCCACCATGAGTGAAAAAAGGTACTTTGTCCCTGTTTGCATTTCCAGCAACTTGGGTTCAGATTCGGGTACATTTTTGCCAACCATTTTGGGGCCAAATGCCAACGATAAAACATTGATTTTCCTTGTATGCAGCAGACTTTGTGATTGTATAGTTTTTATTCCAATTTTTTCCCTATCTTCAAGCTCAATATTATGTCCGAAATTTTTGATCCATGCTATCATGGGTCCTTTTACTATTTCCTCTTCCATGTCGAATTTTAGTAAATAGTTACATATTCTTGATATTAATTTCTCTTCTGGGCCTAAATTGCCAACATTTTTTGACCAGACACTTTTTCTTTCTTTTTTTCTCTTCAGCAGGCTGGTAGAATCCTCTTCATCTCTTTTCTGGAGGATGTCTGTTCATGGGGAGAACCTCCGCACCTTCCGCCATGACCTGAAGACCTGGTTATTTGACCAATCCGGGCTGTGACCCATGGGTGGGGTGGTTTTTAGATTTTGGTGGTTTTTAAGTTTTGTATTAATTGGGACCATTAGTTTAATTCTTTTTTAAATATTTATTGTGTTTGTTTTATTGTGTCACCAGTCTTCAGAGATGGGCTGCATATAAGTCCCATTAATAAATAAATAAATAAATAAGTTCTGAAAAATAAGCAAGTTAAGTTATTAAGTTCCGAAAAATTAGCAAGAGGTGACAAGGATGGCTTCTCGAGGAATCTGACTTCCTAGTAGTTTCTAAGCCAGTTGCTTCTTTTTTCTGCATATCCAAAACCAGAAGTCTAAATTAAAGTGGAAATGGAGAAGTGTCCACCTTCTGTTGCGACAGTGAAGGAATTCCTAAATTGCTCACCATCCTGGAGGGACCGCATGGATCTAAGTGGAACGGTGGTGAAGCCCCAGTGCTGGGAAGTCTGTCAACAGGTCCTCCTGCCGACTCCACAGCACAAAGAGACAGATGCAACCCCTCCCAAGACAATGCTGGACGACATTCAGATTTGTGTGGTTTCCTCTGAAAATTCTTCTGAATCCTTTAAAGAGAAGGAGCACAACACTGAAGGGAAGGTTGGAATTGATTGTCTGATTACTATTGAAGAAGAAATTGAGGTCGAAGGGAAGTTCTCACCAGAATCTAGGATTGAGCTCAGAGACGATATCCAGATTTGCACCATGCCTGAATTAAAAGACAAGGCCCCATTTATTACAAGACGAGGCTCCAAAGATGGAGGGAGGACTAAGGACTTCACAAAAGCTGTTAAAGATAGAGGCCTCTCCAAGGTTGAAAAGGCCACTCAGACTGAAGTCACCCAGATGGAGATGGCTAAGATCTGTGAGGGCTATATTCAGAAAGCAGAAGGATCCAAGGACAACTTACCGGGCAATCACCAGGCCAATGTGGTTTCCCAAAACAAACCAAGAGATTCTGAAGAAGGGATGATGCATTTGACAGAACCTGATGGAATAGGAGAACCTGAAGAGGCAGCTTGTGATAATCTCACAGCTGGAGACAAGGGAGATGAGAAGGAAGAAGAGAGAGGCATCTTGAAAGAAGAAGGTATTGCCATGGAGAGTGCCCGCCAGAGTTTCCGCTGGTACTGTTACCCAGAAGCCAAGGGACCCCGAAAAGCTTACGGACAACTATTGGACCTTTGCCACCATTGGTTGAAACCAGAGAGCCGTAGTAAGGAACAGATTCTAGAACTGCTGGTCCTGGAACAATTTTTGGCTATCTTGCCCAAAGAAATACAGAGTTGGGTATGGCAGCAACACCCGGAAAATTGTGGGCAGGCTGTCGACTTGGTGGAAAACTTTCTGACAGGACTGTCTTTGCTTGAGAGACATGGGAAAAAGGTAAGGGATCTTAAAGGCCATTGGTTGTGAGGCATAGCGTCTTAATATTGATCCACTCACCTCAATAGTTTAGAGCCTCGTGGTGTTAGAATCACTATTTGAAGTTGATAAACAATCTATCCATGAGGAAAGGGATTTCCCAAAGACCGAAGATCACGTCTTCAGTTTTTCAGACTGAGGATCTCTGGAGAAGCAGGAATTTATATAGGGAAGCTTGGATTGCTATTGGATCGTTTGGGTCACCTGACTCATTGGAATTCTTCAGTGTTCCCCAGTGATGTGCCCTTGAGAACTCATTCATCTTTTTAACAGATTAACAGAGTTGGAAGGGGCCTTGTAGGTCATCTAGTCCAACCTCCCGCCTAAGCAGGAGACAAACCATTCTGTGGCAAACCATCCTATTTCTAACAATTCATTCTTGAAATAAGGATGAGTAGCCACTCACCTGGCAGGGTTGATGTTGTGGGGAAAATAGGAGGAGGAAGGTGTGTTAGATGCCTTGAGGTATTGATGCCTTGAGTTCACTACCTTGAGGTATTTGTAAAAACAAGGCAGAATACTATACCAATTAGTTGATATAACAAATGGATGAACTGATGCTTGCAGGCGGTTTTATAAATTTATCAACAAATGATATTGTTTTAAAATTAAGGGTCCCCCCGCTTTTCATGCTGTAGAAGTATAATAGATTAATATGTATTCTTTGGGCTTCTGTTAATATTCCTACTTTTTTGTCATTTAAATGATTTAAGGAAATGTGCATGATTTAGTGATTCTGTCTTAGTATAAATAATATATATGCTATTCCTTAATTTGAATGCAAGATTTAAACCACGCCTTTGGCATTTAGAATGCAGTTGCTCCTGCCTTCTCAAAGAATCATATAACATGTCTGTGACTAAATTTGTTTAGCGACTGTTCAAAGTTTCCACAGCACTGAAAAAAAGTGACTTAGATTAAGCCTTACGCTTATGGCTGTTGTACAGTCCAAACAGTAACATGTTTAAAGTTTGGCTGCTTGGCAGCCGGCATGTATTCATTATGGTTGCAACATCCTGAGGTTATGTGACCCACCATTTGTGACCTTCCCAGCTGGCTTCTGACAAGCAAAGTCAGTGGAGGAAGCCAGATTCACTTAATGACCACGCGATTCATTTAACAACTGCAGTGAATTGTTTTAACAACCATGGCAGGAAAAAAAAAGCCATAAAATTGAGTGCGGGTTGCTTAACAACCCACTTGTCAGGGTTCCAAGTAATAAATCCATTGCAAGCAAAAACTCGGAGGCAGGTGAATTCCTCAAAGAATAGCTTTATTGGAAATATCATATTGGCACATATCTGGTGAAAACCAACTCTGAAGGGCCCCTTGGTTTTCATCTACTTAAAAGTAAAAGTTTTTCCTCCAACCCCAAACAATCAGTCACATGGCCCAATCACTGCAACATCCGCTAGTCTGGTGACATCATTCCTCCTTCCTCTGGCTAGGTGTGAGAACGTCCTTGGTTCCCAGGAGAAAGTCTTGAGAAAGTGTTTTATTTTGACTACACAAGCCCAGCTCCCTCGTTCCATTGTGGCAGCAAGGAAGCTCCAAGATGGCTTCGGCCACGTCAGCTTCAGGGTTGACACCACATGCTTAGCAACAGAAAATATGGGTCCCAATGGTCGTAAATCAAGGACAAGCTGCAACAACTGATCGTTTCTACGTTCTCAGCAGTTTCCCTTGGAAGCACAGGTGGTCCTCGACTTACGACCACAATTGAACCCAAAATTTGCATTGCTAAGCAACGCAGTAGTTAAGTGAGTTTTGCCCCACTTTATGACTTTCTAGCCACAATTATTAAGTGAACCATTGCAATTGTTAAGTTAGGAAACACGGCTCTTAAATGAATGGCTTCCCCATTGGCTGAAGTTTATCAGAAAGTTGCAAAAAGTGATCCCATGATCCTGGGACACTACAACTGTCATAAATGTGAGCCAGTTGCCAAGCAGCCAAATTTTTACCACATGACCCTGGGGATGCTGCAAAGGATGCTGCAAAAAACAGTCCTAAGTCATTTTTTTTCAGTGCCGTTGTAACTTCGAAAGGTCCCCAATTGGTTGTAAGTCGAGGACTATATGTATAGGATGGGGTCTCAATTACTCACCATTTGAATGGTTTCAGGCTCTGGTGACTTTTGAAGAGGTGTCCATGTATTTCTCAGAGGAAGAATGGAGACTCCTAGATGAATCTCAGAGGAAGATTTTCACAAAAGTGATGATGGAGAATTATGAGAATGTCCGAGCATTGGGTGAGAGTTGGACAGGACTGGGGAAGTGTAACGGGCTGGGAGAGTAAACCTGAGGGACAGGAGAAAGGGCTGAAGCCTACACTGGTATTTCTTAACTACGACCACCTGAAGATGTGTGGACTTCAACTCCCAGAATTCCCCAGCCAGAGAAATCCGAGTCCAACGCAGACATGGAAGTGGAGGAAGCCTCTTAGAATTGGCCCTTCCGCATCCTCTGGAATGCAGAGTCAAGGAAGGAAGAGGTGCTTAAAAGATGCTGTTATCTAACCTTAAAATAAACTTAGAACAGTATTAGTATTGTTTTCCTGATCTGGACTACTTTGAAGCTCTGCCAAAAAGAGACTTGTGTCTTATATAATGTTTGTGCCCTAAACCTGGCTCACTTAATGAAATCGCTTAACGACAAATTAAGTGTGCAGATACATTAATCGAATGCTCAGCTTTCTGCAAAGCATTGGCCATTTGTGACCAATCCTGAACAAAAACAGAACTAGAGCTTATATACCTTTGCCCTGTTATATTATGAAGGCAAGACAAGGTAGAGATTGTGTAAATTAGGTTTAGCCGGGCTGACTTTGGAAGGCTTTTTATAAAGCCTCCCATGTTAACATATTTATCCTTTCCTACTAGGTTAGCATAGCAGCCAAAGACCTCTGAGATATGGTTGGTGAATATATATGACCTGTGTGCTAGGCTATCTTTTACCATCACAGTAATAAGTAAGATCACTGAGCCGCAAACCATAACCAGATGCCTTCTAAAGCAGAATTCTCCAACCTTTCTGGTGGGGTGGGATGGGGAAGGGATGGCACTGATGTGTGTACCTCTCCATTTGCACGAACGGTGGGCATGCGTGACTGCTGCTTGCGCAAATGGAGCATGCATGCAGGTGCTCGCCCACTGCTTGTGCAAGTGGGGATGCCACACACTCGCCCAGAACTTCCCACGGCCCAGTTCCAAGCAGTCCAAGGCCCAGTAGTGGCCTGTGGCCTGGAGGTGGGGACCACCGTTCTAAGGGAGAAGCCGCTGATTGGTTCCTTCACCATAAGTTTGAGCCTACAGCTTGTGTTGCCATTGAAAACCGGAAGTTGGGTTTAACTTGTGCTGTTGAAACATTCTAATGTCACATGCAGGCAGATTTGAGTTTTGTGTAAGTTGTTCTCATGGATTATTGCCTTTAAGATGTTTTGCTTTTTTTAAAAAAAACCTACACATTTCTGTATTCCCCCCCCCTTTTTTTCCTTTTTTATTGGTAGGATTTCCCACCAACAATCCAGATCTCATCTTCAAAATGAGGAGAAATGAGAACCATGAACTGTACACAGATAAAATTGAGAACGGTGTATCTCCAGAAGTCACAGGTAAGGAAAAGGTTGCTCCTGATTTGACTTGATTTGCTTCTGTGGCCAAAAAGCATGGGGCTCCTTTGTGAAGCAATGCATAATAGCAGGTGAGTTTCTCAACACTGGAATACCTACCCCACTGGGATGTGTAGCAGCTGCATGAGGGCATGGCACCTCTTCCAGGAGAAAAATCTTCAAAGTGATTGATATTTAGCATTTGGTATGGAGCACCTGGATATCATCTTCATTTAATGGAGAGGGTGGGATTTAATTCAATTTTAATTCGGTTTTTATAGCTGTATTTGGCTTGTTAGGTTTAATCTCTTTTTATATTATTTATTGTTCTATGTTTTTATCTGTGAGCCACCCCGAGTCCTTTTGGAGAGTGGCGGCATACCAGTCAAATAAAATAAATAAATAAATAAATAAATAATGATCTCATAATCCCTTGTGGAGTAGAGTCTGGGCAACTGAATGGAGCTAGCAGAGTGTTTTAATGACCGGATACCCTTCCTGTTGCCAATGTGGAGTTTTGTTCAGCAGATATATTTGCTAAACAGAAAATGCCTGTCTCAGAGTTTTGCTATTGGAGCTTGTTTTCTGCAACACTGACAATATTCTCAGTGTGCCCAGAGAGAGAAATATCTGCCTCCACCTAGGATCGAACTGATAGCCTCCTGATTGTGAGGCGAGAGCTCCACTTTAGGCCACTGCACTGTCCTAAGGAGCACATGGATAACAGAAATAAAATTATATGGAAGGCACACATAGTGCTATGGTACATGTATGATGGAAATATGTAGCCTGGTAAGATTTGAAGAATTCAAGAAGTTAAATATAAGTTATAGATCACATGTGTTGTGTCAGAAGCACAGAGGTGCTTCTGAGTTGAAAGGATCATCACTGTTGCCTGGGAGATGCACAGTTGGGGGCTCCTTTCATGTTCCCAGCAGGAGCTGGAGCAAAGGACGAGAATTCATCCTACCCCAGGGCAGCACGCAGCTCTCAAACACGGGCTTGCTCATTTCTATCCCAGCGTCCTAACCATGAGTGTCAACATGCTCCTTTAGTTAAAGATTACAGTTTAAAATATGTTGATTCATAAGAACAGAACAAGTTTTTCTATATATATGTCTATATATAGAATTATATATATATATATATTTTCTAGATAAATGTCTAGGCCATTTATCCAATTAAGCCTAGTATTTGTTAATTGGAGAAAGTCTGTTTTTCCTCTTGTTTAAGCTCCCAAATGTTATTAATACAAGGGCCTTCAAACTTGGCAAGTTTAAGACACTGGACTTCAACTCCCAGAATTCCTGAGCTAACATGACTGGAGGAGGAATTCTGGGAGTTGAAGTTCACAAGTCTTAAAGCTGTCAAGTTTGAAGACTCCTGCATTAATAGATTGTGGAGCCTAGTTTTTTATATTATTATTAATGGTTTGCTACAGGTAGAGTTTTGCCAAACAGTATGGTGATTTTCAGCAAAACAGTTGTAAAAGAAGGTTACCAACACCTAACTGAACCTGGCAGAAGCCATTTTCCTAGTTCAGTTTTGCTATGCTATATGGGAGGGGGGAGGAAGTTGTAATGTATTACTAGACACAACATAGAGCATTCTTGGGAGAACCAAGGTCATCTCCTGGGTGATGAAGGAAGGAGGAGAGGAATACACGAGAAGCCTAATTGGCTAATGGTGATTAATGACACTGGGGGGAAGGGATCATTACTGGTTTTAACCTATACTGTAACCTCGGAAAGAAGTCAGAGTTGGCTTTCCTTCAAAGTGTGCTGATATGGTTTACCCAATAAAGAAGTTCTTTGAGGAAGTCTGGAACCTTTACAAAGGTCACATAACCTCAGGATTCTGTAAACAGTTGTAAATGCAGCCTGGTTGCCATGCACCTGGTTCAATCATGTAACTGCAAGGAGGGGTGACCGTTGGAATTTAGAATAAGAGTAGTACCGTGTTTCTCCAAAAAGAAGGCCAGGCCTTATATTCTTTTGACCCCCGAAAAAAACAGCTAGGCCTTCTTTTTGGAGGGTTCTAATTATTGACACCTCACGGCAGTGGCACTGACAGCCCTGCCCAGCAGGAGCTTGCTGCTGACCCACTTCTTCTGTGGCCGCTTGCAGCCACTCGCATGTATTGCCCCAGCTTCCATTTTGTCTTCAGATGCCTTCTGGAAAGCCCTCTGCAGTTGATAATAGAACTCCGGATCGATCCGGAGCTCTGTTATCGGCTGCAAATGGTTTCCAGAAGGCATTTGCAGAGCTCTATTATCGGCTGCAGTGGGCTTTCCAGAGGGCATCTGAAGGTGAAATGGAGGCCAGGGCGATGCATGCGAGTGGCAGCAAGCAGCCGCAGAAGAAGCAACTGCAGAAGAAGGCGAGGCAGGTGTCGCGGTGTGTGAGGCCTGGTGAAAACCCCCATATCCCCACCCTAACTTATTTTTTACCTGTGTGCCTTGCCCCACCCCCTGAACCCTGGGATGGGCGGGGTCTTAATTAGGGCTAATTTTGTGGGTGGGGCTTAATTTGATCGCAGGCGCTCAAAAACACGATAGGGCTTCTTTTCAAAGTGGGTTGTCTTTTTGGAGAAACACGGTAAGTAGTCCCTTGGTAGGTCCATCGTAACTTTGAATGGCCAGTAAGCAACCAGTCCTAAGTTGAGGACTACATGCATGCTAAGGTAGAGGTTTAGCAGGATCTAGTTTCGTGTTGACTGGGATTTCAAGAGTGTCAACCAATGGGAAAGAACAGTGCTCCAGGCTGAATATAATTCCTATTCTTTTCCCCTCCCCTTCCCCTTTAAAGGAGAGTTAGAGTTTTCAAATGAAAAGGAGAAGCTGGCAAACTGGAGACAAAAAGATGTGGAAGATGCCCTGCCATCTGGGCCAACGTCTCCAAGACTTCTCCAGAGTTGTGGTGCCACTGTCAAGGGTCACTCTCCCAGAAAGGAGAGGGTGAGATCCTTTTGGCCGCAAACCATGCCAGGCTTTGTATGCCCAGACTGTGGCAAGGCATTCTTAAGCAAATCAGACGTGGCTCGACACCAGTGGTACCACTCCAGAAAGAAGCCCTGCCAGAGCTTGAGTTGTCCCAAGAGCCTTGCCAAGCCCTCACAGCCGGCCCAGCAGCAACCTCGTCCACCTGGAGAGTGTCAGTGCTCCAAGTGCGGGAAGCACTTTATGGATCTCCACAGACTGACGTGCCACCAAGCGGTCCATGCTGCCAAACAAACTTTCCACCACCATGTGCATTGCAGGGGCTTCTACTTTAACTACAACCTGCGCCAGCACCAGAACCTGAACCAGGAAGTATCCGCGGCAAAACCCCTCTTTCACTGTCCTCACTGTGGGAGGCAGTTCACTCGCCGCTGTAACCTCATCCAGCATTCTCGGATACATCAGTATCCGTGGCATCCACAAGGAAAGAGATGGACCCCTATCCTGGAGATCAAACCCAATGAAATAATGGAAGTTCAGGTTGGGCACTGTGCATAGCAGCAGAATTGGGGGTACTGGGAACCCTGAAAATAAAGAGGTGGTGAGGTTTGAGGGAGAGGACAGTGATGAAGCCAGATTTTTTTTCTCGTTTTCCTAATGATTTCCTGCAATGACAGACTCTGCTTCCCCGAAATCAACTGTGTCAATCTATGGGTTGCGATATAGAAACCCACCGACTGACTGGCTTGTTGCCTGTCAGATTACAGATGGAGCGAGAGATTTGATGGCGAAGATGATGACTCTTGACTCATCCAGGATGGAGTGCTGTTCCACCAGATCAATTGGGTAGATGTTCTAATCTAAATCTCCAATCCACTAATGAGACTCTTCCAAATAATCCTCTGCAGATGCTCAGCAGGAATTCCAGCTTTTCTCAAGGCCAGGGAATCCATACTAAGGAGCACCGTAAAACATCTTGGGAATGCTGACACCCTTTTAGTTTGTCCAACTTAGCCAGCCAAGATCAGTTGGCTTGTGTTTTTGGCCAACCCTTCGCAGGTCTGGATTGTCCGCAAAGTTTTAGGCAGTATTTGAACAATGACCATCGACAACACTAAAGGACCATTGAGTCATTCCTATGGACAAATATCCGTTCTGGTGTAACAAATGTGAATAAAATGTGTAGAGACTATTCTAACAAATAATAAGTCCAACACTAGTTGCAAGTTTTGGTATTCTGTACAAAATACCTTTGTTCTCTCACCTGAATCTGTGATGATGATCTTGTAATTCAGTGTTTCTCAATCTTGGTGGCTTTAAGATGCATGGACTTCGACTCCCAGAATTCCCCAGCCAGCCTTTTAAAGCCATCAAGATTGTAACCTATCTTGATGAATGAAAAAAAATTCTGGGCAAGTTGGATTGCAGGAAGTCTTGGTTATAATGGGCTTGGAATACTTGACTTGGATGGTCTAGGTCAGGGGTGGGCAAACTTTTTGACTCGAGGGCCACAATGGGTTCTTAAACTGGACCGGAGGACCGGAACAAAAGCATGGATGGAGTGTTTGTGTGAACTAATATAAATTCAAAGTTAGATTACTTCACGTAGCCTTCTGGGAGAGCAAGAGAACCCTCCGCTCTTTCAGCTCATGGGCGGATAGAACAGCCGAATGGGCGGATCGGCCCCGGGCCGTAGTTTGCCCACGGCTGGTCTAGGTTGACCAAAGCCAGTTTAATTTGTGACAGTTTGTGACTTTGACAGGGATGTGGGGTTCATGAATTTTTTTTAAAAAAATTGCTGGTGTGGAAATATTTATCTTTCGACTTGAGAAAGCATTACTTCAGTAGAGGCAAAATGCAAAAAGGAGATAACTAGCTAAAAAATCTGGATGGACCCCATTTATAAATTTGTAATTGAACATAGTTTTCTACTCCAAAGATTTATTCTGGTTCATTCTTAGAAATTCAAGAACCAGGCATTGGTGCCAGATTTTGTTCTGATTTTGTTTGTGGTTCATGCTTTGCTTCACATTCAAATGACAATGAGACACCCCATTTAGGCAACCTGCATTACCTAGATAACTTCCATCAATTGTTTTATAGTTATTTTCTTCCATCAGAATTAGAGAAGTTGAAGGTTGTTATAAGTCACCTCTAGAGCTTGGTTGACAGCCCTGTCAAATGGAGAAAAGAACCAAGATCCTATGAGCATGGATGCATTCAATCAGAATATTCATAATGCCAGAGACTTTTCAGACAGCCAGTATCAAATAAATATAGACCAGCGGTGTCAAATTCAATTTCATTCAGGGCCACATCAGTGTTGTGTTTGACTCAGAGGGGCGGGGTGGGTGAGTGTGATGGATGGGCGTGGCCAGCTCAACGTCACTCATCGAGGCTCCGTTTTCAGATGCAATGGTCTCTTGCAAATCTTCTGCCAGTGAAAACCGGTCACGAGAGACTGCGCTCAGCCTGCCCAGGTTCTGTTTTCGGCCACGACGGCCTACTCAACCCTCTGCCAATGAAAATGGAGCTGGGGGTGGCCATGAACGGAGCCCAGGCAGTCTCCCCAAGCTTCATTTTCACTGGCAGAGGCACCATGGGCCTGTACTTTGCTGTTTCCAGGGTGTCCCACAGGCCTTGAGTTTGACACCCTGATATAGACTAAGCTTTACACTGATGTGTGGTCAGCATTTAATAACTGGATTGTAACATCCAGATGACCACTAGGTGGCAGCAAGAGTATTGCCTTGTTGCCCTCTACTGATTATGTAGGTTTTTGCAGATTGAATAAGTCAGAGGTCCCCAACCCTCTGTCTGTGGCCTAGTGCTAGACTGCAGCCAGTTTGGAACTGGGCCGCGGAAGTGGCGGGAGAGTATGTGTGCACGCACACAAAGCTGCATCGTGAAAGCAGCACGTATGCACGCACAAAATTACCCCTTTCACCACTGCCACCTCCACTGGTCTGCTGAGCTGAAAAGGTTGGAGACCACTGGAATAAGTGATGTGAAACTTTGATAAGTGCCACATACAAAATACTTCCCATGTCAGGGGCCCTGATGCAGAATGCACATTGTGGGAGACCTTTTTCTTTCCTGCTGTCCATGCTGTTACTGTTGTCCCAAGGATTGGGAAAATTGCAGGTCTTTTTCTGTGTATAGGAGCATGGATGAAAAGGGTCATTTGTCTATGTAGTGCCATCCTTCCCCAACCACTGCCTGCTCTTTATGCAAATGAATAATTTTTGAGAACTATAAAAAGATACTTACTAGAGGAGCAACTTACAGTAATATTTCTGTATTGCATACTGTTTCTCTCCAACCTGATTTCTCTGTTAGTGGAGCCAGAGGTCATGAATGAAAAGGCCCCAATTACTCTCAGACTGGGCTTTATGTACTGTAAATTCTCTCCAGTTTTAACCAAATGGAGAAGAATGCACGTTTTGTAATTTTTTTTTGAACAATGTTTTTTCTGGGCTAGTTAATTATGTACAAGAAAAATAATAATAAAAAAAATTTTTTTTGTTCATTTCCATGACTTTTCTGGAAGAAGCAGGAGGACTAAGGCTGACATAAAAGGATGAATTATGTGACACAATGTGTACTGCAGCCTTTAACCGGAAAGCTTATAAGCCTGTGGCCTCTTACAAAACTTTTGGATTAAGTTCTAGTTTAAGTTACTTTATTGTCTTTGCACCTCGTACAACAAAATTAAATACCATCTTCAGTGTATGTTATGACTATGAAAATAAACACAAACACACATCCTTCACATTCTATACATTGAATTGAAAACCCCTGATATTCCATTAATATTGTACTATACAGTAGAATTCAACAGAGCTACTACCCTGGGATAGAAGCTGTTTTTCAGCCTATTTGTCCTTGTTTTTATTATCCTGTGCAGTCTGCCAGATGGTAATAGTTCAAAAAAAAATGGTGCCAAGGATGAGAATGTTTTGAACTTTCTTAAGGCAGGGGGAGCTATAAAGCTCTTTCAAAGAGGGGAGAGGGCAACCAATGATCTTCTGGGCAATGACATTAACCCTCTGGAGTGCTTTTCTATCTGCCCCTGTGCAATTGGCAAACTATACAGAGGTACAATAAGTTAAGATACTCTCTATGGTACAGCGGTAGAAGGTCATCAGCAGTTTTTCATTCAGTTGTTTTCTGAGAAGTCTCGGGTAGTATAATCTCTGCTGGGCCCTTTTGACCAGTGCTGCAATGTGAGTGTCCCAGGTCAGGTCCTCTGTTAGGGTAACACCCAGAAACTTAAAACTGGCCACTTGCTCCACTCGGTCTCCATTGATAAGCAAGGGCTGGATGTCTGATCTGTTCCTTCTATCACTATAAGCTCCTTGATCTTATTGGTGTTGAGGACCAAGTTATTGTCTCCATACCACAAAAGCAACCGGCCCACCTCACCTCGGTAGGCAGACTCATCCCCCCCGGAGATGAGTCCCACCACTACTTAATGACTATACCAGTGGTCCTTCATGATAGCTCCACTCTGGGGAGAAACCATTTCAAAATCTTTGGGGTTGGTTCACATTATTTTGCAACCTCAGATCTGTGCAGGTGAACATCTATTTCAACACCTGGATGGCGGGTATTGTTTATCAGGAGGGCACATTTGGTGCTACACCAGGAGATGCACTAAAGCAGGGTGACGTCACAGCCCTCTTCACAAATTCCTATTTGCAGTGGCTGTTGGAAGAACGTCAAGCAAGGTTTCCATCCAGTGATGATTGTCAGGGCGATACAGGAAGTCCTCAACTTATGACAACTGAGCCCAAAATTTTTAAGTGAGAAATTTATTGAGTTTGCTCCATTTTATGACTTTTCTTGCCACATTTGTTAAGTGAATCACTTAAATAGTTCTTAAATGAGTAACACAGTTGTTACATGAATTTAGCTTCCCCCATTCACTTTGCATAAATCACGTGATTATGGGGATGCTGCAACAGTTGTGTGAAACAGGGTCATAAGTCGCTTTTTTTCAGTGCCGTTGCAACTTTGAATGGCCACTAAATGAACTTTTGTAAACTGAGGACTATAAATCCTACCCATTCAATTTTCTGTGACCCTTTGGAACAGTTCTCTTCATGCCAGGATTTTAGGCATGGCTTTTCCCAAAATTTCAGAATTGTAGACAGATGAAGGAATGGTCTTGATGGACAGAAGGAAGAGCCACCAGGAAGGCAGTGATCAGATAAAAAGGGCTTCGGCTTCAGCCAAGAACGTAATTTGAGAAAAACATCTCAGGCAAGCCCTATTCTAGTTCACACATAAAGTAAGGGAACGGGAAGCATATACAGACTTGCAAGATTCTGTTACTATTGCTATTACAATAAAAATACAACCATAGCAATATTTCAGTGACTGTGAGACATTAGTTTTGCCCCACTTTATGACCTTTCTCACCACTGTTAAGTGAATCATTGCAGTTGTTAACACAGTTGCCAAATTGACTTTGCTTGCAAGATTGCAAAAAGTGGCTACATGAATTACGTGGCAGCTGCCAAGCATCCAAATGATGCTGCAATGGTTGTGTGAAAAATGGTCTTGTCTATTTTTTCAGTGATGACGTAACTTCAAATGGTCACTAAATGAACTGTTGTAAGTTGAAGACTACCTGCAGTCCTGACCTATAGGGCATTGATTTCTTAAGTCTGGTCTACCGTGCAGGGATGACATGAATCTTTCAATGTGCTTTCCCCACCCTTACCTCATCTTTGTGTGCGGACTAGGGGAAGTGTTGTCTGAGATCTTTTAAATCTTTAAGGCACTGCTTTGCTATAGTTTGGCATTTTTAAAAAGCATCAGCACATTCCTGGCATTTTTTTTTTGCTATAAATGCATCTGTTCCCCGTCCCCCACAAATGTCAGGGGTGGAATCAAACAGGTATTTTTTGCAAAACATTGGAGTTTGGAAATCCTTGGTACTGATGTAAAGCAAACTTTACATCAAGTAAAAATATAATTAAATGTTTATGAGTGTGCTTATAAGGGTGATTGTGTAATTACAAATTGGTTTCTTATATCTAGCCTGGGGATACATATTCCAAGTACAGCAGTTTTTAACACTCAAAACAGAAAAATGTAAGCGGTACTATATCACGATCAAATGGTAAAAATAGATTTTGCCCATGGATAAAGTATAGGAGGAGCGGACTGAAAGGCTAATCCCAACCCTTAGGTTTAAATATGGTTTAGTTTGATGTGATTGATTCTTCCAACAAACTGCAGTTAAATTATGGTTCAACTTGGTGCATGAACCCAGTCAAATAAGATGGATTCAGAAGATCCTGTCTCCAGGAAAACATTCCTGCTTCTCCAGCTCTGACATATGTGATAACAGCCAGAAATCCAACAGGAATATCTTTTTCCAGCCTGGTGGCATTGATCTGGTTCAAAAAGTATGCTCTATAAATTGCTTCTGGTAGTTAGGCAACTGTAAAATAACAAGAATAGTCAATTGCAGAAGGTATTTTTACTTGGAACAACTTACATCCTGCGGTGGCTCCATTAATATTATTAAGAAATCTCTGCCTATCCTAGGGCATTGGGAAGGACTCGACTGATGGACAAAAATGCCAAGTCCACTCTAAAAATGTGGCTGTGTAACCAACCATAAAGGCCTACACAAATTGTAGCCTTATAGGCACAGAACAGAGTTGCGATGATATCCAGAACTCTTATTAGTCAATTTATATACCATACACTTGCAAGAATATGGGCCCAAGATCCTTTATGGTTCTGCCAAATAACAATCACACATGTAAACATGATAAATATGATTCCACAAAACAATGACACCAAACTTCCAACTTTATTATTATTGTAAACTTGTTTATTTGCTGATATTTTATTCTTCACCCGCTGTCTCTTCACCTTTTCCTCCTCTTTTTGCAGCTGTTGATTTTGTTCCTTCAAATGTTTTTTATAAATAAGATCTGGTTTGTGCTTTATAGAACAGCAGCGGGAAGTTCTAGGCCCATACACTACTCTGTGAATAAAAAATAAATATTCAAAAGAAAATTAGAGCAAATGACATTCATAGAAAGTTAGGAGGAATCAAGCTTGACTCGAAGGAGATTTATGTGGTCTAGCACAAAGTTTTTCAAGTTCAGCAACTTTAAGATGTGTAGACTTCCATTACCAGAATTCCACCACTCTAAAGTAGAATGGAATGGAAGAATGCAAGAATGGAACAGAACAGAATAACAAGAGTTGAAAGGGATCTTGGAGGTCTTCTAGTCCAGCCCACTGTTCAGTCAGGAAACCCTGTATCATTTCAGACAAATCATTGTCCAATCTCTTAAAAACTTGCAGTGTTGGAGCATTCACAACTTCTGGAGGCAAGTCATTCCACTGATTAATTGCTCTAACTGTCAGGAAATTTCTTATCAGTTCTAGGTTGCTTCTCTCCTTGATTAGTTTCCACCCATTGCTTCTTATCCCGCCTTCAGGTGCTTTGGAGAATAGCTTGTATGGTAGGGTCCCAGGGTCTCCTGGTGGTGTTCCATCCTTGATCTGATCTTACTTAGTTTGTGTTGAAAGAAGCCAAGGTGGGTGATAGCATGCCACATTAGCAGCATCGAATAGAGACAGAGTATTCCAAACCTTCCCATTTGGATTTGTGTAGGAACACCAAAAAGTGTCCGCGTTGAATTTATGTGGAGCGAAGATCTTGCTCAATGCCTTCATCGGCAAAGCCGCACCTCTTCCCACTGATCCGCAATCCGCGAAAGCTTTCACTCCTTTAACAGAACAACAGAGTTGTACGCGACCTTGTAGGTCATCTAGTCTAACCCCACTGCCCAAGCAGGATACCTTACACCATTTCTGATAGATGGAGGTCTAGTCTCTTCTTGAAAGCTTCCAGTGATGAAGCTCCCACAAGGGAAACCATTCCATTCAGGGACAGTCTTAATGCATGGGCCTGATGGGCACTTGCCCATGGGCCCCACAAGCATATTAATCTGATTAGTTGTTGCTGCATAACATTTTTTTAATGTTTCAACACCGATTTTGTTGGAAGTGCAAATAAAATATATGTTTAGTTTTATCGACCATTTACATTTTTATTCCTGTGAGTAGTTGCTGTAGGGGCCCCAGTACACTGCATTGCCCGGGGCCCACAATGCTGTTAAAGACAGCCCTGTTCCCTTGGTGGATTGTTCTCACAGCCAGAAAATCTCTCCTTTATTTCTAGGTCGAATTTCTCCTGAACAGTTTCCAACCATTATAGAATAGAATGACAGAGTTGGAAGGGACCTTGGAGGTTTTCTAGTCCAACCCCCTGCTTGGGCAGGAAACCCTACACCACTTCAGACAAATGGTTATCCAACATCTTTTAAAAAACTTCACAACTTCTGGAGGAAGTTGTCCCACTGATTAATTGTTCTAACTGTCAGGAAATTTCTCCTCAGTTCTAGGTTGCTTCTCTCCTTGATTAGTTTCCACCCATTGCTTCTTGTCCTGCCTTCAGGAGTTTTGGAGAATAGTTTAACTCCCTCTTCTTTGTGGCAGCCCCTGAGAGATTGGAACAGTGCTAATCATGCCGCCCCTAGTCCTTCTTTTCATTAGACTAGACATACCCAATTCCAGCAAACCGTTCTTCATACGTTTTAGCTTCCAGTCCCCTAATGGTTTTAGCTTCCAGTCCCTTATGATATCCCATTATTTATTATGCACCACCCATTGCGATGCGCGACCCGTGCACCGCAGCAGCCCGAGCGGTGAGTCTTGCACAGCCGCCCAAGCGCCTTGGCGAGCACCCCCGATCCGGCTTCTGTGGCGCTCGGAGTGGCGCGTCCGAGCCACGTCCGCTGCCTCTTTAAGGGGAAATGGTTAAACACCATAGAGAAGGGCTCCTTCCCCCCCTCGCAGTCGGCAGCGGCGGAAGAGGGGAGCTACGCTGCCAAAAGCACTTCCTCCGCTCTTTCCCAGTCACCCTGAACCTGCTTGCTGGTGAGCGGAGATCGGCTGCCTGCATCGAGCGGTGCTTTTGGGGAGGGCTGGTCGGGAGCAGAGGAAGGAAAGAGGAGAGGCTAGTTTGCAAAAAATGCGGGGAACATCCCCGGGAATGCATCTCTGCAAAGCGGTGCAATTCTGGGCCAGAGAAGCTGCAAGGGTCAGATTAGAGTCTTTTTGCAAGAGCTGCGAAATGGGTACATTATTATTTATTTTCAACGGGGTGGAAAAAGGGGGTTGGCCTAGAAAGCTGTCTTGTCGGGACGGAGCTTCCCCTGGTTAAGTTGCAAAGGAAGCGAAGAAAACAATAGGTCGGTTCCTCGGTTGCGACATTGTAAGAAAAGTTGGCAGGAAGATTAGAAGCGGTTCTCTTAGCACGGATTAAGGATCCTTCTTCCCTTCCCCGGTCGGGTGCTTTGCCGAAGGGATTTATAACCTGTCTGTTTGTCCTTGACATCAGTGCCAGGACATAGTTAAGGGATGGAACGACACATGATCGAACAAGCGGACAGAAGAAAATTTGGGGGCAGCTTCTGAAGTTGTAGGAAAGTGCCAGGTTGCGTAGGTGTGAGATGTTTGTTCCAAGTGAACAGGGACCAGTCGTGGGGTGGGGTAGGGGGAAGACACTTAAAAGACCAACGCTTTTTGGCACTTTTTTTTTGGCAAGCCTTCTCACTATTGCTTAGAGGATTTTGTATTTTCTGTGAAAGTAATTGATAGTATGTCTCTTAAGGCAATTTTATTCCTCTTCTGCATGGATTCTGAAGTTTTGTTAAGTTTTAGAGGGCTTTTGGTGTTTGTGAAGTGTGTGTTGCTTTAATTTTAACTGAAATGAAGCTGGCACACCACAATTGTATAAACTCTTTGGGATTATAAATAAGCATTTGTAAGCATTTGCTTGGCAGTCTCCCTAAAATTCTTGCTTCCTTTCCTCCCTCCCCCCTTCTTTCTTTCTCTCTGGTGGTTTTCTTTTGCTGTTAAAATTTACACATTTAGTTGAAAATAAAATTACAAAATTACAAAAAAAACTTTAGACCCTTAAAATTTTAGGATAGGAGCTTCTGTAGCATTGCTGGATGATCAATGAAGTTGTTGCAATTAGTGGAAATCCAGCATTTTTTTGACATTTACCTAGCTGTCTTACTTGATTGTTTGGAGAGGCTGAAGGAACCCTGTTTTCTTTCCAGAAAGTCCAGTTACTGAGCCTTTCCAATTGCAAAACATTTTGGACACTAGGGCTTGAGAAATCTTCAGTCTGAGGCCCAGTTATCCAGAGGGCAGGTTGTCCTCAAGACTCTGTCCCTTTAAGATGTGCTGCGTGGGGTTCATAGGTCCAGTAATTCAAAATTCAGGGCAGGATTGACTCTTGGTCTGTTTGCCTTTATCTCTTTATGATTGCTGTTCTTCCCTGAGACAGCTTGATTCATTTTTGTTTCCTCTGCTTGCAAAGTGGGACTGAAACCTAAGAGCAGGGGTCTTCAAACTTGACAGCTTTAAGACTTGTGGACTTCAACTCCCAGAATTCCTCCTCCAGTCATGTTAGCTCAGGAATTCTGGGAGTTGAAGTCCACAAGTCTTAAACTTGCAAAGTTTGAAGACCCTTTACTAAGAGTGCAAACCCCTTTGTATTTTAAGTTCCACAGAAGCTGTGTTGGATAATTTTCACCCCTCATCATAGAAAGAGTCCACTTTATCCACTAAAGATAGCTACTTGATTACAGGCATTCTGTTATTTTTAACTTGTTTTAAGGACTTAATTAAACTTTATGTAACTGCTCTTGTGTCCCCCTCAAACCTTGTGTTTGTTAACCTTGGTCACCTTCCAATGTGTAGACTTCAACTCCCAGAATGCCCTAGCAGCTGTCATTCAAACTGTCTGTCTGCCTTCATATATGCTGGGGAATTCTGGGAGTTGAGTCTGCAGATCTTAAAGTTGCCAAAGTTGAGAAAATGTCGCAATCTGCTTGTAACTCCCATTTGTGGCACTATTGCCACTTGTGGAAGCCCATTTCTGTAGCTCATAAGGAGGATATTAATTAAATTTATCATCTGTTACTTCCAGTCATAAAAATTGGATATGTTATCTGGATTTGGCTCTTCTAGAGGGGAAGTTTCCAACTGATCTCAGCTGCAGCAGTTCTCTTTTAAGAATAACCTAAACAGATGCAGGAAAGAGGGCAATCTTGTTAACTGTATACCCTTTGTAGAGTTGACTGACTTGACTTGGTGCATATATTTTGCAGAGAGCTTTTTTTGCTATTTTGAGTTGCTTAAGCTGAGTAAATTGGATTATTTAAGGAAGATTTATTTATTATTATAAGGCCAGTTTGGTCTAGTGTTTAAATCAGCAGGTTAGAAACTTAGGAGACACTGAGTTCTAATCTTGTCTCAGGCATGAAAAACCATCTGGGTGACATTGGGCCTCTCAACCCAACTCACCTCACAGGGTGGTTTTTGTGGAGAAAATAGGCAGAGGAAGAAGTATAGATAGTTTTTGACTTACAACCATTTGTTTAATGACTCTTCTAAGTTACAGCAGCACTGAAAAAACAGACTTATGACTGTTTTTCACACCTGTAACTGTTGCAACATCCCCATGGTCACGTGATCAAAATTTGAATGCTTGAAACTACCTCATATTTATAATGCTTGCAGTGTCCTGAGGTCATATCGCCTTTTGTGACCCTCTCACAAGCAAAGTTAATGGGGAAGCCAGATTCACTTAACAACCGTATTACTAACTTAATAAGTGCAGTGATTCGCTTAACTGGAATGAAAGGTCATAAAGTGGAACAAAACTGTCTTGCTTAGCAACAAAAATTTGGGGCTCAATTTTGGTCACATATTGAGGACTATCTGTATTAGGTATGTTCGCTGCCTTGAGTTACTTATAAAAATAAAAATGGTGGGATAAAAAAAAGTCTGAAGATGGAATGGAATATGCAGGTATTCCTGGATTAGACTGAATAGATGGAAAATGGTGTGTATCTTGGCTCCTTTTGAAAAGCTAAATGGCTGGATGGGAGACCACTAGGAAAAAAAAACCCAGACTAGACTGGAGAATTAAACATATTTCTGGGAAATAGGCAGTTGAAAAGCAACTTCCAAACTGTTAAGACCTATATGATTATGTCTATGAAGTCTCCAGGAGTTGAGTTCAATGCAAAGAAACTATCTTTACTTCCGCTAGACACACATATCCTAGAAATAAATTCCTGTTTCCATTTTTTTCCATATTTAATACTAGAATGTATTGGTCTGTATATTACAGGTAGTCCTCGGCTTACAACCACAATTGAGCACAAAAGTTCTCTTGCTAAGTGAGACAGTTAAGTGAATTTTGCTCCATTGTAGGACCTTTCTTGCCACAGTTGTTACGTGAATCACTGCAGTTGTTAAGTTAGTAACACGGTTGTTAAGTGAATCTATCTTTCCCATTGGCTTTGTAAGAGGATTGCAAAAAAGTGATCACATGAACCCAGGACACTGCAACCGTCATAAATATGAGTCAGTTGCCCAGCGGCTGAGTTGATCACATGACCATGGGGATTCTGCAATGGTCAAGTGTGAAAAATGATCATAAGTCAGTGCTGTTGTAACTTTGAACGGTTACTAAATGAACTGTTGTAAGTTGAGGACTATCCCCGAAAATAAAACCCTGCCTTATTTTTTTGGGCCACCAAGAAAAGGCACCAGGTCTTATTTTGGGGGGATTTCATCCACTGACTCACCTCACTTGCGCACGTTGCCCCTGGCCTCCTTTTCGCTGTCGGAGGCCTTCTGGAACTTTTTCTGTGGCCGGCAAGGCTTTCCTAGAGGCCTCTGCAGCCGATAACTGAGCTCCAGATCAATCCGGAGCTTTGTTATCAGTTATCAGGAAAGCCTTGCTCTAGCCTTGCTGGCTGTAGAATAATGGGCCGGCAAGGCAGATGTCAGGGTGTGCGAGACCTGGCTACAGCTGTCCAAAGGTAGGTAGTAGGGCAGCTCCACCCCTCCCCCATCCCTACCCTAGCTTAATTTTTACCCCTGCAGTCTGGAGTGGGAGGGATCTTAATTAGGGCTTATTTGGGGGTAAGGCTTATATTGGGTGCACATGTAAAATCAAACTAGGTCTTACTTTCAGAGTAGGCCATATTTTCAGGAAAACATGGTACCTGTATTATTTTCATGTTTTGAACTACTCTCAACATAGTCTTCATGGTGGAAAAATACTATCTGAAAATGTAAACCTAGAGAGGTTTTTTTAAACAAAGGATTTGCATTTGGGGAACCAATGTCACCCTAATTGCAATGGCATTCTTTTAATTATTTTCTGATACTTATTGGGATGGGAAATAAAGTGTGGTGCTGATTTCCACCATTGCAGGGAGATAAAACTTCCTATGTCGCTAGCATTTGGCTTCCCACCTGCCCTGAAAAAATGATGCATGATGTTTTCTGGGGTTCCTGTATATTTGTGCATGTATCTACCTCCAGTTTGCAACAAAGGGAGGGAAAGTACCTCGGCCAAGGGACATAGAGGTAGGATATGTTGGCTTTTGTCAAAAACGTTTAGGAGAGTTTTAGGATGACCATATCTCTCCTGCAAAAATCCAGCTGACCACTGGGGGCAACAAAGAGCTACTCTCCCAAAGGTGCTTTTTCAAAAAGCAACTGGACTTCCTTTTATTTTTCCTCGAAGACATTTCACTTCTTATCCAAGAAGCTTCTTCAGTTCTGAACTGAAGAACCGAACTGAAGGAAAAACAGAGAAAATCTAATTGCCTTTTGAAAAAGCACCATTGGGACAACTGTCACCTGGATGACTGAGAATCTCCATAGATATTAAGACCTACTGATCATCCAATCTACGAAATAAAATAAAATAAATAAATAAAAAATTGACCAATGGGATGGTTTCTATTTGTCTTTCAAAAGATTCTCTATTTATTGGTACGATTTATATCCCGCTCTTTGCAGAGCAACTTCCTCTTGTCTTTTATGCAAATCAATCTGTAGGGAAGGTTGAGTTGTTAGAGAATAACTCATCCAAAGTCGCCCAGATGCTTCTGTGACTAAAGGACTTACTAGTATTAGTCCAACACTTTATATGTACACCACAATTGTTCTTAGTGTGCAGGCTACAAGATACCGGTAGTCTTTGACTTACGACCACAATTGAGCCCAAAATTTCTGTGGCTAAGTGAGACAGTTGTAAAGTGAGTTTTGCCCCATTTTATGACCTTTCTTGACACAGTTGTTAAGTGAAATCACTGCAGTTGTTAATAATACGGCTGTTAAGGGAATCTGGCTTCCCCATTGACTTCTCTCATCAGAAAGTTGCAGAAGATAATTGCATGACCCTGGGATGCTGCAACCGTCATAAAATATGAGTCAAGTATCTAATCTTTGATCAGGTGACTGTAGGGATGCTGCAGTTGTCATAAGTGTGAAAAATGGTTATGAATCACTTTTTCCAGTACTTTTGTAACTTGGAACCGTCCCTAAATGAATGGTTCTTAGGTCAAGGACTATCTGTTCTTAGTAAGTTCCTTGTATGAAAGAAATATCCAGGTTTAGCCTGGAGAGAAGTGCGTTCCTGCCTTCTGTTGATTCATAGCTTAGCCTTGGAGAGAGTTTTTTTTTAAAATTCTGAGTTAGCATTGTAAAAATGCAGCTGGAGGAGGAGTATTGGGCTTCTTTAACTTGGAAGATAGTGTGTAGAAGGGAGGGGAGAAGTTGGGGTAGAGGGAAAGAAGAGAAAAGAATTAGATTAAGAAAATGCAGGTAGCTAAGTGTTGTGACCATAGGGATTCTGCAAGGGTTGTTAGTGTAAAAAATGGTCATAAGTCACTTTTTTCATGCCATGGTAACTTCGAATGGTCACTAAACCAATGGTTGTAAGTCAAGAACTACCTGTAAATGTACTGCTTACTTCTAACCATTGCATTTTCATCTGTATGTCGCAGGAGTTTTCCAATTTTGCAACCTCACAAAGAGCAAGGTATGTTGTTACTCCCACTTTGCCTTCCCAAACCTGTCAGGTTTTTTTGTTATAGTGTTAGTTTTTCTAATTTGCTTCCTACTTGTCACCCTCTGTGTCTGGACACACCTTCTGTGAGTTTCTGTCTGGAAGGGTTCTTTAAAAAAAAATTTTTTTTTATTTATATAACATGTAAAAATTCAATTTCAATCAAACTGTGTTGTCTGTGTCCAGTTATTTTTAGGAAATCATAATCAAAAAGTTTACAATTATATTCATCACAATGATATTAATTCAATAATAATAATATTTTACTTACCTACTTTACAAATCTCCTTTATAACATTAGTCCTTTTTGTATCACTGTGTTTCTAACTTCTGTTTTTATTATTTAACTATTGGTAAAGTAGGTTGCATGTCAAGAAATATTCAGTTCCTTCTTTTTCCTTAACTGTAAGCGTTAATCTGTCCATTTCTGCACATTCTAATATTTTTTTAATTGCACCCTCATCTCTTCACTTTTCCATTGTTGTGCAAATACAATTCTGGCTGCAGTTAGTAAATGTAAAATCAAATATATATTCCTTTTGACATACTTTTCTGGTAGAATACCAAACAAAAATATTTCTGGTTTCAAATCTATATGCTGCTTTATCATTTTTTTCCAACAAAGTATGTATTTCCGTCCAATACTTTTTTGCCTTTGGGCATGTCTACCACATATGATAATAGGAACCAGGTTTCTGGTTACACTTCCAACATTTAGGTCTTTAAAGGTATTTAAACATCTTTACCAATCTTGTTGGTGAAAAATGCCATCTATAAAACATTTTATACAAATTTTCTTTATATGCAATTGACATGGTTATCCCACAATTTCTGCCATTTATCAAGTTCTATTGTGTGTCCAATTCTGCAAGGGTCGTGGGTGTGAAAAACGGTAATAATTAACTTTTTTCAGTGCCATTGTAACTTCAAATGGTCACTAAACAAATGGTTGTAAGTCAAGAACTACCTGTAAATGTACTGCTTACTTCTAACCATTGCAGTTTCATGCCACAGGATTTTTCCAATTTTGCAGCCCCACAAAGAGCAAGGTATGTTGTTACTCCCACTTTACCTTCCCAAACCTGACAGGTTTTTTTGGGATAGTGTCACTTTTTCTAATTTGCTTCCTACTTGTCACCCTCTGTGTCTGGGCCCACCTTTGGTGAGCTTCTGTCTAGAAGGGTTCTGTTCTTATGATGTCAAGAGATGCTCCATACAGAGGTCGACAACTGACAAAATTTTTGAACTTCCTGTAGACTCTTTCTGTGTGTCCCAAAGGTGCTTTTTCAAGAGGCAACTGGACTTTCTGGTTTTTGTTGGAAGACGTTTCGCTTGTCATTGGAGAAGCTTCTTCAGCTCTGAAGAATTCTTCGGAGCTGAAGAAGCTTCTCCAATGAGAAGCGAAATGTCTTCAAAGAAAAAAAGAACTAGAAAGTCCAGTTGCCTCTTGAAAAAGCACCTTTGGGACAACCATGACCTGGATGACTGAGAATCTCCATAGACATCTGTCTGTGTGGATTCTTCCACCAAGAAGCCTCTGCAGGAGAACTAAAAGGAATGCACCCTTGATGAATGACCCCCATTGAGGATTTGCACGGACCAGAAAGAGGGCTGAGAAAATATGTACAGACCCCTCGCATCCTGGACATAATCTTCAATGTTTCCTTACAGGAGGCTGCTATAGGTTATTGCATGTCAAAACCACAAGATACAAAGACTGTGTTTTCCCCTGTGCCATCACTCTGTTGAACACTTAATTCCCCCATCACTGTCTTATTTCTCATCTTTTCTCATCCTCTCATCTTTCACCGAAAAAAGTGACATGACCGTTTTTCAGAGTTACGACTTTTGCAACATCCCAACCATCACAGGATCAACATTCAGATGCTTGACAACGGGTTCATATTTATGACCTTTACTGTGTCCCAGGATCATTTGATCATTTTTTGTGACCTTCTGACAAACAAAGTCAATGGGGTAGCCATATTCACTTAACAACCGGGTTGTTAAGTGATTCACTTAACAACCGTGGCAAGGAAGGTCGTAAAATGTGGGGCAAAACTCATTTAACAAATGTGTCACTTAACAAAAAGAAATTCTGAGTTCAATTGTGGTTGTAAGTGGAGGATTATCTGTATGTACACTGTGAACTTATGCACCAGCGACAAATTTTTTGTATGCCCAATCACACTTGGCCAATAAAAAATTTCTAGGATTCTATAAATACTTTATCCCCCTGATGAATATTAGATGAATGGTTTTGCTTTGCACCTTTTTAATTGAGAGGTTTTTTGTATTGTTTTGGTACAGCATATTTTATTTTTTTATTTTGGAAGCTGCTTTGAGATTACAGTTTTCAAGGGAAGTACAGTACTATGGAAATGCATTAAATAAATAGTAAAACCAAGCCCCCCCCCTTCACACACTCAGATTGCAGCTGTATAGTAGGAAGGAATCCCATAGAGGACTTTAGTTTTCTATTCTTGCTGATGTCTATGGAGAATCTCAGTCATCCACTCCCCACCATGCAGTCAGAGCTGAAGAAGCTTCTTGGATGAGAAGTGAAACGTCTTCAAAGAAAAACCAGAAAGTCCTGTTGCTTCTTGAAAAAGCACCTTTGGGATATTCTTGCTGATCTCCTCTCAGGGCACAGGGCAGCCCTGGGCAACTGTTAAAAATATTGGCCAATCTTCTTATTAAGCTTCAAGTTTACCCTTTTGCTTTTGTGTTTCTGGTTCCTCTAAAAATTGCTTCTTGCACAGGATCCCAGAAGGAAGGAACAAGGTAGACTTGACTGAAGTTTGGAAGCAGAAGAATCCTTGAAAATCCCCTATGCAGGTGAGAAACAAAGAGACAGTGGTGTGTGTGTGTGAGATGGAGAGGGGGAGGGAGGGAGGAAGTGTGGAAGATCTTGGAATGAAGCTGGAAGAGGTTGCACGGGGAGGTGAGTAAGAGCCAGTGGTGGGATTCTACCGGTTCAGACCGGTTTGGGTGAACTGGTAGTAAAAAATGCTACGGTTTGGCTGAACTGGTAGTAAAAAACTAGATATCGGTTCGACTGAACCGGTATTGTTTTTCCCCTCATGATGATCAGCTGTTCCGACAATCAGCTGTCCTGGGATCCCACTCACTGTCTTACTGCTTCACCCAGGAGGCTTCCCTGAGGCCCAGGAGGCAAAAAAGCAGATCGCAGGAGTGTGGGTATGCTACACCCCTCCCCCCCGGCGCTCTGTTTTTTGCCTTCCTGGGCCTCAGGGAAGCCTCCTGGGGGGGCCTTTTTGCTCCCAGAAGGCTTCCCTGAGGCCCAGGAGGCCATAAAACAGAGCGTGGGGGTGGGGGTTTGCCTCCCCAGTGCTCTGTTTTTTACCTTCCTGGGCCTCCTGGGAGCAAAAAGCCCCCAGGCCTGCCTGAGGTCCAGGAGGCAAAAAAAAAAGCATGGGGTGGACTGGGGTGCTGCACCAAAAAAAACCAACAACCCCATGCCACCCAGTTACATGGCCACATAGCCACTCCTACCTGGCCACACCCACAGAACCAATAGTAAAATATTTGCCTCCCATCTCTGGTAAGAGCTAATTCTGAGATGAGAGAGCAGCTTCAGCCTTTCAGAATGAGACACAAGTACTGAGTTGAGTGTTTTATATGGCTTTGAAAGCCTGGTCCTTCAAGTACAGTGAATCAAAACACAATTTGATTTCATATGTCTAGTTAGTGGTCACTCTGACACAGGGCTGTCCAACCTTGGCAACTTTCAAACTTGTGGACTTCAACTCTCAGAATTCCCCAGACAGCCATGTTGGCTGGGGAATTCTGGGAGTTGAAGTCCACAAGTCTTAAAATAGTCCAAGTTGTCTAACACAATCACACAATACAAAGACGACTTTTGGGGAGTTAGAGCACATTTGGAATTTTAAATGGTGGCTACTAAAAGACAACAGTTGTTGTGGAAGTTTAACCTGTTCATAAAATGGCCACCTTTGTTATCACAGTGACATAAGGTTCCCATTTACTAGAAGGTGGAATAGTCCTGGATATTTTCTATCCTATAATGGAGCATTTCTGTAAATGAATCTGAGGGTCGATCCTGGTGATTCATCTGGCAGCATACCAGTTTCATATTTTATTTTCTAAAAATTAAAATAATCTTTTAAAAAATGCAGGAGAGATGACAGGGAATCTTATGGGTGCTGAAGGAAGGGTTTGGATACCAACTCGCTCTACCTTTGTCCGCTCCTGCCTTGTAAGTGTTCAGGCCAATGTTTCTCAAATTGGGCAGCATGAAGATAATGTGGGCTTCAATTCCCACAACTGCCTGTGGAATTCTGGAAGTTGAAGTCCACATCTTTTCAAGTTGCCAAAGTTGTGAAACACTGATTTAGAACTATGGCCCTTTTATCAGTTTTATCGCTTACAGACTTTTATGACTTGTGGACTTCAACTCCCAGAATTCCTGAGCCACTCGTGGTCTAGAACAGGGGTGTCAAACTTGATTTCATTGAGGGACGCATCAGAATTGTGTTTGACCTGAGGGGCTTATGTGTGTGTGTGTGTGTGTGTGTGTGCTGGGGGTGAGCATGACCAGGGTGGGCATTTGACACAGGGTCAAGATGCATTTTTCCCCTTCTTTCTTTCCATAGTTTTTTTTACTATAACCATTTTCCTATCTCTTCTACCAGATATTACTGGCAAACATTCATTACTTATTCTTCATACTCCAGTAAACTTTTATGTCTAAATTTATACCCCATTGTTTAATAGTAAATTGCTTTTCCAGGCAGAAAAACTGTTTATACTATTGTATTTTTTATTATTATTCAACTAGTAATAAAAATACAATAGCATAAATAACATGATAATACAAGATCTAACAGCAGAGGTAAATTTCCAGGATAGTAAATAGAAACAGCTGTCAATTATAGATTGTTGATTGTAGATTAAATGGACCTACAGTATGTAAAATCTGGCATTAAACTGTAGTATAGGATGTTGCTTGTTTTCTATCCAGATCAGGCACTTACTTGAGGCCACATAATCTGGCCCAAGCCAGTCTTCCTCCAGCACTCTGCCAACCAAAAGTGGGCCTCGTGGGGCCTCTGTGTGGATTGTTTTCACCTGGCAGAGTGCTGCTGGAGGCTAAAATCGGGCCATGTGGGGGGCCCCACATGCTGCCCCCCATGCCCCGTTTTGGCCAGCAGAGGCACCGCGGGCTGGTCCTTTGATATTTCCAGGCTGGTCCCATAGGCCAGATTTAAGCACCCCACGGGCCTTGAGTTTGACACCCCTAGGTCTAGAAGGACCAATATCCAATACTTGGGTATCTAGATTACATGAGGAAATTATGTGTGTCATGATGTCATCTTGCAAAGGACGCAACTCCTGTAATGGCTTTATCATGACACAATTAAAAATCTATGTCCTTTGTGAAATGACACGATGGCACTAGTCATTGTTCTGCTATCATTATGGCTTTTTACAGATACTGCTGAGCCGGTAAGCTACTGCTCAAGGCAGAATCTTCTGTTCATGTTAGTGGGAGAACAGCATCAGCTTTGTTTTCTGGATGATGCACAGGTGGATGTGGAAAACTTAAATTTGTTGAGACTGCTGTTTTTCTGATTTTTCTCTGGTCTTGTTTTACACTCCCCCAGGCGGTGGATTATAGGATTGCCCCTGGACAAGGAGGAAGGGGAGATTGTCCTGTGCGTTGAGCCCAGCAGCCACATGGAACAGGACGACGCACCGGCAGTCGATGTAGCCCCTGTGTCCCGAGGGAAGGGAGAACGCCCTCACCCCTGCAGTGAATGTGGGAAGGCATTCAGCCAGTGGTCCAAGCTAGTGCGCCACAGGCGTATCCACACAGGCGAGCGTCCCAATACCTGCACGGACTGCGGAAAGTCCTTTACTCAGAGCTCCCACCTGGTTCAGCACCGGCGGACACACACCGGCGAAAAGCCATACGTCTGCCAGGACTGTGGCAAGGCCTTTTCCTGGAGCTCCAACCTGGCCCAGCATCAGCGTACCCACACTGGGGAGAAGCCATATGTCTGCCGGGAGTGCGGCAAGGCCTTCTCACAGAGCACCAACCTCATCAAGCATCAACGCAGCCACACCGGCGAGAAGCCGTACCGTTGTCCCGAGTGCCCCAAAAGCTTCTACCGCTCTTCCGATCTCATTCAACACCAGATCACGCACACCGGCGAACGCCCCTTCAAGTGTGAGGAGTGTGGGAAAGGATTCACACAGAGTGCCAACCTGGTCAAACATCGTAAGATCCATGCTGGAGAGAAACCCTTCCGTTGCAATGACTGTGGTAAGACCTTCATCCAGAGCTCAGAGCTCATCCAGCACCAACGGACCCATTCAGGGGAGAAGCCCTACCAGTGCCAGGAATGTGGCAAACGCTTTGGCCACGGTGCTACCCTGGTCAAGCACCAGCGGCTTCACATGGGGGTGGAACCCTATCGCTGTACAGACTGTGGCAAGACTTTTGGGCTCAGCTCCGCACTGGAGCGTCACCGGCGGTGCCACAGCGAAAGCCGCCCCTACGCTTGTGGGGAATGTGGTCAGAGTTTCTCCTTAGCCTCTAATCTTACTTTGCACTCTCGTATCCACCGGGGTGAGAAACCGTATCGCTGTGCAGATTGTGGCAAGTGCTTTGGCATGAGCTCCACCCTCATCCGCCACCAGCGCATCCACACAGGTGAGAAGCCGTATGCGTGTTTGGACTGCGGAAAGGCCTTTGTCCGAAGCTCGCATCTCACCCAGCACCGCCGAACGCACACGGGTGAACGGCCGTACCATTGTGAGGAATGCGGTCGGCGTTTCTCCCAAAGCTCCAACCTTATCACCCACCAGCGCATCCACATGGAGGAACGGCCCCATGTCTGTCATGGCTGTGGGCAGCGCTTTGCCCTGGAGGAAGAACTGCAGCGCCACCAGCAGGAAGAGAATGGGAAGTGCAAGGAGAAAAGAAAGGCCAAAGAACCAGAGAGCAACGTTTCCCCCACAGAGGACTTGTATGGCAGCAGCCCTGAGAATGACGCCCACATGGAAGAACTTTCAGAGGACAGCAGTGCAACATGTGCCAAATGCTGTCTGGACTGCAAAGATGTTGGAGGAGTGGAGCAGCATCAGAGCCGCCATGCTCATCTTTGTAATATTTGTGGGCAGAGCTTCCGAGATGCTGCAAAGTTAGCGCAGCACGAAGAGAGCCACACTTCTTACATCTGCACGGAGTGTGGGAGGAGCTTTGATGATGCCGGAACCTTGGCTTGCCATCAAGAGGATCATGAATCTTGGATATGTGGCACCTGTGGACAGGTTTGCAGGGACAGTGTGTCTCTGTTTGAGCATGAAGAAACCCATTCGCTGCCAATTAGTAGGGCATGTAAGGTGAAATCGATTGACCGCAAGAGAGATCAGCAGCATGAGAGAGGCAGGAAGGGCAAGGAAAATATGAAACGTTCATTGGTCCAAGAATCCTCCAAGGTCCTGCTATGCACCAATTCCAAGGTCGTGGAGAGAGTCCTAATGGAGCCAGAGGAAACACAGGCAGCTTGGGTCCGTCTTGAATGTGGAAAAAGCTGCAAGGATATCTCAATCCTAGGGAGACATCAGCAGAGTTCCAGGAGATCTCTTTTCTGCTCTGAACACGGCCATGGTGAGGTCAACTCCAGGCCGGATAAATTGTACCAGTGTTCTGAGTGTGAGCAGGAATTTGGAGATCTGTTAGCCCTGACTTGCCATCAGAGGGAACAGAAGTGTGGGCAGCTGGATCAGTGTATGGAGTGTGGCCAGCTCGTGGTGGACACCTCAGCCTTTATGCTGCACCAGGAGAGGCAGCTGGGGGACAAAGGGCATGAATGTCTTCAACCCAAAGAAGCTTCTAGTCCTGAATTAGATATTGCTGTGCATCAGAAGAATCGGACCGAAGAGCCTTCTGATACAGCTCTTACTGAGCTTCAAGAAGTCTTCGCAGAAGAAGAGACTTCCAAAGAAAGTGCTCTCTGTAGCTTCGGTCAGGGAAAACCACTGGAAGGTCAGCTGTTCTGTGGCTCCTCCTCAGGTCTTTCTGTCCACCAAAGAACCAACCCGGATGACAACACATCCAACAACAAACCTCAAAGAATCCCCATGGGATTCTCTGGTGGGCTGCCACAGAGCCATTTGTCTCTTTCCTTACAAGAAGACGAGTCCTGCTTGCATCCACAGGATGGCTGTAGAACCAAGAGTCCCTTAGATGTTTCTTCTTTCAAAGAAGCCTCTATCCGTGCTCGGATCTCTCAAAGGACTAGCATCCTAGACAAGTCCTCTCCAGTATCCACAGTAATGACTGCCCTCATCCAGCAGTCGAGCACCAAACCCTACAAGTGTCATGAGTGCGAGCAGAGTTTTGCCACTGCGGCCGGCTTGTCTCATCACCAGATCGGCCACACGAAAGAACGTTTGCTGAAGTGCCCTGAATGTGGACAGGGCTTCCCAGAAAGGTGGGCTCTGATCCAGCACCAGAAGGTCCACATGGTGGAGAAAGACAGAAAGGCCCATAATTCACCATCCCCAAAACAGAATTGTAGCAAAGACAGGGAGAGCCCAGAACTTGGGGAGAACTTCACAGGGTTCTCAGCCATCCTTTTGCAGAGGGGGAATCATATCTCTGAAAGGAGCATGTTGCTGCGGCCCAAAGACCATGGAGCTGATGGAAAGCAGACTGTGGCTGAATCCTTGGAGACTACAGAGTCCTATTTCAATCTTGACTTGGGTAAATCTCCCCGCTCTGGTGGTCTGTTGGCCCAGCACCACATACGGCCAGATAAAGGCAGATATTTTGTGCGTTCTGAGTCCAGGAAGATTTCCAGAAACAGTTCACTTTTGCTGCACCATCTCCAGAATCACACGGTGGAGAAACCTTGATGCCCTGGAATTGCAGGTCATGTCAGTATGACTTGTAGCTTTGACCATGTTGATGCTTTCCCTCCTGGTGCATAGGCCTATTGAGCTGTGAGGCCCTTTGATGCAATTGTGGTTTTTTGAAGTCTGCCAATCAGAGGAGAGTTGCCGGCTAGGAACTATGGGGATCATAGCCCCAGAGAGCACCAGATTGGGGAAGGTTGCTTCTGATGGAGATAAGACACAGACATTACTCTATGGATGGGATGTGGAGATGAAACAGAACTGAAAGAGAATGTGTTGTTTGGCAGATGTGCAAGATGAGAAACCCTTACAGTGCTTCTCTATCCACAAAACAGAGCAAATTTTCCTTTCCTTTCCTTTCCTTTCCTTTCCTTTCCTTTCCTTTCCTTTCCTTTCCTTTCCTTTCCTTTCCTTTCCTTTCCTTTTCCTTTCCTTTCCTTTCCTTTCCTTTCCTTCCCTTTCCTTTCCTTTCCTTTCTCCCTTTCCAACCACCTCCAAAACAAGGCAAAAAACCTCAAGAATAATGTGAAGTCAAATTTCTGTCATCTGTAATGGATGAATGGAAGCAGAAATGAATTGGAATTCATGATCAGTTTAAGAGCAGTGTTTTTCAAACTTGGCAACTTTAAGATGTGTGGATTTCAATTCCCAGAATTGAATTCTGGGAATTGAAATCCATGAAAACTCTGGTATATGGGTGTGAAAAAAATCGATAGAAAAAGAAAATGAAGGTTTTTTTTCCAGAATCCATCTCTTTCTCTGGCATATTTTAGCGCTTCCCAGAAAAACCTAACCCACTGCAAACAGATTTCTTGAAAATCATGAAGAGAGAGACCATTTGATCAAGTAGAAATTCTCCTTTCTTGCCAAATGGTGGCTTTCCTGTCATTGATGAGCTTCTGAATTTCCCACGGCTGATTCTATATCCTCTATTGATCAGGTTTGTTTTATTGCACATTTGATGGCAATTTGGAGGTTTCAACTTACAGTCTTCCTCCAATAAAGATTGTGTTGCTACTTCCATGCCATCAGATGGTATCTGTAAATCAGAACGCTCAGATGCAGGCATCATCTAGCCAGATGGGCAGCATATAAATTTAATAAATAAATACATCTGCAGCATAGATTTCTGCTCCCTGGAATAAAACTTTACGTAGCAAAGAATTTTGAATGTTTGCTGGAAGGGGTAGGTCTAGGCAACATTTACGATTTATCTCCTTGATGAAGTTCTGAATATTCCAGTCTTTTTATATTGCTAGTCTCGTAGAGATGATAAATAAATGATGGTTGGCTTATTCCTGACAGTTGCAGAGATGTGATGGGTATCTCTCTTGGATCCAAGTGTACAGCAGTCAGAATTTGTAATTAAAAATTGATGAACATAGTGGGTCTTTAAAAATTAATACTAATATTTTCTGATTATAGGAAGCACTGCCAATGTTATGATGTTTTTTTTCCAGAAATGGATGAGTGATCTTGGACGAAAATTGATTTCGGCCCAAGATGACTTGATAATCTGTATATGATTTCAGGCTGCTACAAAGTCAACTTGGGTTTTTATTTTTTAAAGCAGTGTTATCTTGCCCGTTGGAACTTGAAGATGTATGGACTTCAAGTCACTTTGCTGCCTGGAGAATTCTGGGAGTTGAGCCCACAAGTTGCCAAGATTGAGAAACACTGTTTTAAAGAAGAAATAAGTCTGGAATTAAAACAGATGGGCTGAAATCTCAGGAAAGATGTCCACTATGCTGGTTTTATAGGTTTTTTTTTCCTTCTGTAGCTGAGAAAATGTTTTGCTCATGAGATCGGATGGCTAGTTTTTAGCTTTTCAAGTCATATGTTCATATTTCTTTCTCCATCTTCTTAATTCTCGTAGTTTTTGATTCTTGTTAAACTTATAATAGAACTTTATGGTCTACAAAACATTTTAGATTAAACAGTCAAGGTTTCTTTAATTTACTAGTCTAAGTTAGATCATATAATACCTGTTGTCGCAGGAAGAGCTGTAGAATACAGCAACAACTATAGAGCAACTGTAAATCAATCTATTTGTAGAGAAAGCATGAAACAGAATAATTGTAACAAGGGCTTACATTGTTCAATTTAGACTAATACAGATTTTCTACCCCGATTATTTTTTTCATAATGGTGAATCCTCTTCATAACATCTGGTCATACATAAATTTTATATTAAACAGTAATGATCTCAAATTATGGGACTGCTTCCATTTCATATCTCTTAACAATTCAGCTGGTTTGGCTCCATAATTTTGAAAAACTGATAAATTGGCTGGTTGCTTCTGAAGGAAGTGACACTCCAAGCCACAGGATTAATGTTTAAACTCACAGCATAATATTCAGTGCTTCCTTTTGGCTATAGCAATTTTTTAAAATGTTATTTGTGATTTTGATATGCCACGTTACCTCTAGGAACTCAGTTGGCCTACCTGAGAATCTTCTTTTTATTTTATCCTCACAAAACTATGAGATTGGCTGGAGCAAAAGAATTATTGGATCAAAATTTCCATGGTTGGGGCTGGATGTGAAACTGGTTTTTCCTAGTCTTATCCAAGGCTGGAGCATGCCAGAAATCCAGGAATATTTCTTTTTCCATCAACGGGAACATTAAATCTAAGCCTGTAGAGTCTTTGCTTGGTTAAGGGTAGATAAAAGTATACAGGCAAGCTAAAAAAGTGCATCAAGAAAGTCTCCAAAACTTTGTTGCCTCCATGTGAACCATCGTACTAAGGAGGTCAAGGGAACCAAAGAGCCAGTGTGGTCTAGTGATTAAGGTGTAGGCCTAGAAATAGGCAACTGAGTTCTAATTCTGCCTTAGGCACAAAAGCTGGCTGGGTGACTTTAGGCCAATCAGCAGGAGACTGAGTTCTAGTCCCGCCTTAGGCATGAAAGCCAGCTGAGAGACTTTGGGCCAATTGGTAGGAAACTGAATTCTAATCCTACTTTAGGCATGAAAACTGACTTGGTGACTGGGCCAGTTATTCTCTCTTAGCCCAACCCATAACAATTCACAGGGTTGTTATGGGGAAAATGGGAAGAGGAAGAAGTATTAAATATGTTCAACACTTTGAGTTATTTATAAAGTAATAAAGGCAGGATAAAAATCAAATAAATAAATCCTCAGCCATTCTTGTTTGGAACACAACTCCCCTTCCCCCGGGAAACCAAATAGTAGATAATGATGCTCCCATGTGAGCACAAAGACCAACTGGCCGGCACGCATGTGCATGCTGGAACCAGAAGAGCAATAGGTAGTGGCTGGCGTGCCCAGAGAGATGGCTCTGCATGTCGCTTCTAGCACGTGTGCCATAGGTTTGTCATCATGGATCTATGCAGTTTTATTGAAGCAATGGGGAATCACGACAACTTCATAGGTGCTTTTTGGGTGTAGGTTCCTGCTTAAAGTTCTTGATTTCTGGGTTTGTTCTTCCATCTGTGTTCCAGATGCTTCTATTCAGCCTAGTTTCTCCTGTTCTTCCTGGTGCTACTGTACTGATGTTCTAATATTCAATTTGAATTTTATCTACCTTCCCCGTTCCCCTTTCTTCCTCTCCCCTTTATTATTATTTTTTCAGGTCTCAACTTCACTGAAAACTGGAATTCTCACCTTAAATTTGAAAAACTCTGTGTTTACTCAGAAGCAAGTTCAGCAAGGTTTCCACTTTATAAGTATGTGCAAAATGATTATTTTTAGCACTTGTCTTTTGTAACTCAGGGCTAACATTTTCTTTTCCCCAAATCTCAACCTGTCCAATATTGATAAATAAAAACAGCATCCAAGTGGTAACAGTTGGAGATTTTACTTATTGAAGGAGCTATAATATTGTTTTTCTTTTCACAATCCTCTGGTTTCTGTTTAATGAATTTATTTCCTATCAAATTTTCATTGTAAAACTAAGAATGATCAAACCTGGAATTAATACAAACTGAAAACTGATTTATTCAATTGTTTTGTATTGGTGTGTTATTATTATACAGACAACAATGTGAAATCGCGGCTGTCAGTTCTTTAGCTGGTGTTAGCCTTCACATGCATTGAATTCTTTCCCCATTGGCATAATATATGTTCTCATCCAAGCAGGGTTGCATTTTGCAGTTTACAGATGGAAATTTTGTGAATGATCTAAATTTTATCCAAGGTATTTTGTATGGCACCTATGTGGCAATAACTATTGGACTGCCACAGCTGGTTTATTCCACAATCTTTCAACTTGGAACATACAGGTTCAAACACATATTACCAATAAAATTCTAAATAATTTAAAATAAGAGTAGGGTAAAATACAATAGTTATTGGATAAAATACAATAATACATAAATATGTAAAATAAAATAACAAAATTATATTTCTGTATCACCCTTGCAATCTGCCCCAATCAGGCCCACATATGCTGATCTCAGTTGGACCATTTTAGTCAGAAAATGTGCTGTATTAAATGTCATTTTCAGATTCTGGCCACACATGAGATATGTTGTTTGAATATGGGCCTCCCACTGGGCCAACATGTGGATCAAGGTACTTATCTTTCACCCCCTTATACAAACAGCAATTGAATGAGTCAAATCTACCTCTTCAATTGGTATCCTATAATATTGATGAGGGTGAAGCATTGAAGATCAACATCTTCGTCATCCCAAGTATGAAAAATGGTGTTTGAACTTGACATCAAATTCCTGTCCCTGCAGGACATGAGACTTAGCTAAATCGTATGTGAAGTATATGTAATTATATGGACATCTACTGATTATATGTAGGTTAGGCTAGGCACACACATAACTTAAATAAAATCGACTTTATTTTGCTAAAACAATTGAAATAAGAAAAAAACAGCAAACATAGAAGGATTTTTCCGACGTGCTTTTGCAAGAGTTTCGATAAAGCCTATTTTCATTTAAAACGCCTATTCTTTATCTGCAAGCAACTCATTCATGAATCACTGTCTATATCTGGTCTTCCATCTGCTGAATAGCTGAGGCTATATATTTATTTCTCTTTCCAACTTCAAAAGATTGGGGTGGAGAATGGTGTCCCCGATTCGTTTCGTGAGGCGTTCCCTTCGTAGCAATCCACAACAATAGCGGGCTGAAGGACAACAGGTGGAATGCCTGCCCCTCGCGTAAGGCTACAGAACGGCTCCACTCGTATTTTAATATTATTTCATTCCCTCTCTCATTGGCCCCCTGGCTTTTTTCTTCGCTCTCTCCGATTGGCTCTCCCTAGCGGGCGAGGTGGGGCGTTTCATTTTGTTTCAAGAAAGGTACCGATGCCGGAGCAATCTCGGGGCGCTTTCGCCCTCGTAGCCACGCCCGCCTGCGTTTTGATTGGCTGAGGAGCAATCGGAGCCGTAACATCCGGGCACTCTTGACCAGCCGGGCGAGCCATCATCCTCACCAGGGTGTAGCGGACCAGAGAGGGAACCACCCCTGTCGTCCACCTCCTGAGACCTTCGGCGCTTCATCTTGCATCTTGGCAGGTGGGGACCCTTTTTCTCCCGCGGGTTCCTTCCTATCCTCATTAGGGGTGGACGGTTCCAGCTGGAAGGAGGTTTGGCCAGCGGTATAATTTTCACTTTGCGTTGCAGCTCTAATAATTCAGCCCTCTGCCCCCTCCCCACGAGATCGGCAGCCCTTTTCCCCCTCCTTATTTTCCTCCCCATCCCTGTTTTGCTCCATTGGCAACGTTCATATTGGCCAACTGAACGCCAGCCCCTCCTCATAAGACTCCCCCGCAATTACTGCTGTTGTCCGAGAGGTCAACGTGGGTTGGGTCTCCCTTCTTTGTCCTTTTGGACGGAGGGAATATGGCTGATCCGAAGTCATTTGGAGAGTTTTTAGGGTGGATTTGAACTTGGGAGTTCCCCGGTCTTGAGCAAGTGCCTTAACTACCACACCAAACTAACTCCCTCCTTACAGAGAAACACTGTTCCTTTTCTTGCTCTATAAAATTGGCTACTGACACTTTTCCTTTTTTTGTCCAAATCCAGCCCAGCTTGCTTCTTAACCTCACTCTGTCCTAAGAACTGGTTGGGGGTGGGGGTGGGGGGAAGAGAAACTATTTTTTCTTCTTCTCTGAAATTTCTGTGACAGCTATGTTTTTGATTGGTAAGAGAACAACTTTTCCATGCTTCTTTCCTCTCCCCCACATCCCATCCCATAGTAGATTCTTCTTAATTTCAGGCTGGCAGATTAAACTATCATGCTGCCCTATTTTATTCTCTCAGTCAGAAGGACTCAGAAGACTACTGCTCTCCTGTTCCTAAATTAAAAAGGAACTTTTGTTTCACATTCTAAATCCTCAAGTTTGCATCCATTTTTCCTTTTAAAGTACTTTATAAAGTACTTTATAAAAAAGTACTTTATTCCAAGAGGCTCAGTAGGTTGAATTATCTTGCAAGTTCTCTTTCATAAAGTATAAAATTATCTTGTAAGTTCAGTTTGTCTCAAATAATTTGCACACTCACTTTTGTGCAAGATTTGATTATCTGTTCTTAATTGTATGCGCTCTTGTGCTTTTTTAAACAAATTGTGGCTCACTCATCACAATCTGCATAGTTAGCTAATTGAGGTCAGTTACAGAGGGTCAGGGGAGAAACAATTAATGGACTACATTCAATTATATGCTTCATATATTAATATAACACGCTTATATTTTGCTTGTCATTATTCCCAATTTCCCAATTTTAGTTCGTTCAATTTGTTTGGCAAGATCTTTGGAAATGATTTGCCCTTGTCTTCTGCCTAGGACTGGGAGGACATGACTGGCCCAAGGTCATTTATCAGCTTTGGGTGTAAGATGGGTCTAGAACTAAAAAGTCTTCTGATTTCTGGTCTGTTGCCTTAATCACCTAAAGGTGCTTTTTTCAGGAGGCAACTGGACTTCCTTGTTTCTTTTGAAGATGTTTTGCTTCTCATCTAAGAAGCTTCTTCAGCTCTTCAGGATGGTGGGGAAAGGAAGGATTTATATTCCTTGCAGACAGCTGGTCATTTGCATCCTTTTAGAGCTGCCCATGCCCATGCCCAGTTTAGCAAAGGGGAAAAAAGTCCCGATATGTCACATGATGCTGGCATGACAACGTGAGTTTGACACCCCTGTTTTAGGGAATCGTTGAGACACTTGAAGGTTTAATCTCTGTCCTCAGGGTCACTTGACCAGCTGTCTGCAAGGAGTATAAATCCTTTGATTCCCCACCATCCAGTCAGAGCTGAAGAAGCTTCTTGGATGAGAATTGAAAGTCTTCAAAAGAAAAAACAAGAAAGTCCAATTGCCTCCTGAAAAAAAGTACCTTTAAACAACCATGACTGAAAATCTCCATACAGTTTCTTAACAAAACTGGTTCTCTGGTAAGGCATATGTTCCTCTACTTGGCCCTAAATGCATTCATTGTTCATCATCTGCTAAATGCTGTTGCTATCTTGGGTTACTTTCAACATCTTGCGTCAAGTGTCAAGGCTTGCTTTTGTGTCCACCTGCTATATTTCCTGTAACGAAGATGAGAATAGGAAACTAGGCATTGGGCACTAACCTCTTGGAACATTTGGCTTGGGCAGCAGGATTTCATAATTCATGTTTGTTTCTTTGTGTGTGTTTGTGTGTGTGAATGTGACAGACCATGGCTGAACCACCAGTGGAAGACGAGGGTGAGGAAGCAGCTCAAACTCAACCCAAGCAGGAGTCCACCCATCAGGCCACGGTGGCTGCAAAGAACTTAGCCATTTTGAAGGCCCGGTCATTTGACGTCACTTTCGAAGTGGGAGATGAGTATGAAGTCATTGAAACAATTGGTACCGGAGCTTATGGTGTAGTGAGCTCAGCACGGCGCAAAGACACAGGTGTGTAAGTCGGATAGCTTCACGCTGCTCTCTGCTGGGTGACTGTTGAGATCTTGTGTGGTTTATTTCCTGCATAGAGGTGGGACATAGAGGAATTCTCCTTGACTAGTGGTGTGTATCAATAATATATGTCCTGCTGTTCTCTGTGTGATGTTTTCTGCAAAGTTTGGTTTAGTGGCAGAATGGTTAGAATGCAGTACTGCAGGCTACCTCTGCTGACTGCTGGCTCCCTGCAGTTTGGCAGTTCGGATCTCACCAGGCTCGAGGTTGACTCAGCCTTCCAGCCTTCCGAGGTGGTTAAAATGAGGACTCAGATTGTTGGGGGCAATATGCTGACTTTGTAAACCACTTGAAGAGTGCTGTAAAAGCACTGTGAAGCGGTATATAAATCTTAAGTCCTATTGCTATTGCTAGTACAGTAGAACCTCTGGTCACGACCATAATTGGTTCCATAACTTTGGCGATTTCTTTGCCTTCTGATGTTTCGTCTTCAGGAATTTCTGGGTCAGGGGTCGTGTTTGATTACCACCCGAGTATGTGTTTGTGACCAGATTAAAAAAAATTGTGAATTTTTTGGTCGGAACCTGATTTGGTTGTGGTCAGAAGTATTCGTGACCAGAGGTTCTACTGTACCCTGAAATATTAATGCATATGGGTAGTCCTCATTTAGCCACTGCCTCGTATAGCATTTATGATTGTGATGAAAAAGTAACTATGCAGCCAAGCTTCATGCTTATGATCTTCACAGGTTTGTAAAACTCAAGTACGATCATATCGTAAGCACAGTGGTGGTTTCACTTAACTGCTTTGCTTAATGATGAATTGTTGATTCCAGGGCTATGACAGTTCTCTGCAGACAACTCATCATGGTCAACTTGCCCCAGGACACTCACTGTGGGACAATTCAACCATTCAATTATTTAAAATAATTGAAAAAATATTTTAATTTTTCTCATTCACATTTCATTTTGTCTTTCCTTTGGCATCCTTTCTTTAATGATTCTGTTCCAGCATTTTTTCAATGTGTCAACTCATAAAATATTTCTATGGTTTTTAGAGTTGCCAACAGAAAGGGAGGGGGGAGCAGTGCAGCAGCTTGCAAACCGAAACTGCATTCCATAAATGTTTTCAAAGATAGTAACTAGGTGACCAAAGTTTCTGCCGCACAAAATTCTAACTGGAGAGCATGATTGATGACTCTTGGCTATGGATGTGTCCCATTGGAGAATATGAATTACGATACATCCAAGGGGTGGGGGAAAACCAAGGTCAAGGGTGACAATGAATTATGTGTCTCAGAGTCAGCTATACTCAGGCAGTGCTGGACATGTTAACTCCCAATAAATCCTTTGAAGATTTGAAAGTTTGGCTCAAGACTCATGATTTAAATGGGGGTAACTGCTGGAATCCTGGCATGATGTTATTGTAAATCTTGTCCCACACCAAGTTGGCCATGGTGCGTTGGCTGTAATGAGCTGTCCCATCCTGCTGATTAGAATTGTTGTTAAACTAGGACTACCTATAATTTACTCATAGCAGATATTTTATGTATTAGTATTAAAACAGGTAGCAAACTGTGCAGATTAATGAGACACTGTTATTGGACTTGTACTTTTAAAAAATATATATATTTGAACGACTCAAGACCGTCAACATACCTAATATTTCTTCCTGTTTTCCTCACCACAGCAACCCTGTGAGGTGGGTTCATTTACTTAATGATTGTTGCATTCACATAATGGCAGTGGCATTCGCTTAACCATCACAAAAGAAAAAACCACATAAAACAAAAATTTTTCCCACCACAAGAGAGAGTGACTGGCCCAAAGTTACCCAGCTGTCTTTCATGCCTAAAGTAGGACTAGAATTCATAGTCTCCTGGCGATTGGCTCAAAGTCACCCTACTGGCTGCAATGCCTAAGGTGGAATTAGAGCTCACAGTTTCCTAGTGATTGGCCCAAAGTTACCCAGCCAGCTTTCATGTGTAAGGTGGGACTAGAACTTCTGGCAATTGGCCCTATTTCACTCAGCCTACCTTCATGCCTAAAGCAGAACTAGAACTCACAATCTCCTGGTTCTAGGCTATTCCTCCTTGTTGTTTTAAGGTCTGTGCTGCTGGGTATGCATCTTATCAGTATATTGATAGTGACACTGCCTTAAAGGAAGTATTTCCTGTCCGGGCTACACGTTTTCTGTTAAGACAAATTCCTTCAGAATGCTGTTGCTTGTGCCACGTTCAAACTTGATGCCTGGATTGAAGCCAGCCTTTCCTGACTACAGTTTCAAAATTTTTCCGTCATGCTGGCTGGGAATTTTAGGAAATATAATTCCAAAGGAACTGATTGATGCCAGGCCGGGGAAGGCCTGCCAGAGTCTGGGAAATAGGGAGACTTAGTTTTATATATTGCACTGAGATGCAGAGCAGAGCTTTGGCATAAGGGCCCACAGAAATGCCAAGGTCCCTAATTACATAAAATGGCTTTAGGTTTTATATATATATATATATATATATATATATATATTTATATTTATATTTATATTTATATTTATATTTATATTTCATATTTATATGCCGCCTTTCTCCGGAGACTCAGGGCGGCTTACAATTTTTGGAGCGCAATCCAATGCGCTCAGCAATAGCCTTCATTCCATTGTATATGCCTGCTTATTACTAAGCGGCATTTTTACAAAGTCAGCTTATTGCCCCCAACAATCTTGGGTCCTCACTTTACCTACCCTGAGAGGATGGAAGGCTGAGTCAACCTTGAGCCTGGTGGGATTCGAGCCTGCAGTAATTGCAGGCAGCTGGAACTAAGTGCTAGGCGTTTAATAGCCTGCACCACCAAGGCTCTGTCATTCAGAAACTGTCTCAATTAAGGAATAATGTAATTGCTTACCTTGGATCATCTTGTAGTCCTCGACTTATAACTGTAATGGAGCTCAGAATTTTCATTGTAAGTCAATGATGGTCAGAAGTCAAGGCATCCACATGACTGGATCTGATTTTATGAGGGTTTTTTTGTGTGGTGGTTAAGCTGTTATGTGGATGCAACCGTCATTAGGTAAACGGTATTCCTATAAATTGTGATCATGTGACTATGATAGATTGCAGGCAAGCCAGTTGTCAAGTATCTGTGTGTGTGTGTGTGTGTGTATGTGCACCTGTTGGAACTCTTGAACCAGGTGCTATAGCTTTTGGTTGTCCATTGTAATTTTGAATGATTGCTAAAAGACCAGGCATAAGTTGAGGACTACCTGTATGAATTCGAACATGTGTGGTTCATTTATAAACAGTGGCTAAGGAAAGGTGTGAGTTAACTGGTTGGATTTGTGAAATAACTTAGTTTGGAAAGTGAATTACCTATTTTATGGGTTCATGCAATACAGTGACTGAATAGGCACTGTATTGCATGAACATGTACAGCACTGTATTACAGTGACTGAATAGCCACAAGACACTGTTATGATGACATAAATATATTAGAAATAAAGATGTATCTAACTTTCCTGACAGAACAATTAATCAGTGGAACAATTTGCCTCCTGAAGTTGCGAATGAGATTGGGTAACCACTTGTGTGAAATGGTATAGGATTTCCTTCCTGAGCAAGGGGTTGGACTAGAAGACCTCCAAGGTCCCTTCCAACTTCTATTCTATTCTATTCTATTCTATTCTATTTGCTATTTGCTATTCTATTCTATTTTCTATTCTATTCATACACTTTAATAATATTTACGTTAGATCATTATTATACCTTGTTTCTTTTTTCTATTGTATTTTTTTACTTTTTTCCTAAAGTACTTTTAATGCATTTCTTTTTCCATTTGAAAATGTGTCCTTTGTAAAAATTTTTGACGTTTTGTTCCTTTTACTTTTTTTGTACTTTAAAAGGAAAATAAATAAATGCAAGTTGCACTAAGAAAACATTCCTCAAATCCTCTCTCCAATAAAAGCCATTAGATTTAACAGCGTATAACCAATTAAAAACAAACAAACACCCAGTGCTTGTCAGAATGCATCTAGGAACCTTTATAGTGACATACCTGTGAACAGGAAACAAATTTGTGATTTGCAGAATGTGAGAGATACACACCTCACCATTTTCCTGTTTTCCACTTACCAGGCCAGCAGGTGGCGATAAAGAAGATCCCAAATGCCTTTGACGTTGTGATGAATGCCAAGCGTACCCTCCGGGAACTTAAAATCTTGAAACATTTCAAGCACGACAACATCATTGCCATCAAGGATATCCTGAAACCTTCCGTGCCTTATGCTGAATTCAAGTCCGTGTAAGTGTCTGTCTTAAAAGTTTGCCAGGCTTGAGAAAAGCTATCTGGTCCTGGCCCTGTCTGAAATTCTGGCAGCCTTTATGAGATAATAAATTAAAATAGTTCATCTCTTCTTGTAGAAAGCTGATTAAACTCAGTGTGAGCTCAGAAGGTTACACCTCCTCTACTTTTTAAAGGATTAGTTGACAACTTATATAATTGTTTTATATAGCTGCCCATATCCAAGTATATGACTGGGTGTCTCACCTTAAATATTAAAAACAATTAAAACACCAATACTAATCTAAAACAAAAACAATAACCTTGTTCGATGTCAGGCCACAAATTCAGTTTTGGCTAATTGACATGAAGGCTTTTTGAGATACTGAGTGCTTGGGGAATTTGCTGCGTTTGGTGGAGGTGATTTTTTTTTTCTGCATCAGATTCCCGGTTCCTTTGGGACCACGACAGTTTCCAGTGAAAGGTCTGGTCTGTTTCTTGAATGAGATGAGATAATGTTAGTGGTTGTCAGAAAGTTTGGAAATCCAGGTTCAAATAATGATAGCTTGTTCGTTGTCCTTGGGTGAGTTGGTCTCTCTTGTCCTTATTTTCCAGGCTTATTGTGAATATTTTATTGGCTTGGAAACAGCATGTGTGACTTCTCAGTTCAAGGAAGTAGAATCAAAATGTATGGAAGCCACTTTTTATTCATTTATTTAAGAAAATATATATGGCCATCCTATCCACTCTCAGTGACTTTGCGGCTAATAAAAGCTTAATATAAGAACAAGTGGGGACCAATCTTAGCTCCGGGTGGATGATGTTTCTCAGGGAGGGAGACACTACAGATAAGGCCCTTCTTCTTGCTCCTCCTCCTTAGGAGAGGGGAGCTGTAATATTCCCTGCCTCCCTGCTTTATTATGATTCTCTTACTCTCTATTTCCAAGTGGACAGTCTTCTAGGTAATCACATCAATATGTGATATGCACATCAGCATATGTGCAGTGCTACCATTTGGCTCTTGAATAGCACACAGGGATATTTTTACAACAACCCCCAACAAGCAAGGTCGCATGCCTGCATACAAGAAGAGGAGAAGTCCAGCAAGTATTGCATGTGGGCAACACTCCAGATTCACTCTTTTATTGTCTTGTGCCCTTTCTTTTCCCCTGCTGGCAGCTATGTGGTGCTAGACTTAATGGAGAGTGACCTCCACCAGATTATCCATTCATCACAGCCTCTCACTTTGGAGCACGTGCGCTACTTCCTCTACCAGCTTCTCCGAGGCCTTAAGTACATCCACTCGGCCAATGTCATCCACCGCGACCTAAAGCCCAGCAACCTGCTGATCAATGAGAACTGTGAGCTGAAGATCGGTGACTTTGGGATGGCCCGAGGCCTCTGCACCAAGCCGGTTGAATACAAGTACTTCATGACGGAGTATGTGGCCACTCGTTGGTACAGAGCCCCAGAGCTGATGTTGTCTCTGCACGAATACACACAGGCTATAGACATGTGGTCAGTAGGGTGCATTTTTGCAGAAATGCTTGGACGGAAGCAGCTTTTTCCTGGGAAAAACTATATCCACCAACTGCAGCTGATTATCACAGTCCTGGGCACTCCTCCCGCCAAAGTGGTCCACTCCATTGGTGCTGACCGTGTGCGTGCCTACATCCAGAGCTTGCCGTCGCGCCAGCCAGTGCCGTGGGACAATCTCTACCAGAATGCCGACCGGAAGGCCTTGTCTTTGCTCTCCAAAATGCTCCGCTTTGACCCACGCGAACGCATCTCTGTCGTGGAGGCCTTGAACCACCCGTTTCTGTCTAAGTATCACGATCCGGATGACGAGCCGGATTGTGTCCCGGCTTTTGATTTTGACTTTGACAAACAGGTGCTTACCAAGGAACAAATCAAGGAGACTATCGTGGCAGAAATCAAGGACTTCCACGAACGCCGGGAAGGCATCCGGCGGCAGATCAGCTTCAAGCCCACTCTTAGGCCAGCCGTTATGGACGGCGGGGTGGATGAGGCTGCTAACCAGGCACTGCTACTGCGCTGCAACGATATTGACATGCCCAGTGCTGGTTCTCCACGCGCCGATGATGATTATGCGATGGCCTCTCCCATGCCTTACCCAACAGAGACAATTGACTTCACTTCTCCTCTGGTTGCTGCCTCTGTCACGCCGCCAGAAGTAAAGGCTGAAGTGGAGGCCCCAGTGGCCCCACCGAAGCGGGAAGGCGCCATCTCAGATGACACCAAGGCTGCTCTCAAAGCCCTCATCTTGCAATCTGCACTCCGGAATAAAAACAAAGGTGAGGTTTCTACAGTTTTGGCCCTGGGAAGTGATATGACAGGGTATGCAGGGGTCTCCAACCTGTGGGCCGAGGCCAATTAGTGGGCTTGAGGGATTTGCAACCGGGCCACGGAAACGGCCTGTGAGTGCATGCACCTCTACGCACATCCTCACTTGTGCGAGCAGCAGGCGAGAATGCATGCATGCTCCATTAAAGTGAGCGGCAGGCATGCATGCATGCTGCTTGTGCAAGGAGAGCTGTGCTTGCACGTGTGCATGCCGGCCATTTGCACGCAACCATCCCCTCTTCCCCCCCCTCTGCAAGCTGGAAACTGTAGGGAATTCTGACCTAGTTAGGCAAGACGGTTAATTTCTCCCTTTTTACAATCTGCCCTCATTCAAAGCAAAAGTCTCTAGCCGCATCTCGGAGAAAAGTAAATTGGTTTATTAGAAGTTTCCATGTTGACACATGGCTGGGTGCAGCCGATACTAAATTACATCATACATTTCCCCTTGACTCTAGTCTTTCCCTCATCCCCTGGGTGTATATTCTCCAATGGAACACATTCATAGCCAAGAGTCATCCATCATGCTCTCCAATAACCTTCTTATGCTCCAACAACTTTGGGCTGCTGAGTTGATTATTTAGGCATTTCAAGAATGCCTTGTTTTCCCCCACTCCCTTTTTCTGGCAGCTAAAAAGACCAAAGGAGTATCTTTTTAGTTGACATGCAGCACATCACGAAGCTACTAAGCAATGAAATATTGGTAGTCCTCAACTTATGGCCACAATTAAGACCAAAGTTTAGGTTGTTTAGTGAGTTTTGCCCCATTTTACAACTTTTCCTTGCCACAATTGTTAAGTGAATCACTTCAGTTGTTAAGTTAGTAATCCGGTTGTTAAGTGAATCTTGTTCCCCCCATTGAGTTTGCTTGTCAGAAGGTCACAAAGGATGATCACACGACCCAGGGACACTGCAACCGTCATAAATGTGAGTCAGTTGTCAAGCGTCCGAATGTAAATTACGTGAGCACGGGGATCCTGAAACCATCATAAGTGTGAGAAATGGTCATAACTCACTTTTTTCTGTGCTGTTGTAACTTCAAATGGACACTAAAATGAACTATTCTAAGTTGAGAACTACATGTATTCTTTTTAGAGCAGGGAGTCTTCAAACTTGACAGCTTTAAGACTTGTGGACTTCAACTCCCACAATTCTTCCTCCAGTCATGTTAGCTCAGGAATTCTGAGAGTTGAAATCCACAAGTCTTAAAGATGCCAAGTTTGAAGACCCTTGATTTAGAGCCTAGAAACCTGCTTTGAAAAGGACCTCACAGCAATTGTTAGTTTTCCAAGGTTCAGTAGATACCAAAGAGGTTGTATCCTGGATACTGTAAGATCAAAATAATCTGTAAGACCTGGTTAGAATCCAGGAAAATGCTTAGAAACCTTGGGAGAATCGGAGTGAAAGTATTTGCTGCTTAAATACAGGTAATCCTTGACTTACAACACATTTGAGTCCCAGATTTCTGTTGCTAATCAAGGTAGTTGTTAAGTGAATTTTGCCCCATTTTACAACCTTTCTTGCCACAATTGTTAAGTGAATCACTGCTGTTGAAGTTAGCAACATGGTTGATAACTTTGTACAGTCCCTAAACAAATAGTTGCAAGTCAAGAACTACCTGTAGTGATGCTAATCTGTGATGGGTGTTTTTTTTTTAAAAGTGTGGTCTTCCTTGAATATGTGTTTTCAGCCGTCATCTTTACTTTTTTGATTCCTTCTTCACGAGCACCACTGGCTCCTTCTGTCTTGCAGATATACCTTCCTCTGTCTCAGAAACTCTTGATATCCGGCGACCGGTAACAGCAAAGGAACGCCAGCGTGAGAGGGAGGAGAAACGGAAGCGGCGTCAGGAACGGGCGAAGGAGCGAGAGAAGCAGAAGAAGGAGAAGGAACGAGAGCACAAGGACATGCTGACCGAGAACGACCGGAACCTTCTGGAAAGGTGGACCAAGATGGTGGACCGCACCCAGAACAAGCCAATCCAAAATGGGTCCACGGCCCCACCTCAGAAAAACACGGCCAGTCATGCCCTGCCCTCAGTTCCTGCCACCAAGCCTTTGCCCCCATCGGCTTGCGTCACTCCTGCCCCTTCTCATAACACACCAGCACCTTCTGAATTCCTTGCTTTCTCCGACAAAGCGGCACCAAGTCTTGCCCCCAAGCTCACCCTTGTCCCGGTGGGGACCGAGCTAGCCTCGGTCCAGGCTTCCAACACCAATGTTATTCGCTTTTTCCCAGCGCAGACTGCCCCCTTCATGGTGGCCGCCCCGGCTTGCCCCAAAGCCATCCCTACCAAGTCCGAGTGCCTCTTGAATGTCAAGTATGCCCCAAGCCAGATCTTCCAAGGCCCATATGGAGTGACGGCCCTCAACACTTGGCGTAGTGTTTCTCCGCCTGAAAACTGGGCTGTGTCTGGACAACTGCCTGTTGGCCAGGCTGAGGTGGCACCCGCCGGACCTTTGCCAGAACCGGTTGTCAATTTTGTGGCAAGAGCTGAGGCGGATCAGCCCCTGTTCCAGTCTGAGATAGGCAAGGCTGAACTTCCACCCCAGGGACTGACCACAGAAGAAACTAGAGGGTCAGTTCAGTCCCAGGTAGCGTCAGGATTACCTTCGGAGTCTCCTGATATCAACGTGGTAACCCAGCAGCTGTCAAAATCTCAGGTAAAAGCCCTTGAGGGGCTCCTCCTTTTGATATTAGGAGGACACATCGCTTGGGATAGTATAAATTCCCTTACTATAATCCACAAGAGTTGGGAGCCGCTTGGCATCTCTAGAAAGGAATTTAGCAAGTTTAAACTTGTTTATTTCTCTGACTTGTGATTGTTGTTAAATGCAGCTGACTTCTTGGAACCCACCCTTCCCCTCCTTTCCTTTTATTTGCTAGTGTTTTCCTTTTCCTGCTGTGCTCCAGATGTGCTTTAGCATCCATAGTTTTCGAACAGCATATCCAAAAAAAAGACGCTGACTGAGGGAGATGTCCCTTTAGGGTATCAGGTTGAGGAGATGGTTTTCTCATGGTGCAAGGGACAGCTGAGCAACTCTGCTATTCGTGTAGGAATAAGGTTGTGTGGAGAGTCCCTTGTCTTCAAATCACCGGTAGTCCTACATTAAATTTCCATGGGTTCTTCATTCCAGGTGGAAGATCTTTTGCCTCCTGTTTTCTCTGGAACGCCCAAAGGCAGCGGTGCTGGTTATGGGGTTGGATTTGACCTGGAAGAATTCCTGAATCAGTCTTTTGACATGGTGGGGGAGAACAGAGAGAGGTGAGCAGTGTTTCATGTATCCTGTTTGTTGGGGCTTTGTGGGGAGAAGGTTGTGCCGTGGAGTAGGTGGAAGAATACATGCATTCAGGAACAGATGTTTACTTTATTGGAACTAGCATCTTGGTGGGCAGCAGGAAGTAACATGGCCCTAATGGACGAAGAGGTTGTATTTCTTCTATTGGCTTGCCTGCTCTGATACCATTGAAAACAGGGCAAACTTCTTTTGATAGATGTAAGACGAGGAGCCAAGATCTGGCAGTGGTAAGATCTGACAAGTAACGATGCTTAGTTGGAATCCATCTTCTGCTACTTGCTCCCCTTCAGCCCCCACAAAGCCTAGCTAGTCTCATGAAGATTATGAAAGATGAGGCCCAACATATCTGGAAAGCACCATTTTCAAATGTGGCAATATTGGATGATTTAAATTAATTTCCTATTCTGCATTGGCCGTTCTTCCTGTGTTTGGTGAGATTTGGAGAGTCAGCGGTTAATGTGCTGGCTAGAATCCAGGGGACTCTGAACTCTAGGCCTTAGGCCTGAAAGCTGGCTGGATGACCTTGGGCCAGTTATTATCTTTCAGCCCAGGCCACCTCATGGGTTGCTTGTTGTGGGGAAAATAGGAAGCAGGAGGTACGTTCGCTGAATAATAATGTAATTTGTCTTCTAATTTTTTCAAATGAATCTCTACTGTCTCTCTCAGCCCTTTCAGTTTCCTACAGCAGTTCCTGAGGGCTAAAGTGGTTTGGGCTCCATCAAAAGCTATACTGGAGCAGCTATCACTAAATTTGATCTGCCTTCATGCCATAGAAAAGAATTTTATCTGGAGACACTCTAGGATTTTGTTTAGAATAGTGTTTCTCCATCTTGGCAACTCTAAAATGTGTGGACTTCAACTCCCAGAATTCCCCACCCATCATAGAGTTGCTGAGAAACACTGATCCAGATAATTTAGAGTTCTGTATTGTTGTCCATTGCTTTGTCTCCATCCCATCTCCTGGTCTCTCTTTCTTGTACTTCCCTTTATTAGTCAAGGTGACTCCGCCCCACTCTCGGCCTCGCTTCTTGCTGATTGGTTGGAAGTCCATCGCATGAACCCTGCTGACATGGAGTCTCTCCAACAAGAACTGCAGTTGGGTTCTCCCATGATCCTCTCTGACATTCCGGATCTGCAAGATGCATGAGAAGCTGATATCCTGTTGGCCAACATCTTCCTGTTCTCCCCCTCCCCCTCTCCCTCTCTCTCCCTCCTTCCCTCTCCTTCCCTCCCTCCCTCCCTCCCTCTCTCTCCCTCTCTCTTTTAAATCCTCATTAGAGTGGATATGAAAGATCAAGGCGATTTGCCTTCTCAATGACTTGTTTTGGAAATGTCACCACAGTGCCTGTGCATTTCTGTTGTTTTGCTTTACAGAATTGGGCTAATGTTTTAGACTGGAGGTCTTTTGCAATAAGAGTTGAAGTAGACTTGGTTCTACGCTGCCTTCTGTGGGCATGTTGAAAAACACACACACACACAAATCAGGAAAGGACTCTGGCAAAAACACTAAAGGATGCACCATCTCTTTCCTTGCAAACAGGCATCCAGTCAATTTCTTGCTTGACCCCACACTGTGTTTTCTTACCTCATGGCTGATAAACACGGATAACATTTTCTGTTTAGAATATTGAAAGCTCTTCGAAAGGACAGAATTCATGTAAAACATGTTCTCCGGGTCTTTTCATTAAAAAAAAAACGCACATAAGCATCAAATCCAGCCTTCCTCCATAGGCAACTTTTTTCCAATTGGTGCCCTCCAGATGTATCGGTTTTCAGCTTCCCTAGTGTTCCCTTCAGTCCCCTCTTAGATATAGATAATCCTCAACTTACGAGACTATGATTGAGCCTCAGATATCTGTTGCTAAATGAAACACTTGTTGAATTTTGGGCCCTTTTTACGACCTTTCTTGCCATGGGGTTAAATGAATCACTACAGTTGTTAAGTTAGTAACCTGGTTGTTAGGTGAATCTGGCTTCCCCATTTGATTTTGCTTATAAAAATGGTCACAAAAGGTAACCCCGGGACATTGCAGCTGTCATAAATATGAGTCAGTTACCAAGCATCCCAATTCTGATCCCATGACCGTCAGCAATGGTCATAAGTGTGAAAAATGGTCATAAGTCACTTTTTTCAGCACCGCTGTAACTTTGAACAGCCACTAAGCGAACTGTTGTAAGTCAAGGATTACCTGTGTTCTAAACTTCAGTCCTCCATAAAGTATGACATCTGGTTGAGTGACTTGAGGGCTGTTGTCCTCTTTCAGTCTAGGCCCACATCCTAAGGTGTGGGGAAAATAGGCAGGAAGCTGATGGACATCAATCACTTTGAGTTGTACAATATAAATCCTAATAATTAAATGAATAGCCCTCTGGCTTCCTAGGGATAATGGAGGCTGAAGGTCATGTACATTTGGAAAGCGCTGGTGGGGAAATTTCTTTTTCATAGCATGCTGCACTATGAAACAGCTGGATTACAAACTTGTGGAAATCAAAGGACTGCCTTGTATTGAGTTAGGCCAATGGGCCGTCCAATCTCATATGCTGTATTCTGACCAGCTATACCTCTTCAAAATCTTGGATGGAGGATTTTCCTGCATTTCTGTAACTGGAAATACCAAAAGTGGAAGTTTCAGCCTTACATGCTTCAGGATTTTGCTTCTCTGTTTATTGGTTATTACTGTGGCTGCCCAAGGTAATGTTCTGGAGAACTTGGCAACTGCTGTCTTCAATAATGCCATGAGGATGGGACAGAAAGGCCCACAGATTCCAATGGAAAAGAGACATAAGTATCAAGGGCTTCTTTGGCCTCACCTCAACGTGCCATATTGTCATGTAGAAAAAGCCTTGAAATTATGAGGGAGGGAAGTCCCAGAAATGTAGGTTTTTCTCCTTTGATGGTGTTACAGTGACTATGATTGCCCTGAAGCAAGGCAACCTTCTGCTTTATAAGTGAAGATATGCAATGTTGATGGTGCCTACGCTCAAGGTTTTTGAAGACAGAGATTGTACAACTTTGTCTTCTGCTTTGAGTGGGATGTGACTGTCCTACCAATACATGTAGTACTGTCTACTAAAGGAAGGGACCACTTCTCCCTCTAACTTATACAGCTACTACCCCACGTTTGCTGTACCAGGAACTTTTTAAGAGTCTTCTCTGCATCCAAGGTAGTTGGGCAAGGCTTTTTCCAGAATCCTGGTTGCCACTTGCCATATCAATGTGCCTCCAGACAGTGGCCATGTAATGGTGTCTCCATAAGGCTATCGTATCTTGTCTGCAGAAACCTGGGCGACCCTTGAGCAGGCAGAGTGTTTCGGTCCCTGTTTACTGTCATCTAGATTTTTGCAGCCCAACTATAATACCCCTGATAAGGCCATCGTCTGTCTTTGTGAACACCTAACATGGTCTGCCACTTTAATGTGTGTGTATGTATTTTGTGTATGTATATTTGCCTGTATCTTTTATTTATAGAGTCGTGGTGGTGCAGTGGTTAGAATGCAGTACTGCAGGCTACTTCTGCTGACTGCCAGCTGTCGGCAGTTCATTTCTTACCGGCTCAAGGTTGACTCAGCCTTCCATCCTTCTGAGGTCGGTAAAATTAAGACCCAGATTGTAGGGGGGCGATATACTGACTCTGTAAACTGCTTAGAGAGGACTGTAAAGCACTGTGAAGCAGTATATAAGTCTGTGCTATTGCTATTGCTATCATATCAAATTGGGTAGACATGTTTCTGTTTTGTTATGCCCCGTAGGTAAGCTTTCGTTAAACAAACCCTGATTCTCTTTTAAGCTGCCACCTTACCAGCACAGGGGTTTCTCTGTGCAAGACTCCAGCATTCTGTGGAGCAGCCTGAATTTTTTTACACTTCCAGTGCTAAGTTGGTCTCATCTAATATAATTAAGCCATCCTGTGATTTGTTTGACTCTGGTTGTGCGAACGTGTTGCAGCTCATATACCATGGCTTAGCATGTTGAGCCAACTCATTGAATTGTATGTGAGGGTGTATTCCCACCCCCCCAATGAATTATGGTTAAGCATGTTCCATCAAAGATGTGTGAAGGAGAAACTTACTGGAGCGTAAAAGTCTTTTCAGATTTGATGGCACCTGATTTTGAGTAGATATATTTGTTGTTGCTGAAAAAACAGCAATGATGGCACTCCTAGAAATGCTTTTGCAAGATTTTTGTGGCGAAAGGGGCCTTGCTGATTATCCTTCTGTGACTGTCCCAATATTTAAGTTACCTATCTTAAAATTTAGAAGGCTTTTACTTACAAGCCCCTGCCCCCAAATATCTAGTCCAAAATCTTGGGTGAGAAGCTTTTGTGTTTCTGTAAAGCAGGGGTTTCCAAACTGGCCAACTTTAAGACTTGTGGACTTCAACTCCCAGAATTCCCTAGCCAACATGGCTGGCTGTGGAATTCTGGGAGCTGAAGTCCACAAGTCTTAAAGTTGTGAAGCTTGGAGACCTTTGCTCTAAAGCAATGTTTCTTAAAGAATGTGGTCTTAGGATCTCTGGAGGGCTCCCAAGACCCTTTCAGGGGTCCTCAAAATCAAAATTATTTGCCAGCCTGTGTTGAAAAATAATGTAATGCTAAACAACTGATAGGGTCATATTCCTTTTTCACATATAATATAGGCCAGCACCATTTCCCTTCCCTTCATAAGCCTCAGCAGAGTCCTTCCTCTTCCTTTGCTGGGAGGAGTGGGAACAATGGGAGCCATAGTTTGTGAGAAAACTTCCCATTTCTGGCCTGTCCCCAAGGACCCCTTTCCTCCAGGGAGGAAGAGCTCACACATAGACATCTCCAGCCAGCCCTATCTCAGCAGCAAGCAACTGTGTTGCTCCCTTGCCCTTCCTTCACTGACCCCTGTCATTAAGATATTTCAGATTTTGGCCTAAATTCTAGAGTAGCCAATAAACTACTCTCCCATTGGCCCTTAGTGCCAGCCAATTGGGCACAGGAGCCAGAGGGAGGTGGGATGAAAGGCAGGGGAATGCCCATGAAGATCACGTGATCATGGCTGACAATGGTGGCACAACAGCATGGCGGTGCTGAAGCAGCCACAACTTTATCAAATCCCCTGGGTTTAATCATGGGCCCTGGATTTGGAATGCATGTTTAAAAGTTAACCCAACTGAGTTATTGATTCAAAAATTATTGCTCTATGATGCACCATTTTGCCCAATTAAAGGCTACAAATAAACAAGCATGGGAGTTTTAGTATATTGAATAAAATTCCATCAAACAATTATGAGAAGTAAAAGCAATGAATATATCACTTTAATTTGTAATAGGGTAAATATCGATAGAGGGTCGTGGTGGCTCAGTGGCTAAGACCCTGAGCTTGTCGATCAGCAAGGTCAGCATTCGACAGTTCGAATTCTTAGCACCGCATAACGGGATGAGCTCCCGTTACTTGTCCCAGCTTTTGCCAACCTAGCAATTCGAAAGCATGTAAAAATGCAAGTAGAAAAATGGGGACCCCTTTGGTGGGAAGGTAACAGTGTTCCATGGGCCTTCAGCATTTAGTCATGCCAGCCACATGACTACGGAGACCTCTTTGGACAGTGCTGGCTCTTCAGCTGTAATGGAGATGAGTACCGCCCCCTAGAGCCGGAAACAACTAGCACGTATGTGTGAGGGGAACCTTTACCTTTAAATATCAATAAATACAACTCATACAAAGAAAAGCTTTTTTTGAGGGGGGGAAGAATCCTCCATAATTTTTTAAAGTAGAAAGGGTTCCTGGGAAAAGAAAGTTTAAGAAACACTGCTCTATGGAAATACAAAATACATTATTTAGTAGAAAGCCTCCTTTTTCAATTCGTAGAGTATGGCTAGTAATATTTGCTGTCCAAATAACTTGGATTTAGTTGGGATCAGTTGATCAGACTTTCCTGTTACTTCCAAAGTAACAAAACAGTCTCTTTGCTCCTAAAATATTTACAAGGCCAAATTGTTACACTAATTCCATCTTCACCCCTAGCTGCCTTTCATATGGGGATGGGAGTGTGTGGATTTGAGAGTTGATATAGGTAGTCCTCAACTACAACCACAAAATTTCTGTCATTAAGCGAGGCAGTTGAGATGTACCTTATTTTACAATCTTTTGTCATAGTTGTTAAGCGAATCGCTGCAGCTGTTGAGTGAACCATGCAGTCGTTAAGTGAGTCTGGCTTTCTCCATTGACTTTGCTTATTGAAAGCTGGCTGAGAAGGTTAACAAATGGTGATCCCATGACTCTGGGACAGTGCAATTGTGATAAATTTATTTCAGTTTCCAAGTGCCCAAATTTTGACCATATAACCATGGGGATGCTGCAGTGGTCATAAGTGTGAAAACCAGTCATAAGTTACTTTTTCTCAGTGCTGTTATAACTTCAAATGGCCACTAAATGAATGATTGTAAGTCGAGAACTACCTGTATATGGACACCTGTATACTTTTCTGACCAATTCAAAATTCATCACCTCAGATTTAGGATCAAGCTTTGGATGCAGCTTTGAATTAGTATGTGAAACTTGTTTGGAGTGCTTTGAGCATTGTGTCCATTATCTGTGGTGCTTTGGTGTGGTGTCCTTTTCCCCCTCGCCCCGGTGATGTTTTAGAACAAAGAAATTGTCCATTAAACTTTCTATTAAAATTGTGATTTGTAAAATGCCAGAACAGTGTTGTTGTACTATATGGCTAAATTTAAATAATCTCCCAGACGTTTGGTTTTTGAGATTTCCCATATATGCTCTAGTCCAGGAGTCTCCAACCTTGGCAACTTTAACACTTGTGGACTTCAAAACAAAGCTGGGTGAGGAATTCTGGGAGTTGAAGTCCACAAGTCTTAAAGTTGCCAAGGTTGGAGACCCCTACTCTAGTTCTTTCTTTGAAAAGTAAAAAAAAGATGGAAGAAGCAGGATGATATTAAGGACACTAAAAAAAAAAAAAAACCAAAACAAAACAAAACCCCACAATAACAAAAAACCAAGAAAACATTACCTGGATCTCAGTTAAGAGTCTCTAGAAGAGGTACAGGACTACATTGGCAGGAATAGCCAACACAGCCTGAAGACAGAATGCGGCCGCGCGGGCTGTGATGGGGGTATCCCGATACTCCCATGTTACACCCCTCCTGCGCGACTTGCATTGGTTGCCGGTTGCCTTCCGGGTTTCCTTCAAGGTGTTAGTAACAACTTATAAAGCCCTAAATGGCTTGGGTCCAGGGTACTTGCGGGAACGCCTCCTGCCAGCACCACACTCCGATTGCCCTGTGCGCTCCCACAGGAGGGGCCTTCTGGGAATACCGTTGGTTAGGCATTGTCGGCTGGCGGTTCCCAGGGCCAGGGCCTTTTCTGTGGGAGCCGCCTATGGAATCAGCTCCCTGCGGATCTTCGTTTGGCCCCTGATCTCCGCTCCTTTCGTCGAGACCTGAAGACTTGGCTGTTTCAGCAGGCCGGCCTGGATTGACCCTGGGGTGGGTTGTTTTAATTGTATTGTTTTATTGTAATTTTAATTGTTTTCTAATGTTTTTAGCAATTTTAGACTTGTTTCCTGTTTAATATTTTTTATTGTAAATATATCTCTTTTTTATATGTTCGCCGCCCTGAGTCCTTAGGGAGAAGTGCGGCATACAAGTCTAAATAAATAAATAAATAATAAATAAATAAGACAAGCTCAGGATCCAAAAAGATCTTGACAAACTTGAACAATGGGTTCTATCAACAAAATGGATTTTAATGTGGAGAAACATTTAGGCAGGAAAAAAAAATCAAAGGTATAAGTACAGATTAGGCGAGACTTGGTTCAAATCAAGTAACTGTGAGAGGGAACTTGGAGTCCTAGTGGACGATCACTTAAACATGAGACAGCAGTGTGTGGAAGCAACCAAAAAAGCTAATACAATCCTGGGTTGTATAAACAGAGACATAGAATCAAGATAACAGGAGGTATTAGTACCACTTTATAAAACCCCAGTAAGACCACCAACTTTACAACAAAAAAGATGTTGAGATAAAAAATGTTCAGAGAAGAAATGAAGGCCTGGAGACTGAAACATATGAAGAACAGCTGCAGGATTTGGGTTTGGCTAATTTAAAGGAAAAATATTAGGGGTAACATGATAGCAGTATTCCAGTATCTGAGGAGCTGCCACAAAGAAAAGGGGGTCAAATTATTCTCCTAAAGCACCAGAGGGCAGGACAAGAAACAATGGATGTAAACTAATCAAAGAGAGAAGCAACCTGGTATTAGGTAGAGACTTCCTAACTGAGGATAATTAACAGCTTGCCTTAAAAAATCATGGGTGCTCCATCACTGGAGGTTTTTAAGAAAAGACTAGACCAGGGGTCTGCAACCTTAAACACTCAAAGAGCCAATTGGACCCATTTCCCACAGAAAAGAAAATAGCGGGAGCCACAAAACCTGGGTGGGCGTGGCCAACTCGATGTCACTCACTCCCACCCAGTCACATGACTCTCTGTGTCTCTTGTCTCTCTCTTTCCCTCCCTTCTCTCACTGCCTCATTCTCTTTTCCTCCTCTCTCTCTCTCTTTCCCCTTTTCACTCTCTCTCTCCCTCTGTTTCTCTTTTTTCTCTGCTTTTCTTTTCTTTTATTTCTCTCTCTTCTTTCTCTTTTCCTCCCTCTCTCTTCCCCCCCCCTGTTTCTCTCTGTGCCTCTTTTTCTTTCTCTCTGCCTCTCTTTTTCTTTCTCTCTCTGTCTCCACCCCCACTTCCCAACTCACATACCCAGGGAATAACTAGGGAAATTTGGCCACATTCTTTCTGTCTCTGGAAAGGTACAAAAATAAATATTGAATTGCAAAAGGAGTGACTGTCAGCTGTTAACATCACAGCGCCATGAGGTTGCCGCCTTAGATTGCTGCACACACTTTAGAGAAGCATCATCCCAAGCAGCAGCACACTCACACAGGCATGCATACGCATCCTGCAACTTGGTCCAATGTGGCTGGAAAATATAGTCCCTAGGCACCCCCGAAGATCAGATGGAGCCGAATCGGGCTGAATCTGTCTCTCTGTCTCTCACTGCTTGACTGCAGCAGGAAATGGTGGGTGGCTACTTCCAGCCTTGGTTGGTGCTGGATGCGTGACCTACTCTGCCCTGAGACACTGGCCCATCCCGCACTGCCATGGCCAATGTCGCTGCTGTTGCCAGGGACAAGTGGGGAGGGTCACATTGTGGCTCTATGTTGTAATGGGTTCCAGGAGGAGGAGGGGACCCCGTCTCCCCCATTGTGAAGCGCGCTAACATTCACAATGCTGTGCATGGCAGGCAGGCCATGGAAGCAGCAACCGAAGTGGCGTCAGGAGCTGCAGCAGAGGGCTGAAAGAGATGCATGCGGCTCCAGAGTGATTGGTTGCCAACATCTGAAATGGTATAAGTTCTGCTTCAGCAGGGGGCTGGACTAGAAGACCTCCAAGGTCCCTTCTAGCTCTATTCTATTCTCTAAAAACATCATAAATTTTTTATCTGCAATTGTTTTAGATGGGTATCCCAAACCCAGCCTGATCAGTCTCCATCTAAAGCAGTGTTTTTCAAAGCTGGCAACTTTTAAGATGCGTGGACTTCAACTCCCAGAATTCCCAAACTGTCCTTTAGTTCTTGGTAGCAAATCAAAATATAAATCAAATAAATATTTCTTCCGACTCCTCAACAAGTTATGGACAGAAAACAGATAACTTTGCTCAGGCTTCCCAATTCCCTTGCTTTGGGCCCTTTCTGTACATCAGATAAGTCTGATAAAAAAACTGAAGCTTTTCATTTCAGAGAAATATGCATATTTCCCAACCAAAGCTTTGAATGCCAATAAGATCACAGTTGGAAGTGCCTCATGTTTTGAAACGTTACAACATTTGAGGTGGAGCCCTTTTATTGGTGTTGACACAACAGCAGGATAAAGACTTCGAATAAAGCTTGAAAAACTTCAAGTAACTTGGTGCAAAATTCTCAGGAATGCAATGCTTTGGATTTTTGCTCAAAAGCACTGCAGGGGGATGTGTTGGTTAAAGCTCTGTGTGCTGGGAAAATTGGTTTTATATGTGGTCAAATTTAGTGTGCAAAGCTTCACAGAAAAACCTAAAGTACACATATAGACTGGGTGAAACCAGGCTCAATAGCAGTAACTGAGAGAGATCTTAGAGTCTTAGTGAACAACCAGTTAAATATGAGCCAGCAGTGTGCAGCAGCCTCCAAAAAAACTAATGCAATCCTAAGTTGCATTAACAGAGGTATTCAATCAAGATCAAGTGAGATACTAATACCACTTTATAAAGCCGTAGCAAGATCACAGAGTACTGCATCCAGTTTTGGTCACCACACTATAAAAAGATGTTGAGACTCTAGAAAAAGTACAGAGAAGAGCAACCAGGATGATTAGGAGACTGGAGACTAAAACATATGAAGAACGATTATAGGAACTGGGCATGGCTAGTCTACTGAAGAGAAGGATGAGGGGAGACATGATAGCAGTGTTCCAATATTTGAGGGACTGCCACAGAGAGGAAGGGGTCAAGCTATTTTCTAAAGCAGAAACTTTCTGACAATGAGAACAACCAACCAATGGAACAGCTTGCCCTCGGAAGTTGTGGGAACACCATCACTTGAAACTTTCAAGAAGAGATTGGACTCCCATCTGTCAGAAATGGTGTAGGGTCTCCTGCTTGGGCAGGGGGTTGGACTAGATGACCTACAAGTTCCCTTCCAACTCTGATTATCTGTTATCTGATTTCCACTCTGGTCAAGTATTGTGCAAGGGAGCTCAGGTCACAGAATCAAGTGATTGACTATGTGAGATGGATGGAAAGATGGAAGAAGGGAGGGAGGGAAAGAAGGAAATTGAAAAAATTGCCCTCTAGCAATCAACATGCTTCCCTCATGTTTATACAATTTGAATGATCTTATGATAGTATGGCCACTGAGGGTGATGGGAGTTGTGATCCAAATGTCAGAACAACACCAGTATAGGAAAGTTATGGAAAGCATGTATTTCCGAACACCTTTAACTCATGGTGCTTGCTAGATACCTGTCACCATTTCTCATTTTTGAGAAGCAGACCAAAAAAAAAAAAAACCCAAAAACCCCCAGACATTTTAAAAACAAGAAGAAACCCAAGATAAATACTGATACATTTTCTACAAATATTGCAAAGATAACCTACGAGGGTGCTTTAGGATAAAACCTTGTACGTATTTTATTACTTCTGGGAATGTCCATCCTTGATCCCCAAGCATTACAACTTTCAGAAGTTGTGCAGTTCTTATATATTGTATAGCTAGAATTTAAAACATGGTCATGAATAGAGATGATTCCTTCGGGAGTAGTTTGTGCCTCGCCTTTCCTTCCGGTTTTTGTTCTCCCAATCTTTTCAAAAGAAGCTTAAAAGAAATAATGGGTTCTGCCCAAAAGCAATACAGTAAAAATATTGGCACCAGTTGAGAGAATTTCCTGCTTTTTCATTAGTGAATCACTGAATCCCAATGTCAGTTTGGTCTAGTGGTTAAGGCACAGGGTAGAAAGCAAGAGACTGGGAGTTCAAGTCCTTCCTTAGCCATGAAAGCCGGCCGGGTGACTTGAGCCAATCACTGGGAGGCTGAGAGTTCTAGTTCCACCTTAACTATGAAAAGTGACCTTGGCCAATCACTCCCTTGTAGCCCATCTTACCTCACAGGGTTATTGTTGTGAAGAAAATATTAAGGGAAAGGTGGGTTGGATATGTTTGTTGTATTGAGTTATTTGAAAAATAATAAAGATAGGAGAATGTATGTATGTATGCATGCATGTATGTGTATGTATATGTGTGTATATATATACATATATATGTATGTATGCATGTATGTATGCCTGGATGGGGAGTAACAGGCTCCGGCTCAATCCGGCCAAGACCGAGTGGCTGTTCTTACCGGCATCTCGGTGTTCAGTGGAAGTGCCATCTTTGGTCATGGGGGGGGAGGTGTTACCCCCCGTGGATAGGGCGAAGAATCTGGGTGTCCTCCTGGATGCACAGCTCAATCTGGAGGAGCAAGTGGGGGCTGTGGCCAGGGGCTTTGCCCAGGTTCGGCTGCTTAGCCAGCTTCGCCCTTATCTGAACCAAGATGCCCTTGAACGGTCACTCATGCGTCACTTCCAGAATCACTACTGCAATGCTCTCTACATGGGGCTACCCTTGCGGATTACTCGGAGGTTGCAGCTGGTGCAGAATGCGGCGGCGGGCAGTGATGGGGTATCCCAATACTCCCATGTTACACCCTCCTGCTAACTTGCATTGGTTGCCGGTTGCCTGGTCTCCTTCAAGGTGTTAGTAACAACTTATGAAGCCCTAAATGGCTTGGGTCCAGGGTACTTGCGGGAACGCCTCCTGCCAGCATCACATTCCGATCGCCCCGTGCGCTCCCACAGGAGGGGCCTCCTGGGAGTACCGTCGGTTAGGCATTGTCGGCTGGCGGTTTCCAGGGCTAGGGCCTTTTCTGGGAGCCTATGGAATCAGCTCCCTATGGATCTTTGTTTGGCCCCTGATCTCCGCTCCTTTCGTCAAGACCTGAAGACTTGGTTGTTTCAGCAGGCCGGCCTGGATTGACCTGGGAGTGGGTTGTTTTAATTGTATTGTTTTTATTGTAATTTTAATTGTTTTTTTAATGTTTTTAGCAATTTTAGACTTGTTTTGTTTAATATTGTTTTATTGTAATTTTCCTCTTTTTATATGTTCACTGCCCTGAGTCCTTAGGGAGAAGGGCGGCATACAAGTCTAATAAAATAATAATAATAATAATATGTATGTGTATGTATGTATATGTGTATATATATATATATATATATATATAGTGTGTGTGTGTGTGTATAAACACACACACACACACACACACAAATAACTCAACGCAGCAAACATCCAACTTGCACCTCCTATTTTCCCCACATTTTAGATATATAAAGCGGCAGTCCATGGGGTGGGTATTAGCCTATTGCAGTGCTCCATTGAACTGTGATGACAATACTGTAATAGTGGAACAAAACCTGCATTCTGGAACCAGAGATAAACAGACATCAATAAAGGAAAATATATGTAGCTCACAGATTTTGGTGCTCTTGAGTTTATTTATTTTCTTGCAGATGTTTTGTTACCCAAACTAGGTAACATCATCAGTGCTAGTAAGGAGTGGGGTTTACTCTCAGTTTATATTCTGGTAGTTTGCCCTGTCAATGTCAATCAAATGAACAACACCAAGATTAACACCAGACCAGCAATCAAAAAGTAAACAACCTCCCAATCAAGGAACTGCCAAACAAGCTAACAGTAAATAGCCTTCCAAGATCTCTCCCACCAGGGCAAGCCACCCCCATTCCTTACCAGTACTGATGATATTACCTAGCATGGGTAATGAAATATCTTCAAGAAAACAACCAAGCACAGAGAACACCTTGTAAACATATATTAAAAAATAAAAACGATCCAGAAAGAGAAGCAGGCTGAAATGGGAGATCTTCCTCTCAATCTAAGGTTTTGAATCTTCCTCCCCCACCGAAGGCCAAGGGGGAAAATTGGTACCGAGTGAAGAAGTCCCACAATAACCTCTTGCTCTACTTTCTTATGGCTGATTCATCTCTAGAATCAACAACGTTTATGCCTAGAAGGGTCAATGGATCAGAAGCCTCTTAAAGCTAATCCCAGAGAGAAAACCAACTATGGGTTTCCTCACATGAGAGAGATGAAGCACAGGGTATTGATTGAGTAAGACATTTCCCTTCCTTGGGTGAGGCCTGATTACTCATTCTTTACTTTTCCCAACTGTGCTTTCTTCCTTGTACAGAATTGAGATGACAAACCAAAGAGACAGAATCTCCTTTTTATGCTTGAAATCAGCATTTCTGGGAGACAGTCTTGAAATTGCTAAGGCTGAAAAGCCCTTCTCTAAGTTACCAGTAATCCTTGATTTATGATCCCAATTGGGACTGGAATTTTGGTCATAAGTTGAGGCGCCAGGTGACTGGATTCAATTTTACAATTGTTTTATGAGAGTTGTTAGGTGGGTAACCATGGTCGTAATGGGAAGCACATGGTCACTGAGTCAATCAAGCCGTCACAAGTCAAACCTATTTTATCCAATAGGAGATTGGAAAATGAGAAAAAAGTCTCAAACTGCATTTACATGACCTTGTCTATTTCTGGTTTCTGGTAAAAAAAAACCACCCATTGCAGGCAATGGGCTTATTTAACAATCATGATATTTGCTTAATGACCAAGTAATGATAATTCACTTTAAGATTGCTACATTCTATTTGATTTGGTGCCTTGATTGCTACATTTTATTTGATTCGGTGCCTTGATTTGTGACTATCATGACATACAGTGGAAATTCTAGGCTCCATTATGGTCATAAGTTGAGGACTACCTATATATTTAAAAGTCTTGCATTTCTGGCCAATACTGGTTATCTATCTATCTATCTATCTATCTATCTATCTATCTATCTATCCATCCACCTATCTACCTATCATCCATCTACCTATCTACCTACCTACTTACCTATCTACCTCATCCATCTGTCTGTCTATCTATCTATCTATCTATCTATCTATCTATCTATCTATCTATCTATTCATTTATCATCTATCATCCATCCATCCCCCAGTTTGTGTAAAAAGGCAGTCTTATAGATGGGGTGGTGCAAAGCTTCTTCAAAAGAGGAAGAGATTACAATTATCAGATGCAAGGTGTGGCTTCAGTGGGAAACCCTTTAAAAACAATTGAGAATTCTTCAGAAGGTATGCTGAGACTTGTCTGGGCAGGGTTGACTGAATGAGAAGAATCCATTAAGAGAACCCTATTTTGAAAACAAGGGAGGAAAGAGCTTTGCAAAGGAGACTGACTTTACTGTCCTTTTGTTTACCTTTGTTTAAAATCGGTTTTATTACCGCTGGAATACGTTTTTTAAAAAAGCACCAAGAAGGGAAAGAAAATGAGGAAGTAAGGACGAAGGAACGAAAGCCCAGAAACACCAGCAAGGGTTGAATTCCTCTTAGGAGACAGGAAGGAGCTATAAAATAAATTCTATCCTTTTCTGATTTGGGAAAGGTTTTCTTTCCTCCATGGCTGCCCCAACAGGCATAGAATGTTTTGCTGAGGATCTGCGCTGTTCTATTTGCCTGGAGCTGTTTTCAGATCCTGTCATACTGGAATGCGGGCACAACTATTGCCAGGTCTGTATCACACGGTTCTGGGCTGAGATCCCTAACAACCATGAGGAGGACATGCCCCCAACACTTCCTACTTGCCCAGAGTGTCGGCGTGAGATTCCCGGTGGCAAATATACACCTAATAGGGTGCTGGGACAACTGGCTGGCAAAGCCCAGGAATCTCTTTTGGCTCAGCCTGGTGATGAGGAGACCAACGGTGATGAAGATGAAGAGGAGATGCAGGGGGACAAGTTGTTTTGTACTGAAGATGGGTGCCTGGCAAGAGCTTTGCAACCAGACCACTGGGGTCATCAGTGTCTCCCTCTAGTTGAAGCTGTGGAGCACTTCAAGGTCAGTAGAAGGGGCTTGTGTACTTGGTGGCTAGGAAGAGGGGTCCACAACACATGTTCTTGGGGTTGCTGGTAGAAAATGAGAAGGTGGAGGTTATCTGAAAGGAAGCAAGACAAAGCAACTGAGTCAGAGGTGGTATTCAGCAGGTTCTGACCAGTTCTGGAGAACCGGTAGCAGGAGTTTTAAGTCGTTCAGAGAACCGGCAAATACCACCTCTGACTGGCCCTGCCCCCATCTATTCTCTGCCTCCCGAGTCCCAGCTGATCGGCTGGGTCTTCTTTGGTTGCCCTGCACAGGAGAATGGAGCTGAAAAGCAGGTTAGTGGGGTGGGGAGGGAATGGGGATTTTGCAGTAACCTTCCCCTGCCACATCCACCAAGCCATGCCACGCCCACTAAGCCACACTCACAAAACCTCTAGTAAAAATGTTTGAATCCCACCACTGAATTGAGTATTAAGGCAGTGAGGGCAATTTAGTTTTTGAAATGGAAGTACAACTTATCGCTTAACAATCATTCATTTGAAGCTACAATGGTATTCGTAAAAAATGATCCACACATTTATGAACTTTGCAGCATCTCCATGGTCAAATGCTCATGATTCAGGTACATGGCAACGGTTGTACATTTATGACAATTGTGATCAACGTGATTGTTATTTGGAACCTTCCCAGCCAGCTTCTGACATGTGAAGTCAATGGTGAAACTGGCAAGGGGTTGCAAATCACAATCGTATGACATTTCACTTAATAACCTCAGCCAAGATAGTTGGAATTGCCATCATAAATAGGCAAGATCACACAATGTTTTTCCTTAACGATTGCTTCAGTTAGCAACAGAGTGTCTGGTCCCAATTATGATTGTTAAGTGAGGACTACCTGTAGATATACTGAAGAAGATAGCAAGGCTACTACCGTGAAAGCTCAAAATAAGACACTGTCTTATATTTTTTTGGCTCCCAAAACACACTAGGTCTTATTTTCGGGGTAGGTCTTATATATTTATGGTGCCAAATAGTGGGTGTGAGTGTGTAAGGGGTGTTTCATGGGTGCATGGCTGCTCCCTGAAAAGTCTTCCTGGAACTGGAGATTTACACTAGGTCTTATTTTCGGGGTAGGTCTTATATTAGGGCAGGTTTAGAAAATAGTGCTAGGTCTTACTTTCAGGGTAGGTCTTATTTTCGGGGAAACACGGTAGTCACACTAACAATGATTGGATGGATTTATTTGTTTATTGAGCATCTTACATCAAAAGAAAGATATAATATTTAAATTAGTACAATAATCTAAATAAAAAAATCAACAACTATATAACAAATATAAACATTAAAACACAGAAGGAATTTAAAACACTTATGTGACATCATTTGAGGCCCAGAAAGTAGAAGTCAGAATAGCTGCATCGTTGGTCAGGAACCAATTATCTGTTGTGCACGGTCCATCAAGATTATGGTGAAATGGATTCATGATATGTAGAAACAATGTGCCACCAATTAAAGTGTCTGGGGGCGTTTTTCTGGTGGGTTTCCCCAGAAACATCTGGCTATCCACAGCACCTGGATCACAGTGCATCATATTGTACAAATTGTCTTGAACTGGGTCTTGTCCAACCTTTGGAGCTGGTAAGCATGTTAAACATCTTGTGGGCCTTTGCATTTGCAAACGTATATGTGCGTGGGTGTGATTGCTGATTCACAAAGCGGCTGTCAGGGTTGTGTGATCAGTTGCATAACACCATTTTTCAAAAGGGAAACTTCTGAAATTCTTTCTCCTCCCTTTAGCTCCGCAGTCTTCTGTCGGTTGTTTTTTCTTTTCTGAGACAGAATGGCCCTAAACACTGAGCAACTGTCAACCCTCATTTCTATTGTTTTGCAAAAAGCTTTTTTGATTTATAAAGATCTGACATTCTTCTCAAGCAGGAGGCTGGTAGCAAGCTTTGCTACAGGCCATCATCTGTGGAATTACTAGGCAGGGGATCAGAAAGAATCTAAAGCTAAATTACTGTGTTATCTACCCATGTTCAAGTCTTACCAGATTATTGTCTTCTTTGATACAATGGTGCAATGCTTTACTTTTGAAAGCAACCATATATTTGCAGCAAAACTTTTTAAAGCATCCATGTCTTTACCTAGGATTGTATGGCTGTTACATCCCTCTGTGCTTTGAGAGACCATCTTGTTTTCATCCCCATTAGTGTTTACAGTTGCAAAGTCTGAGCAGCTTTTGAGATGCTTGTTTTAAATTCCACCAACGCCTTCCTCAGTATGCTGCCAGACCGATTGTGACATGTATACTGCAGTTGGATTAGACTTCTTGGGAAATGGGACTGCAGCACATCTGGAGGGCCCCAGATTGAGGGAAAATTATTCTAGGATTTCTTAAGACAAAGCTTGCTGTGTCCATATAGAAGGATTCTGTTTTGTGGTGCTCATTGTGCAGTTGTACAGGTGAAACTCAAAAAATTAGAATATCGTGCAAAAATTCATTTATTTCAGTAATGCAACTTAAAAGGTGAAACTAATATATGAGATAGACTCATTACAGGCAAAACAAGATAGTTCAAGCTGTGATTTGCCATAATTGTGATGATTATGGCTTACAGCTCATGAAAACCCCAAATCCACAATGTCACAAAAATTAGAATATTGTGAAAAGGTGCAATATTCTAGGCTCAAAGTGTCCCACTCTAATCAGCTAATTAAGCCATAACACCTGCAAAGGGTTCCTGAGCCTTTAAGTGGTCTCTCAGTCTGGTTCAGTAGGAATCACAATCATGGGAAAGACTGCTGACCTGTGCAGAAAACCATCATTGACACCCTCCATAAGGAGGGAAAGCCTCAAAAGGTAATTGCAAAAGAAGTTGGATGTTCCCAAAGTGCTGTATCAAAGCACATTAATAGAAAGTTATGTAGAAGGGAAAAGTGTGGAAGAAAAAGTTGCACAAGCAGCAGGGATGACTGCAGCCTGGAGAGGATTGTCAGGAAAAGGCCATTCAAAAGTGTTGGGGACTTTCACAAAGTGGACTGAGGCTGGAATCAGTGCATCAAGAGCCACCACACATAGACGGATCCTGGACATGGGCTTCAAATGTCGTATTCCTCTTGTCAAGCCGCTCCTGAACAACAAACAACATCAGAAGCATCTTACCTGGCCTAAAGAAAAACAGACCTGGTGTGTTGCTCAGTGGTCCAAAGTCCTCTTTTCTGATGAGAGCAACTTTTGCATCTCATTTGGAAACCAAGGACCGAGAATATGGAGGAAGAATGGAGAGGCACAGACTGCAAGATGCTTGAAGTCCAGTGTGAAGTTTCCACAGTCTGTGTTGATTTTGGGAGCCATGTCATCTGCTGTTATTGGTCCACTGTGCTTCATTAAGTCCAGGGTCAACGCAGCCATCTACCAGGAGATTTTGGAGCACTTCATGCTTCCTTCCGCAGAAGAGCTTTATGGAGATGCTGACTTCATTTTCCAGCAGGACTTGGCACCTGCCCACACTGCCAGAAGCACCAAAACCTGGTTCAATGACCATGGGATTACTGTGCTCGATCAGCCAGCAAACTCGCCTGACCTGAACCCCATAGAGAATCTATGGGGCATTGCCAAGAGAAAGATGAGAGACATGAGACCAAACAATGCAGAAGAGCTGAAGGCCACTATTGAAGCATCCTGGTCTTCCATGACACCTCAGCAGTGCCACAGGCTGATAGCTTCCATGCCACGCCTCATTGAGGCAGTAATTGCTGCAAAGGGGCCCAAACCAAATACTGAGTACCTATGCATGCTTATACTTTTCAGAGGTCCGATATTGTTCTATGTACTATCCTTGTTTTATGGATTGCATGTCATATTCTAATTTTCTGAAATTGTGGATTTGGGGTTTTCATGAGCTGTAAGCCATAATCATCACAATTATGACAAATCACGGCTTGAACTATCTTGCTTTCCATGTAATGAGTCTATCTCATGTATTAGTTTCACCTTTTAAGTTGCATTACTGAAATAAATGAACTTTTGCATGATTTTCTAATTTTTCGAGTTTCACCTGTATAGTTCAGCCAAAGTTTATTTAAAAGTGGCGTAGTAGCCTGCCCTTGTGATAATTGTCCTCCCTCCCTCCCTCCCTTCTTTATCTCTATTTTTTTCTCTCCTCTTTTCCAAATGAAAATTAGGGATGTTAGGAGGAAATAGAAAAGGGGACTCTGGAAACTTTCTTATTTTATTCATGTGCATTCAGAATATTACAGTTAGTCCTAATAGAACTGTGCTATTGCAAGCTATAGATACCTATTTGAGCTTTTTCTACTCTTTTTTGTATACAACTGTTAACTCACAAAGCAGGTATAATGAGAAGAGGGCGAGTCTTCCACACTACCTTTGTATATGTCAGGGATTTTTTTTAAAAAAACACACTAATCATTTGTAGCACAACTGAGAATTACTTAACAGTAGATTGGAATATTGCAATTTGTGTTGTGCTCAGTCCAATGACCGGTTTATTAACACGCTTCTCACATGCCCCTGCCAACTGATTGCTCATACTTTTCCTTTGGTTTAAAAAAACAATTATTCACAAACTTTGAGCTCTTGTTTCACAACTCTGGACAAACAATCCATACTGGATATGATTTTGTTTCAATCCCTTGGTGCATTCTTCACCATGTAAGCTAACCTTTGGCCACCACACCCAGCGCTGACTGTGGTTTGCTCATCTGTGGGAAATCCACATTTGCTTTATTCACCTCTTCTCCTTTGCTACATATTGAACATTAAGTGAGAACTTACTACATGTTGGGAGATTATTATTATTATTTAAATAATTACAAGAGAAACACTTCCAAACCCTGAGAAGAAACCAGAAAAGGACAGGTGCCACATCAGCTGGTTAGATACAGATAATCAGAGTTGGAAGGGACCTTGTAGGTCATCTAGTCCAACCCCCTACCTAAGCAGGAGACCCTACACCATTTCTGACAAATGACAGTCCAATCTCTTCTTGAAAGTCTCAAGTGATGACGCTCCCACAAGTTCCGAGGGCAAGGTGTTCCATTGGTTGATTGTTCTCACTGTCAGAAAAATTATCCTTATTTCCAGGTTAAATCTTCCCTTTTTCAGTTTCCATCCATTATTCCTTGTCTGGCCTTCAGGTGCTTTGGAAAATAGCTTGACCCCTTCCTTTCTGTGGAAGCCCTCAATTACTGGAACACTGCTGTCATGTCTCCCCTGGTCCTTCTCTTCATGTTTGAAATATTTTTTTTTTGAAAGATGAGTTCTGAGTGTCCACCCAGATACCACCTATATCATCTCTACCATAGTTGAAGAATGAGCAAAATATTCCAGACACAAACATTTTTCCTGACCAGCTTCAGGTTAACTCAGCCTTCCTTCCATCTGAGGTCGGTATAATGAGGATCCAGATTGTTGGAGCCAATATGCTGACTCTTAGAGAGGGCTGTAAAACATGATAGCAGCATTCCAATATTTGAGGGGCTGCCACAAAAAAGAGGGTGGGGTGTCAAGTTATTTTCCAAAGCACCAGAAGGCAAGACAAGGAACAACAGATGGAAACTAACCAAGGAGAGAACCAACCTGGAATTAAGGAGAAACTTCCTAACAGGGAGAACAATTAACCAGTGGAACAGCTTGCCACCAGAAGTTGTGGGTGCTTCATCATTGGAGGTTTTTAAAGAACAGACTGGACAGTCACTTGTCTGAAATGGCATAGAGTCTCCTGGTTGAGCAGGGAGCTAGACTAGAAGACCCCCAAAGTATATAAGTCTAAGTGCTAATGCTATTGTCTTGGGGTAAACTGCCCAAATGAAAGCATGTGTGTTTCCAATTTTGCAAACTGTATGCAGAATGAAATGGAATTATTTTGTCCTGTGTGTGAATACATGAATGCAAGAGGGTTATTTTTTCCAATATGCAGGTATTCCTTGACTTACTGCCAATTGTTTAATGGCTGGTTACAGTTACAACAGCACTAAAAAAAGGTGGCTTATGACCATTTTTCACACTTATGACCATTGCAGCATCCCCGTGGTTATGGGGTCAAAGAGCCTTGGTGGTGCAGGCTGTTAAACACCTAGCACTTAGCTCAAGCTGCCTGCAATTAGTGTAGGCTCGAATCCCACCAGGCTCAAGGTTGACTCAGCCTTCCATCCTCTTGGGGTAGGTAAATTGAGGACCCAAGATTGTTGGGGGCAATTAGCTGACTTTGTAAAAATGCCGCTTAGTAATAAGCAGGCATATACAATGGAATGAAGGCTATTGCTGAGCGCATTGGGTTGTGCTCCAAAAAATTGTAAGCCGCCCTGAGTCTCCGGAGAAGGACGGCATATAAGTGCGAATAAAAAAAAAAATCAGACACTTGGCAACTGACTCATACTTATGACGGTTGCAGTGTTCCTGGGGTCCTATGATCACCTTTTGTGACCTTCTGATAAGCAAAGTCAATGGGGAAGCCACTTAACAACCATGTTACTAACTTGACAACTGTAATGATTCACTTAACAACTGTGGCAAGAAAGTCATAAAACAGGGGAAAGTTCACTGAACACACAACTTAGCAACAGAAATTTTGGGCTCTATTGTGGTTGTAAGCAGAAGACTATCTATGGTGTCCAAGGTGGAGAGTCCCTATAAGATCTGGACTGGACCCCAGTGCAAATTCTGTTTCTACTTTGATGGTGGCAGTTCGTTTTTCTGACATCTGTTTTCATTGACCTCAGATGAGCAATAACTGTGAACGAGTTACTGTAATCTGGTAGTGTGGTATCTCTGCTTGCCTTCAGGGGATCTTAACAGCATCTCAAACCCAGCTGCAATCCAAAATCCAAGCAGAAAGATCCGTTGAAGAGCAGAGGTCCCAGAAACCTCCAGAAATCACAGTAAGTCGAATCTTCCATGCTGCTGAACCTATTGAGCGAAATTTTGACGTGCTCAGCCATCAGTGGTGTTTTAGAAGGCAAATGAAACAAATGGTAGTGATAATGCACTCGTGCCAAATTAATCTTTTAACGTTATGCAGATATAGAGTTGAGTGGTGTGGTGGCCTAGTGGTGAAGATGCTCACCTCCCACTTGGAAGGTTGAGAGTTTGATTCTAGGAAGCAGCAGAACTTTCTCTCCTAGGGCACAAGGAGAAAATGTCTGCTGCAAATTCCACGTGGTGTCAGGAAGGGCATCTGGCCAATAAATGCTCAGTTCCATCTAGTCTGCCTGACTCTACCCTGAATTAAGGGATTATAGGGTCATAAATAGGGAATATATATATAGAGATCATACAGACAAAACCAGAGTAGGCTGGGAAATTCTAGGAGTTGCAGTCCACACATCTCAAAATTGCCAAGTTTGGGAAATACAAATCTGAATAATCAATAAAATCAGTCCATAAATGAGATAGAGGTGAATGGATAGAGAGAGAGAGAGAGAGAGAGAGAGACAGACAGACAGACAGATAAATAGATAGGTAGATAGATAGGTAGATAGAGATAGGCAGGTAGATAGGTAGGTAGGTAGACAGGTAGGTAGATAGCTAGTTAGCTAGATGATAGACAGATACTGTAGGATAGATAGATAGAGATAGTAGATAGATAGATACTAGTCTGTAGGTAGGAAGATGGATGGATGGATGGATGAATGGAGAGATACACATGATTGAGGCTGGTTAGTGCCTGATGGGAGACCACCAAAACTATCTGATTAGACAGAAAAGTTATAAAGAACTCTAACAGCAGGTTTTAAAAAATCCAAATAAATGTCTCAAACAATTCCATGTGATTGGAAACAGAGCTTGACTAGTTGGAGACTTAACCTTATTTTCCACTAAACTACACCACAGGGCAACTCGAAGGGGCCTTCTTGATAAACAGTATTTTCTAAAAGCAGAGATGGTGGGGATCTCACACCTTCCTCTTCCTTCTCCTCCTGAGGCCCAACGGCTGCGGCTGGAGCAAAATGTCTCTGCCCAGTTCATGGAGCTCCATCAGTGGCTTCAGGAGAAGGAATCTGCATTAATCAGAGAGATCCAGAGAGAGGAGAAGCTGCTGCTTAGTGAACTGGACAGGAACCAGAGAAACAGCCAAGAGCAGATCCGCACAGCCAACGAGCAAATAGCTAAGATCCAGGCTCGGCTTGCGATGGCACCGGACTCTGATAGCTTCCTTAAGGTCAGTGCATTTCTCAAGCCATACCTGCATTTGTCTGTCTGGGTGTGTATGTGTCTTTCTCTTACAGGTAGGGCTCAGCTTATGACCATTCATTTAGCAATAGCAATAGCACTTAGACTTATATACCGCTTCACAGTGCTTTTATAGTCCTCTCTAAGTGGTTTACAGAGTCAGCATATTGCCCCCAACAATCTGGGTCCTCATTTTATCCACCTCGGAAGGATGGAAGGCTGAGTCAACCTTGAGCTGATCAGAATCAAACCTGGCAGTGGGCAGAGTTAGCAATAGCACTTAGACTTATATACCGCTTTATAGTGCTTTACAACCCTCTCTACAGTGCTTTACAACCCTCTCTAAGAGTCAGTGTATCGCCTCCAACAATCTGGGTCCTCATTTTACCGACCTCAGAAGGATGGAAGGCTGAGTCAACCTTGAGCCTCGTGGGATTCAAACTGCCAAGCTGCAGTCAGCCGGCAGTCAGCCGGCAGTACTGCACTCTAATCACTGTGCCACAGAGGCTCATAGCAACTGTTCAAAGTTACGATGATGCTGAAAAAAATAACTTACCATTTGGTCCTCACAGTTACAACGGTTGCAGCAACCTTGTAGTCACAGGAATGCTACTGGTCCCTTGCCAACCAGCTGCCATTTATGATGGTTGCAGTATCCCAGAGACATATGATTGCCAATTGCTGTCTTCCCAGCCAGCTTCAGACAAGTAAAGTCAATGGGGGAAAGTCGCAACTTGTGGTCACGTGATGTCTCGCTTAATGACCAGGAGGGGAAAAAAGTTGTGTAATTGGCCACATGATGCCACACTTAGTGTTCACACCACTTAACAATGAATTTTACTGTCCTAATTGTGCCACTGGTGGTGCAGTGGTCAGAGTGCAGTACTGTAAGCTACTTCTGCTGACTGCTGGCTGCCAGCAGTTCGGCAGTTCGATCCTCACCAGCTCAAAGGTTGACTCAGCCTTCTGTCCTTCTGAGGTTGGTAAAATGAGGACCCTGATAGTTGTCGGCAATACGCTGACTCTGTAAAACTGCTTAGAGAGGGCTCTAAAGAACTGTGAAGTGGTATATAAGCCTAAGTGCTATTGCTATAAGTCAAGAACTACCTGTCTATCTCCACTATTCAAGATCACATGCAGGTTTTCTTGTATCTAAGACAAGCCTTTCTGGTTTTGCAACCAGACTACTGTCACAATGCATTTATCAGCAGGGCCATCCTTTAAGCCAACTTAGTATTTCCTTTCCAAACAATCTACCTAGGCATTAGGAAGTTGCCATCTAACCAAGACTCCCTCAGTTGTATGATCTTCCTATCAAAAAGGATATTTACTCTCCACTAATCTATCTTCAAACACTTCAAAAGCTGTTACAGGGAAGAGGATATGGATTCATTTTCCCCAGCTGCCAAGGGTAGGAGAAGAACCAGTGGGTGGAAGCTTTACAGTATATGGAAACAACCAAACTCAAAATAAGGAGAACATTTCCTCACCATAAGAGCACTTAATGATTGTCCTTTGGAGTTGTGGAGCTCCATCATTGCAGGTTTGCAAGCAATGGTTGGACAAACATTAATCGAGGATAGTTTAAGAATTCCTACTCTGGCTAGAGGATTGGACTAGAAGATCTTCAAGAGCCCTATGATTTCATGATTCAATGGGAAAGATGGTGGCATTCCTCTTTCTTCCATCAGATGAATTCTGGTGGAACGAGTTTAAAGTAACAGGCTAAAGAATACAGGAAACTATTTTTAACAGCTGGCCTTTCTCTGATCATTCTTACTATTTCCTTCCACAGGATATCAAAGCCTTCATAGAAAAGTGAGTATCTCTTCTCGATGAACCAGTGTCTTGATGTTCTGTTGGTCCTTTATAAATTGGGTTGAGGCCTTCTGTTGAGCTACTTTAATTTGGCTTATCTATAATAACTGCTATAAAGTCACTGTCTTCTGTTCTTTGTCTGGCTTGGGGCTTTCCCCCACTTGTGAGCTGAAGTGCTCTGCGCTCTTCCTTGAATCAGTAGAATATATCAGCATGACACTGGCTGTTTTCATTACTGATCCCTGCTACCTCTGATTCCAGATTCAAGGATCTTCCCAAAAATATTAATTGTGAATGAATCTCGGAGCAACCTTGCAAGATGTTATGAGGATAAAATGATTGCTCAACAGAGCACATCTGATGTAGAGGTTAAGGCACCAGATTAGAAAATTGGAGACTGTGAAGATAGGTGGCAAATAAATTTAACAAATTAATAAATTCTAGCCCTATTTAGGCACAAAGTAGCTGGGTCCTTGGCCAGTTACTCTCTCTCAGCCCTAGGAAAGAGGCAAAGGCAAGCAACTTCTGAAACGTTGTCAGGAAAATTACAGTGACCTGTACAGTCAGTTGCCAGAAGTCAATGTTGACTTGAAAGCACAAAATACTACTACTACTACTACCCAACAACAACAACAACAATAATGTGTCATTTGGAACACAACACGCCAGATATCATACTTGTTGAAAATTGAAGTGTACAATTTATTGATATCGCTGTACCAGGTGACACCAGAGTCGAAGAAAAAGAACTAGGAAAAAAATCACAAGATATTGCAACCTGGCCATTGAAACTATGCGATTATGGATGAAACATGTAACAGTGATACCCATTGTCATCGGGGCACTAGGTACCATGTCCAAGAATTTTACAAAATAGTTAAGAAAGTGCAGCTTCCTGCAATAATACCAGCAGAACTGCTAAAAACTGTGCTGCTCAGAAAATCGTAGATTTTAAGAAGATACTTGGTGGATACCTAGGATGCTGGCAACAACCAGTGACTGGTCTATTTCGACCCTGACCGTCGGCTGCTGTGAGAGAGCTGCTGATCTTGGACTGTTTCCTGACCATTATTATTGCCTGTCCCTTTGTATTGTATTACCATCTTTGCAATTTTTCCACCTAATCAACTACCTCCTGTATCGATCAGCCTTGAGATTTATTTGTCATGCCTGCCTACTCCCTGCTAGAGTTATGGGCCCTCCAGACGGCTCCCCTGTCTGTGAAGTGGCCCCTCACTATCAAGAGCTTACCTTAATGACGGATCCTGGGATCCCGAGAGGTGGCATGCCGCGTCTAAGGGGCTAAATTTTAAATTTGATAGGAAGGGGAAACTTTTAAAATTTTTAATTGGTCATCTTAAGGGGTTAGGGAGGGGGTAAATGCGTCTTTTTGCAGCCCAGTTCATGGTGGGGTTTGGGGTCCGGCGGGGCTCCGGGGTTTGAGGTGGGGACCACGATTCCCAGGGTGGTTGGGGTTGGCAGGAGACGTCAAGGCATAGGGCCATATCATGTGCCGGGAGCGCGCACTGCCATCTTTGTGCGGTCGCTCGCTCCGACACTATGGCCTCCTCCCTAGGGGGCACGGGTACTGGGACCCCTGGGCTCAGGCTGGTGTATTTTAATGCCAGGTCCATGGCTAATAAGTCCACCCTCCTCTGTGAGATCATTGAGGAGGAGGCTGCGGACCTGGCTTGTATTACCGAGACCTGGTTGGGCCCAGAGGGTGGTGTCCCTCTGGTTGATTTATGCCCTCCAGGTTTCCGGGCTGTACACTGGCCACAGGCCCAGGGAAGGGGTGGTGGGGTGGCTGTGATTATCCGGGAGACCCTGTTTCCAAGGGAGGTCACTGTTCCAGAGATAGGCGGGAGTGAGACCCTCCTCCTGAGGTGGGGGCCTAATGGTCAGGTGGGCTTGCTGCTCGCATACCTCTCTCCCAGCTGTGTGACAGCAGCCCTGCCTGGGCTCCTTGATGTCCTCTCGGGGGTGGCGGTGGAGTTCCCGGACCTTATAGTCCTGGGGGACTTCAATTTGCCCTCCCTGGGGAACGTCAGGATTGGCCCAGGAATTCATGGCTTCTATGGAAGCCATGGGCCTGACCCAATTAATTCTGGGCCCTACTCATGAGGGGGGGAACACTCTTGACCTAGTTTTTGTCTCTGAGCAGTGGCGTAGTGACAGAGGGCAAGCCACTTTTACGGCATTGCCCGTTCCATGGTCTGATCACTATCTCCTATGGCTGGTCTTCCAACAGGCCACCCCCCACTGCTGGGATGAGGAGCTGCCTAGATGGTTCTGCCCCAGGTGCCTTATGGACCCGGAGAGGTTCCAGGCGGAACTGGGGTTCCTTCCCACAGCTCTGTCGAGGATCTGATGTCTGCTTGGCAACAGGCTCCCCCTTGTCCCCATGCGACCCTTCACTCGCCGTGGATCCCGGATGGCTCCTTGGTATTCAGAGGAGCTCCGGGAGATGAAACGCCATCGGAGGGGCTTAGAGAGCAGGTGGAGGTCCACCCGCTCCCAATCCGATCGAGCCCAGCTAAGAGCCCATATTCGGACTTACCTGGTAGCTATGAGAGCGGCGAGAAGGTCTTATCTCTCCGCCCTCATAGCGTCCGCAGATAACTGCCCAGCCGCCCTGTTTCGGGCTACCCGCTCTCTTCTTCGACTGGAGGGGAGGGCGGACCCGTTGCGGGGAAGGGCTGAGGAGTTTGGTCAATATCTGTCGGATAAGATCGCTCGGGGCAGGTTGTCCTCTGATTTGCAGTGGTCTGAGGAATGGGATACAGGCAGTCTGGCCAGTGTGATTTGGGATGAGTTCGATCCTGTTTCCGAGGATGAAGTGGACAGGACTATGCGGCGGCTGAGTTCCACCACATGTTTGTTGGACCCGTGCCCCTCCTGGCTGGCCTATGCCGCCAGGGAGGTCACTTGCGGTTGGCTCCGGGCAGTGGTCAACGCTTCATTAAGGGAGGGTGTTTTTCCCCCCGCCTTGAAGGAGGCGGTGGTGAGACCCCTCCTGAAGAAGCCTGCCCTGGACCCGACCGTGTTAGACAACTTTTGTGCAGTCTCCAACCTTCGCTTTTTGGCGAAGGTTGTTGAGAGTGTGGTGGCTCAGCAGGTTCCACTTTTCCTGGATGAAGCGGACTACCTGGATCCGTATCAATCGGGCTTCCGACCTGGTTTCAGCACAGAGACGGCATTGGTCTTGCTGATGGATGATCTCTGGAGGGCCCAGGGCAGGGGTTTTTCCTCTGTCCTGGTCCTATTAGACCTCTCAGCGGCTTTTGATACCATCGACCATGGTATCCTTTGCGGCCTCGAGAGGTTGGGAGTGGGGGGCACCGTGCTTCGGTGGTTCACCTCCTACCTCTCGGGGTGGTCGCAATCGGTATTGGCGGGGGGGGCAGCGTTCGACCCCGAGGGTGCTCTCTTGTGGGGTCCCTCAGGGGTCGGTTCTCTCCCCCCTGCTATTTAACATCTATATGAAGCCGCTGGGTGAGATCATCCGTGGTTTCGGGGTGAGATTCCATCAGTACGCAGATGACACCCAGCTGTACATCTCTACCCCGAACCAAGTCAGCGATGCCCTCTCTCTGATGACCCAGTGTTTGGATGCGGTACGGATTTGGATGAGCGGAACATGCTTCGACTCAACCCGCCAAGACTGAGTGGCTGTGCATACCGGCATCTCGGCCCAGTCAGGATTATCCATCTTTGGCCATAGGGGGAGCGGTGTTGCCCCCTGTGGATAGGGCGTGGAATCTGGGGGTCCTCCTGGATGTACAGCTCCGGTTGGAGGAGCAGGTGGGGGCCATCCCAGGGGCCTTTGCCCAGCTCCGCCTTGTTCGCCAACTACGCCCTTTTCTGGACCGAGATGCCCTGCATACAGTCACTCATGCCCTTGTTACCTCTAGACTCAACTACTGCAACGCCCTCTACTTAGGACTGCCCTTGCATACCATCTCGAGATTGCAGCTGGTGCAAAATGCGGGCGGCGGGTGGTGATGGGAGTTTCCCGATTCTCCCATGTTACCCCCCTCCTGCACTGCCTGCATTGGTTGCTGGTTGCGCTCCGGGTGAGATTCAAGGTTCTAGTTTTAACATACAAAGTCCTGCATGACATGGGTCCTCAATATTTAAGGGAGCGACTCCTGCCGACATCGAATGCCAACCGCCCTGTGCGTGCACATAGGCAAGGACTCCTTGGGGTCCCGTCGGCCGGCCAGTGCCGGCCGGCAGTCCCCCGACGATGAGCCTACTCTGTCGCGGCCCCTGACCTCTGGAACCAACTCCCCTTGGGGCTCTGCCTGGCCCCTGACCTCTGTACCTTCCGCCATGATTTGAAGACCTGGTTGTTCGACTAATCCGGGCTGTGACCCTTTTGGATGGGGGTGGTTTTATTTTTTAGTATTTAATTGTCTTTTTGGGCTTGTTTAGTTTAATCTTTTCTTAATTCACTGTTGTTGTATTTATTGTTTTAGCTGTAAGCCGCCCCGAGTCTTTGGAGATGGGGTGGCATACAAGTCCCAAAAACAAACAAATAAATAAATAACCTGTATCAACCATCAGTGCCAATCGATGATATTTGTGATACATTTTTAAATATTCAGTTGACTGAGCTTCATGTTTAATGAATTAACAACAACAATACTAATACTAATAATAAAATAAAATTTCCTCAGTGCATCATTTTAAACGGAAGGAAAGGTAATATTCAGAGCCTCAGAAATTCCCAGATATGGCCACCAGATGGCAATCAAGATCAAGCCATGGCATTGCACAACTTTGTTGATTTTTCTGTTTTTACAGATACTGTCCTGGTGAAGACAAGGCAAGTCCGTTGCCTGTGATTTCGCGTGACTTCAGTTTAGGTCAATTTAAAGGGCCTATTCAGTACATGGTCTGGAGAGAGATGTTGCTGGCCTTAAGACCTTGTGAGTATCATGGGGAACAGCACTGATACTGTGTTTTCCCAAAAATAAGATCCTGTCTTTTTTTTTTTTTGCCATCAAAATAGGCACCAGGTCTTATTTTGGGGGGATGTCATCCACTGACTAACTTCACTTGTGCGCCTCACCCCCAGCCTCCTTTTTGCTGTCAGAGGCCTTCAGGAACTTTTTCTGCAGCCATCAAGGCTTTCCTGAAAGCCTCTGCAGCCGATAATAGAGCTTTGGATCTGTGGTTAGAGTATTAAGTTAAGCTGCAGCCTTGTCTGAAATGGGTCTCTCCCTATATTGTGGATTACAACTCCCATCAACTGCAGATAACGGGTTGGTTCCCAGGCTGATAAAAGTTTCAGGAGGCTGTTACAAAAATAGACAGATGCAAGCCTCTCTATTGTCATTGAAAGGGCACACCTCTTTTCCAGATCATAGGAAATAGCTGAAATGGTTGCAAAGCCCATTCTTTTCAATTCAAAACATGCTGCTCAGATGAACTCTGAAAAAATTGTCGCTGGAAAGAATCATGATAAGCAGCTGCCAAAGAGCATAACAGTTTGCTTAATGTTTATGGATGATGGGAATACTAGTGCCCAACCCCTGGGTGGAAGCAGGTTGAGGACGTCAGGCTCAAAAACTGACCTTCATCCTGGTGCCATCTTTTGCTTTAATTTATTTCACATAACTGGGAGGAAAAAGGTAAAAATTGCATGGGAACGAGTGAGGTATAACTCATCGCAGCTCTTTGGAAGGAAGATCCCACCTTCCTTCCCTCTTCAGAATTTGTTTCCATCTTTATGGAAGAGGATTGTAACATTGATTAACTTTCAGACTTGCCTCAAAGTTGAACTTACTAGGTTCAAGTGTTTGTGCTTTGCTACAAAAGCTTTTACGAACTGGCTGGTGGTTTGCAAAACATTCATCCATGAGGTGATTATATCACTTTGTTATAGGAAATGGTACCAGAAAGATATGCTAGCAGTGTCCCAGTATTTGAGGGGCTGCCACAGACAGGAGGGAGTCAACTATTTTCCAAAGCAAGGAATAATGGATGGAAGCTGATCAAGGAGAGATTAAGCCTAGAAATAAGGACAAATTTTCTGACAGTGAGAACAATCAGCCAATGGAACAGAAGTTGCCTTCAGAAGTTGTGGGAGCTTCATCAGTGGAGGTTTTCACGTAGAGACTGGACTGCCATCTGTCAGAAATGGTGTAGGGTCTCCTGCTTGGGCAGGGAGATTGGACTAGATGACCTATAAGGTCCCTTCCAACTCTGTTATATATTCCCAGGGAGTTGACTAGAAGACCTTTGAAGTCTCTTCTGACTCTGTTATTCTGTATTCCATATAAAATGTTTTTTTTAAATGATATTTGTTTTACTTATTCTGCCAGACTTTTGTTGAAGGTTATTCTTTTGTTCCTTTGCAAGTGTTTGGCTTCTTCTTGGACACCATCACTAAAGAATCATTTCAAGGGGAGAATCATGCAGGAAGGCATCTCCTTGTAGAACTTGGAGAAGATACCTTCAGGGAATTTGGGTACCATACCATACCATACCATACCATACCATACCATACCAGCTCATCAATTAGAAAGCTGAAAAAAATCATGTGTGTGTCCAGAGACATACCAACTAATAAAGTTACAGGTAGTCCTTGACTTAGGACCACTAATGAGCCCCAAATTTCTTTTGCTAGGTGAGTTTTGCTCCATTCTACTTGCTGCAGTTGTTAAATGAATCACTGTAGTTGTTAAATTAATACAACGTTGTTAAGTGAATCTAGTTTCTCCTTTGGCTTTGCTTGCCAGAAGGTCGTCAAAAGTGATCACATAACCCCAGGACACGGCAACTGTCATAAGTATGAATCGGTTGCCAAGCACCTATGTGATTTTGATCACATGATTATGGGGATGCTGTAGTGGTTGTAAGTGTGAAAAATGATCATAGTTTACCTTATTCAGTGCTATTGTAACTTTGAATGGTCACTAAACAAATGATTATAAGTTGAGGACTACCTACAGTTACCAAATCAGAACTCTGGGAGTGGAAGCAATAGATCTCAAATTTATTGAAATTTGTCTAGTTTTTAGCAGGACAATAACAGGAGTTCTTGGCTGGCATTGCTGAAAACTGATGTGAATTTTAATTGTCTACTTGGCATAGACTTTGGGTTTTTTTTAAACATCTTTTTAGGGGGAAGGTTTCCAAAGTTGTCAAATAGAGATAACCCTCTTACTGTTCTCCTCCCAACAGTCCCTTTCCCTGTAACCTTGGATCCTGCCACCAATCATCCTAATCTTGTGCTCTCCAAGGATCTTGACATAGTACGCTTGGAAGATAATCCCGAAGAAGTGGTCCCGGATGGTCCAGAAAGATTTAGCAAGACTGTATGTGTGCTGGGTGCTGAGGGCTTTACTTCAGGATGCCATTATTGGGAAGTAGAAGTTGGAAATAAAACCAGCTGGGATATTGGGGTGGCCAAGGAGTCGGTGAACAGGAAGGAGGCCAAAGTGACCGTCAAGCCCAGCAATGGTTTTTGGGCCATTTGGCTAAGGAATGGCAGTGAATACAAGGCCCTTGACTCTCCCTCCAAGCAGTTGTTCCTCAAGATCAAGCCTCAGAAAGTAGGGGTCTATTTGGATTATGAAGGAGGACAAGTCTCTTTTTACGATGCTGACACCATGACCCACATCTACACCTTTCTGGATGCCTTCTCAGAGTGCCTGTATCCCATGTTTAGCCCTGGGGTTAATAAAGATGGTCTAAATGGTGAACCTCTCTGCCTCCTGTGCCCACGGATCTAGCAAGGACTAATGTAAGAGTTATTGGGCTCTGTGTTGACTTTTATTTCAGTTGTGAATAGTCTGAAAATGCGTAACATGCCACACGGTTGAAACTTGGTGGAACCGAGCATATTCATGGGACCACATGAAAGTTGGCTTGAACTTTTCCATATATAGGAAAAAAAAACATTTAAGAAGTGACAATGTTACATTGTACACCGCCCAGGGTCCTTCTTTGAGGGAGATGGGAGGTTCAGAAATGTGAAATATAAATAAATAAATATTCCCACAAATGCAAACACAATCAATCAGCAGGTTTTGAGGGGCTCTGTAGAAAGTTTTGAGATTAGGTCTACTTATAATGGACGTTCTTCTGCAGACTAGCTTTCTTAACCTTTGACTACGCCGGCGGTCTCCAAACTCAGCAACTTTAAGACTTGTGAACTTCAACTCCCAGAATTCTTCAACCAACCATGCTGGCTAGGGAATTCTGAGAGTTGAAGTCCACAAGTCTTAAAGATGCCGAGTTTGGAGACCCCTGGACTATACTTAATAATCTGGTTTCAACCCGTAAGTTCACTGCATTCCATTTGAAAACCTTGTGCTCTCACTTAGGACATTGAATTACGTCAATCCAAGTTCCAATTTTATGGGGCCAGCATTTGTTGCCTATTTTCCCACTCCCAATCTGCATATTAATGCCTTGAAATTTGTGTTTAGCAGACTATATGTCTTCATTTAGAAGACATTTTGGGAAACGAGAAGTTTCACATAGGCAGCAGATGCGGCTCATTCTCCTTAAAAGGAAGTGGATTTTTCCAGTCCTACAAATCAAACAATAATAACATTCTGATTGCTCAAAAAAAAAGTTTGTGTTTTGAAAAGTATCTAAGGAACCCAAACACTTAGGGGAACTTGTCATTACTTCTGGGAGAGAGAGTACATGTGTTCACTGAGGAAGCCTCATGGGGAACGCAGTGATATAGAAAGATATTGGTTGAGCCAACCACAGATTTTCTTCTTTGATAATATATTGGATCAGATTTTCAAAGATAAGTGTAAAGGTAAGTGTCTGTGAATAGAGTGAATAGACTGTCTTAATTTTTAATATAATTTCAGGATGAAAAAAATACTTAAATTTTTTTTTTTAGGTTCCAGAAGACCCTAGTTGTGCTGTTTGCAATTGTTCATGAAGGCCCATTTGAGAGAGACTTGTTTGATAGAATCTCAAATAAAACAATCATTTTCTTTTCATTCCAAGATGCTGGAATGATTTTCTGCACTTCACTACTTGTGATGGCAAATATTCCATCCTGAAGTGTATCTGCAGAACTTCATAGTGATTCACTGGGAATTTGTAGGAGATCGTGATTTGCTGTATGGAATAAGTTAATATCAATATTTTATGTATCCAAACACATATATTCATCTTAAGTTTTAAAAATTTTATTTACTACGACTATTTCAATCCTGCTGAACTCCACATAATTCTGCTTAATGGTCTACTGGTTTTAAGTTAGAGATTTTTCACTTTGGATTAAAATTAGACTATCCAGGTCCTTCCTTTGAAAAACTTTGGGAGATGCCTATGATGGGATCTGTACGTTTAGCCTTATCATTTATGGTAAGTTGTCCTCCAATATTCAGTAGAATGAACTGAAGTTAATTTGCAGGTGACAATTTATTCTCTTTTTATAAATAACAGAAATCCCTCAAAGTGGTACTGTGGCTTAAAAGGAAGTGGGTGATTTAGGAAATCCAGATTTATTTAGGAATAGATATAACTGGATATATATATTGCATCAAGCCATGGCTTGTTTTATATAAGTAAATAAACTACAATTGGGTTCTCTGTCTCTCTCTGTCTCTCTGTCTCTCTGTCTGTGTCTGTGTGTGTGTGCATGTGCATCTGTCTCTGTCTCTGTGTCTCTGTCTGTCTGTCTCTGTTTCTCTCTCTCCGTCTTTTTCTCTTCTCTCTCTCTCTTGTCTCTCTCTCTGTCTCTCTCTTGTCTCTGTCTGTCTGTCTCTCTCTCCACACACACTCTCTGTATCTCTGTCTGTCTCTGTCTCTGTCTTGTCTCTGTCTGTCTCTCTGTCTCTCTCTGTCTCTCTCTGTGAATGCTGCATGTAGCAACCTTGTTTCCTCCTCATTTTTGTGCGATTACTCTATAACTAGGATGAGAAATCAGAGGGTGTTACCACCAAGGAGATAAGTCCATCTTTCTATTGAACAGCAGCAGCAAACAAAGAGGCAGATAATTTTTCCATTGGTGATTCTTTGTTTTCTCTTATGTTCTGCAGATGAGTCATCGTCTGATATGAATTATGTCCAACCACTCTTTTCTTGTGACCGAATTCATCTTTGCTGGGTTTTCTGAACGGCCGCAATTGCAGGTGCTCCTCTTCGTTCTGGTTTTCTCCATGTATGGCATGTCCCTTGCTGGAAATACTATCATCACCACAGTGATCAGGCTCAATGCAGTCCTTCATACTCCCATGTACTTTTTCTTGACTAACCTATCCCTCCTAGAAATATGCTACACCACCTCCATTGTTCCTAAGATGCTAGCAAGCTTGATGTCAGAGTATGGGAAGAGGATAGCTCTCTGGGGTTGTGCTACCCAGATGTATTTCTTCACCTTGTTTGGAATAACAGAATGTTGTCTCCTTGCTGCCATGGCTTACGACCGCTATGTGGCTATCTGTAACCCCTTGCGTTATAGCATCATCATGAGCCCAACGGTCTGCATCCAGCTCTCTGTGGCCTCCTGGTCAGTAGGGTTGGTGGTGGGGCTGGGTCAGACCAACTATGTCTTTAGCTTGACCTTCTGTGGCCCCAATAAGATCAACCACTTCTTCTGTGACATCCCCCCACTCTTGATGCTGGCTTGCGGTGACACCTCCAGAAATGTAATTGCTGTATACATGGTGGCTGTCCTTTTTATTACCACACCTTTCCTACTGATCCTGACCTCTTATGTCTATATTGTCATCTCTGTTCTGAAGATCCCATCTGCTGAGGGCCGTCGTAAAGCTTTCTCCACCTGTTCCTCTCACCTCATTGTGGTCTCATTATTTTATGGGTCAGGCATCATCACGTACCTTCGGCCCAAATCCAGCTATTCAGCTGAGAGTGACAAACTGCTGGCCCTGTTCTACACAGTGGTGACATCCATGTTGAACCCCATAATCTACAGCTTGAGGAACAAGGAAGTTAAGGTGGCTTTGAGAAGAATGATGAGTAATAAACTATGCTCTTTAGAAGATCAAAAGTGATTGTTATTGGAATGGTTCCTTATCCTGTGAGGTCCATATAATCCTACCATGAATATTTTTTTCTGACCAAAACTAGTTATCACCTACATTGTATCTCTGCAAAGACAAATATATAAATGTTGGTTGGTGTTACTCCTTGACCAGATAAATAATCTGAATAATTGCAATCTAGAAACAGTGGAGTATCCTCAGTAGGTAGCCCCATCTAGTTAGATATCAGAGATCAGCCTTGGTTAACTTTTGGGTGGAAAAGCATTGGAAGTCCCAAGACTGTAGACTGAAGTGGAAAACTGAAAAAACAAATACCCTAAAAGAAAGCAAGGATAAACCACTTCTATTTCACAGCCAAGAAAGCACCATCTATTTATTTTAATGCTAGTTTTAATCTGGATTGAATTAATGTGACACCCAAAGGAGCTTTTTCAAGAGGCAACTGGACTTTCTGGGTTTTTTCTTTGAAGATGTTTCCTTTCTCATCCAAGAAGCTTCATCACCTCTGACTGGATGGTGGGGAATGGAAGGATTTATATTCCTTACAGACAGCTGGTCATTTGCATTCTTTTAATGAATTGTTAAGGTCACCTGGAGGCTTATCTGTGTCATCAGGGGTCACCTGAGTGGTGCAAATGGGTGTGGAATCTTCTTGGAGGATGACCCTGATGAGACAGATAAACCTCCAGTTAATCTTAACAACTTTCAGCTCAGCCATGGCTCAAAATCCAAGGAATGGTGATTGGCTGGAAAAAGATACTAGGAGGTGCAGAGTGCATACTGGGAAACAAGGATAGTGTTAAGATAAATTAACCCATTTCAGGTAGCCCTCAACCTATAACTGTAATAGAGCCTGCTCATTATGGTTGTAAGTCATAATTTTGATAGTTCAACAGGTCAATCACACAACAGACCCAATTTTACAATCTTTTTATGGTGGTTGCACAGCAAACATCACGATTATTAAACAAACCCATTATTTAGTGGAAATGCTGCTTGTTGGCAAAACACCATAAAATACGGCCACATATTGAAGTGAGCTTGAAAAGAATAATGTGAATTTACAATTAAAGTCTAACGATAATGTAATAATAATATAATATGACATGGAAAGTTGATTAATATAATATGAATACAAATTTAAATTCAAGGGGAAAAGACTATTGATATTGTGCACAAAAAATATGTACCAACCGACACATTGTACAACTGAAAGGTTTTATTGTGTTTGTGTTTGTTTATGTTTGTTGTTAAAAATAAAAAAAATTGTTGGAAAAAATAAAATAAAACAAAATATGGCCACATGACCATGGGACGCTGCAAATAATAATAAATTAATCTATGTTGCCAAGTACTTGGAGTGCATGCAATCACCTGACCATGGAGGGGTAGGTCTGACTGGTGGAACTTTGGATCTGGGTCATAAAAACCTTTTTTCAGGTTGATTATAACTTTGATCAGTCATTAAGTTACTGGTTGTAAATCGAGGACTCTCTAAAAAAATAAGTGTCATTGATGAAATACTGCCTTAATGTTCTTTCAACAATCCCCCTCCATCTTGTTTTTGTAATCCAGCCCCATACTTTCATAATTGCCTCGTTGACTTCACTAGATTCATGATGTGCAGAATCCCATCAAATACATTGCTGTTGTATACATTACTCTCTTTTCCAAAAGTCCAGAAAGAGGGATTGTATACCATGCTCTCTTAGTCTTTGACCGCAATAAACCAATTTGTGTTTCAGTGTCATTGTGTCCTGGTCTCTGGTTTAAAAGCTATGTCTGGGGAAATTCTTCTACAATCCATTTCATTTTACAGATAGTTTCTCATACCCATCACTTCCCATTTCCAAAAAAAAGCATTATTAGTCTTTTATTACAGTATATATATATATATTTCTTTAATGAGATCAGCCATGGCATAACTCAAGACTTATGGCTTACTCTCTGTTGTTTTGCATGGAGATAAAAGATCTGGGTAACAATCCAGTGTAATCCAAACTACAAAGGACCAGCTGGAGAAATGGTCTAAAAGTACAGATGTTCCTTGTTAAGTTTGCATGAAGAGTCAGACGCGAGGAGCTTCAGTGAAGAGTTTATTCAGTGACTACAGCTCGAATGGACCCGAGTTGGCTGGGCTACGGCTGCCTTTTATAGCCTGCAGCCGTAGTTGCCAGCCAATGGGAGTGCAGGGTTTCTTCCCACACTATTTAAACCAATACCATTTGACATTTTACAAGAACAGTTCAAATAAACCAATAACATTTAAACCTACATACATAACATTCCTGATATAAATACACCAGATTTCAGTAACTAGCACACAGTTAATCAAACACATCCTATGTATTAAATAATTTCTCTGTCAGCGCTCCAATGAAATTCCTCATTTCATTCAGCACTCAGAAACAAAGTTCATTCAAGAAAGAATTTATTGAAGAAGTCATACTGACATATCTGCGAAAACCCAAATCTGAGAGTTCCGGGGTTTTCCTTTCCCAACTGAAATTCACAAACCCATCCCCTGCACCCACCAGTACATCACATGGCCCAATCAACCACCCTCCCAACTGGAGGCATTCCTCCAGACACTCCTTCCCAGGTGCAGGGTAACATGTCCTTGACTTTATGAGAAGAATGTTGTTGAGTGTAATCTACCACAACTCTATGCAATCCCCCCTCCCAAATTCCCAAGCACCAAAAATGTGGCAGTTTCGAAGCTTCTAAATAAGTTATGGCTTCCAAAGCTGACATTCTCTTTTTTGTCACATAAAAATATTACAATTTAGGGTCAGCCTTTGAGTGGGCTTTGTATTCTCCAATCAAAGTTTGAGGGCACGAATGAATGAATGAATGAATAAATCTTCTTTCAAGTGATTAATTGCAATTTTCCCAATGAGAATTAACTATTAAAAGGGTGCATCTCTATGTATCTGATGTAAGCCATGATGATGACATGGAGTCATCACATCAATGATATTATAACACATATGTCACTTCCCTCCCTATAATGCTATTCTGCAATGGATTTTAATACATCTTTAATATAGCTTTCATTTATTTATTTATATTTATTTTGTCAATTGCTTACAAGATAATAAATATAAGGATAAACATAGTTGTGAATACATGAAATGAATACATAAGAAAAATAAAAGAAACAATAGGACAGGGATGGTAGGCACATTAGTGCACTTATGCACGCCCTCTACAGACCTCTTAGGAAAGGGGTGAGGTCAATAGTAGACAGTCTAAGGTTAAAGTTTTTGGGTTTTGAAAATTGGTAGAAAATTGCAACAATTTCTTAGTGTTTTCCTGCAAAGTGTGATCTCCAAGGAATGCAACCAAGGATCTTAGGTGCCCATCCCCATAATTAAGGCCAAATTGCATTCAAGGAACAGTCCCATCCTCACAATGGGGGTAATAATTCAATAGGAATGGAATTATAAAGTGTAAGGAAAACTCACTTTTCTCTAATTGAACCCTGGAGAAAATCTATGAACCTTGAGCCATTTGGCTTAGGAGATACAATTATTCACCTAGCTGTATTTCTGAGGCTCTTAGAGGAAATGCTCCATTGTCAGAGGGAATGAATTTCTTACCATTAAATTCATTAGTTTTAATTAGGCCTTCTGGGATTTGTTTACCAAGTTAAACAAAACTTGCATCACTTACTTTTCTTTTGTTCTCCTTCTTGAGCAGTTGGATTTCATCAGCTGTAAAACTTTTATATGTCAACACATTGGTTGAGAGGACACATTGCACTAAACCCTGATTTGTGAAATTGTGATTGATTAATGCAACATAATTATTCACATTAAGTAGTAAATCAAGTCTGCAAATTATTATTAGAGATGGAGTGATACACCAGTGCTTCTCAACTTTGACAACTTGATAAGTGGACTTTAATTCTCAGAATTCCCCAGCCAGCCTTACCAAGGTTGACAAAGACTGCGCTAAACCAATCCAAAACCAAATAACCTACATCATGTCTTAATACAGCAGTTTCCAATATTCTGGGCTAATAGGAACATGTAAAAACTGGTGGATGCTATGGCAGGTGCAAGATGTCAGGAGCCAGGATAGTGCTCAAAAGTACTAGAAAAATAAGACCTAGAAAACCTAGAACTACGCCGTCCTTGGTCCGATTTTAGTATATAAAATCATACATTGCAATGTCCTACCGGTCAATGAATACTTCAGCTTCAACCATAACAATACAAGAGCACACAATAGATACAAACTCAAGGTTAACCACACCAATCTTGATTGCAGGAAATACGACTTCAGCAACAGATTGGTCAATGTCTGGAATATTCTACCTGACTCTGTGGTTTCTTCCCCAGACCCCAAAAACTTTAACCTTAGACTGTCTACTATTGACCTCACCCCTTTCCTAAGAGGTCTGTAGGGGGCGTGCATAAATGCACCAACGTGCCTACCATCCCTGTCCTATTGTTTCTTTTATTGTTTCTTTTATTGTTTCTTTTATTGTTTCTTATATGTATTCATTTCATGTATTCATAACTATGTTTACCCTTATACTTATTTCCTTGTAAGCGATTGACAAATCAAATCAAATAAATAAATAAATAAATAAATAAATAAATAAATAAATACTGCGGGTTTATTTCATGCTACCTATATACAAGAATCTGAACTCAAGGCAAATTGGTATCAAATAAGAGTCAATGGACTTCAAAGGGGGCTAGATTTAGGTCTCTTAATGACGTAGAGCAAGAGTCCCCAACCCCAGGCCATGGTCAACCACTGGGCTGTTGTTTTATTTGCAACTGGGTTACACAAGCGCCGGGCCGGCACATATGCCATGTGCAACTCAACTTGCATGAGTGGCGGCCTGATACACCTGTACATGTGTACACAGTTGAACTGTGTAGAGACTCCAAACTAATGATGCATTTGACCCCACCCTCCAGCTCAACCTAGTCATCTGCTACATCCTGTTACAAAATGGTCAAGATTTATGTCAGGCTCCAGAAACTAAGAAAGTCACATTCTAAGCAGATTTCTTTATTCTTCCTCGCCTATAAGCAGAAATATTGACAAAGCAGACTACTTGCACCATAAAGGATATACCCTGGGAACTATTGAGGAGGAGTTGTCTTATCTCTTTCTCCTACACTATCTGAACTGTGTTGTCCCTTGCTTTTCTGGAATGCATTCCCTTCCTCTTGGGAATCCAGACAACATTCCATCACACTACCGTAGTTGATCTTCAATCATCCAGATGACTTCAAGATTACAGCAGGTTGCCATTGAGAGGCCTTCTGGAATTTTGCATTCTAGATCTAATAACTCTTCCTTAGCACCTCTGTTAACTCCAAATCTAGACTCAGCCATGTCTGTAGGAAGGGCAAAGAAAACCAAATTGCCAAAATGAAGCAAAGTGAAGAAGAGCAAGCTGTAAACTGAGTTCATACTTCCCATTGACCTATAGTTTGGACCAGTTCTATAGAACCAGTTGTTATGGTTCTGCGCAGTTCAGAGAACCGGCAAATCGTGCCCCTGGCTGGCCCCGCCCCTCTCCACCCACCCCTCCCCTTCCAGTCAGTCCTTATTGTGCATGCTTGACATCACTGGCTACGTTCTTCCCTGCCCAGTCACTCCTTAAGGTATTTCTTCCCCCCCACACGTTCTGACGATCAGCTGTTCCTATGATCAGCTGTGCCGGGATTCCCCTCGCTTACTTACTGCTTCACCCAGGAGGCTTCCCTGAGGCCCAGGAAGGCCCCAAAAATGGGGGGGGGTGCTGCAAAAAAAAAAGCCATGCCCACCCAGTCACATGGCCATGCCCATCTAGCCATGTGCACAGAACCGGTTGTTACAAAATTTGAATCCCACCCCTGGGCAACCATCATAAATATGAACCAATTTTTACGCATCCAAATTTTGATCATGTGATCACGGGGAAGCTGCAACAGTTGTAAGTGTGAAAAATGGTTATAAGTCATTTTTTTTCAGTGCCATTGTAATTTCAAAAAATCACTAAATGAACTGTTGTGAGTCAAGGATTACTTGTACAGCTTGATCTTTTTCCTACTTATGAATCCAAACTAGAAGCTTGCCTACTTTTTTTTTTGCTTGGAGAATTTTTGGGAAGAAAAAATATATAATGATTTCCTGGCAATTGCTCAGAAGGGGGGGTAATTCCCTTGTGTTCCTGATGCTGTGACTTTAAAAGGTTGCAAAATATCCCCCCCACCTCCATTCAGGCAAAGGAATATGAGTCAGTTGCAAGTAAGTATTGTAGATTAGCTTTAAGGAATTGTGGAAGGCAAACATATCATGTGTTGGAGTAGTTAGGTTTACAAATTTTGGCACTGCCAGAACAGCAAGACTCATAATTAATGTGAATGGTGGAGATGTTCCCATCTTCTCCAACCTACAGAAAGATGAAAAAAGATATAAATATTTGACCTTCTATCTCTGCAGGATGTTTTTCAGCTTTGAAATACTAATCCCCAGCTTTCAACAGTATTTGTAGAGCTGTTGTATATAATAACAAGGTAAAAATGAATGAACATAGCTTCAGAGATTTTTGAACCTGGTGTTCAGTGATTTGCCATTAATTCCTTTATGATTGATGGGGCTCAAAATTCTTTGTTTTCTGTACAACAGCAGCAGGACAATTGTCAACTCTGGTCTGAATCAGAGAGTGGTTTGATCAAAGCGCCTTTCAGAGGTAGCTTTGGAAGTCAATAACCCATAAAAATCTGCTTCTCAAAAAGTTGCAGAGCCCTCTGTAAATAAAAACATTTTGAGAAGCTGTGTAATAGTGATTGCCAAGAAAAGATAATTCAGTATAGAAATATAAAAGGAGTCGCTGAACTTAACAAAAATACTCCCATGTTGATTAGAATCATGAAATTAAATTGATTGGCAGTCGATTCAGCCAGACAATGGAAGAATGAATGTGAGAAGAACAGCTTTTACCACAGGAAAGTTCCTGCTGTTGTCTATAATTGTTAGAGAAGTTCTCCATAGTATAATACTTCCAATTCATTTTCTTTCAACCTCTATAATCTCTGGCTGAGATGCACAAAGGCTGGTGGTTATAGGAACTGGAGATACAGAAATGGGAATGGAATTTAACATCTGGTAGCAACATAAGCTGGGGAGAACTGTCAGAGAGGAGTGATTTATTAACATTTTTAAATCTAAAACATCCTTATCATCAAAGACCAAAACAACAGAATAAGAGATAGCTTTGCTTAGATATATAGATAGATCTTTGCTTAGATCTCCCTCCATAATGTTTTTGGAGGCTTCACGTTGTAGGTTTTGGTGACTGATGTTAAAACATTTTTCTGCTGCATGCAACTCCTTAACGGAAAGGGAATATATTTTATTTGGATAATGTCACAGTGGATTAGACAAGGGTGGGGATGGTGTTTGTGTGCATGTCTCTCTGTGTGTGTGTATTTGTGTATGTCTAGGAAGGAGAGAGATACGCTGATTCATTATTCCATTAGCTTTAATGGGTGGGACTGTAACCCACAAAAGCAAAGGTCATGATAATTCTATTTGTCTTAAAATATCACAAGTCTCTCACTCTCTCCCCACTCTCTCCAGAAAAAGGATAGTAGAATATCTCATCTAGAAATTATTAGCTTGACAAAGTAATTTTAAAATATAATAAGCCACCTAGGGAATTCTCAGTCATCCAGGTCATGGTTGTCCCAAAGGTGCTTTTTCAAGAGGCAACTGGACTTTCTGGTTCTTCTTTGAAGATGTTTCTCTTCTCATCCAAGGAGCTTCTTCAGCTCTGGCTGGTTGGTGCGAAATGGAAGGATTTATACTCCTTGCAGACAGTTGGTCAGTTGCATTCTTTTTAGCGAGTTGTTAAGGCCACCTGGAGATTTATTTATGTCCTCAAGGTCACCTGTGTGATGCTAATGGGTGTGGGGCCTTCTTGGAACTGTTGAAAGGACTGTGATAAATGTCCAAGTGGCCTTAATAACTCACTAAAATGAATGCAAATGACCAACTGTCTGCAAGGAGTATAAAAGCTTTCATTCCCTACCATCCATCCAGAGCTGAAGAAATTCTTTGGATGAGAAGTGAAACATCTTCAAAGAAAAACCAGAAATTCCAGTTGCCTCTTGAAAAAACACCTTTGGGACAACAAGCCACCTAAATTCTCACACATCCCTAAGAATGAGAGAGAAAGAGAGAGAGGGATAGAGAGAGATATTCCTAAGGACCAAATCACATTTTAGACATGGAATGCGAAAAAGCCACCAGTTTTGATAGCAGGTGTTTTAAGGAAGATTACAGAAACTAATTTAGAAGGTAAAGTTGAAGGTCTAGCTATTTGAACATTTCTGGAAACCCAACATTGGACAGGTATGCCTGTATAATGAGGTTGTAGTATATCATGTTTACCGTATCATACTGTTTGATCCTACTGGATGGCAATTGGAAGTAGATAACCTCTTTAGGAGTTGCTGGATAACCTGGTTTCTTTTTTAATCATGGTGTCATGTATTATAGCAAAATTCTCTATGTGTTCTCAATGCTTTAAGATGGAAGCTCTATCTTCAACCTCTTTCAGGAGAGCTCTGAGATGAGCAGGAAAATGGAGAATGTCACCGCAGTGACGGAATTCATCCTAACTGGACTTTCCGACCTCCCAGCCTTCCGCTTCTCCTTGTTTGTGGCCTTTCTGCTTATCTATCTAGTCACACTACTGGGTAACGGCACCATCCTCCTTGCCATAGGAACTAATTCTCAGTTGCACAACCCCATGTATTTCTTCCTCAGTAATCTTTCCTTGCTGGACATCTTTTGTCCCACAGCTACAGTGCCCAAGATGCTGGAGAACCTCTTGACAGAAAACAGTTCCATCTCCTTTGCTGGCTGTGAGCTACAACTCTACTTCCTGGTGGCCTTGGCAGGGACTGAGGTTTTCTTGTTGGCCGTCATGGCCTATGACCGCTACGTGGCCATATGCAACCCTTTGCGATACACGGTCATCATGAACAAGAAGCTTTGCCTTCAGATGACTGCCGGGACATGGGTCACTGGCTTCCTCAACTCCTTGTTGCATACTGTAATGACCTTCACGCTTCCTTACTGCCAACTAAATAAAGTCAACCAATATTATTGTGACATCCCACCTGTGTTGGCTTTAGCCTGTGCTTCCACCTATGCGGCTGAGATGGTTGTCCTTATCTTTGGGGGAATTTTCGGAGTGGGTGCCTTTCTGGTCACTCTGATCTCTTATGTTTATATCATTTCCTCTATTCTGAGGATCCGTTCTGCGGAAGGGAAGCGCAAGGCATTCTCCACTTGTGCCTCCCATCTAATAGTGGTCTGTCTTTTTTATGGGACTACAATCTTCACTTATGCCAGGCCTTCCTCAAGCCACCATCCAGACCAGGACAGGTTGGTAAGCATGCTGTATGGGGTGATAACCCCTATGCTGAACCCCTTAATCTATTCCCTTAGAAACAAGGAAGTGAAAGGAGCCTTGAAAAAGCTGATAAATCCTAAATAGCTGTAGCGCTGAAGTGGTGGAAAGGATGAATCCAGCAAAATTTGTTTTATGTTCAGTGATGTGTAACTTAGTCATCCTTGGAATCACTATTAAATGGACACTAATGTAACCCTAATCCTGATTCAAGGAAAAGAAGCATCTAATTAATATATTTGCCATTTTGTTGTTCTTCTTTAAGGTAGCCTCCCATAAATATTAAAAACATTTGAATGTTAAATGAAGAAATTACAATAAAACAAGGTATCTTCCTCAAGGAGTGGTGTGGTGGCCTAGTGATGGAGCTATCGCCTCACAATCAGGAGGCTGTGAGTTTGATTCTAGGTAGAGGCAGATATTTCTCTCTCTGAGAATATATCTGCTGAACAAAACTCTGCATTGGCAACAGGAAGGGTATCCGACATTAAATACTGCTAACTCCATTCAGTTGCCCAGACTCCACTCTGCAAGGAATTATGGGGTCATTTAAAGATGATGAAGGGATCTTCCTTAAAATCAGCAAATATTGAGAATGTTTGGTTGAGAAGTGTACTTACTGGCTAAAAATGATTTGGCACAGAAAGAGGCAGCACCTAGGCACCTGGATCTGGTTTTGTAAATCTTTGAGGCCAGATGTGATTAGTACTCGGATAGGAGACCACTAGGAAATCATTGGGCTATAAGATAGACTGGGAAAGTGAAAAAAAAAGGTCCCAAAAAGTGACCAAATATTTCTGGATGTTGGCCTAGAAAACAATAGGGATATGTTCATCTAGTCACCAGAAGCTGAGCTTGGAGGTGGGAGTGAAGAGAGACAGAGAGGACTGTGCTCAACTATTATTGTTGGAAGGCCTTGCAAGAATTATACAAAACATATTATAACTAGAGTTAGAAGTACAGTGGAACGTTGGGTCGTGACAATAATCTGTCCCAGGACTACGGTTGCAACCCAATTTAGTTGTGACCGGAAGCACGATTGTTTGCGCATGTGTGGACAAAAAAAAATGGCACCCAAGGGGAAATCACTGTGGCAGGGAAAATTGCTGTTCTGTCATGTCCCCATTAACCATAACATTTTCAGTTTGTTTAGAGTATATTGCCGTTAGCATGTTAGTAAATTTCTCCTCAAAATCCATATACTTTAATTGTAGTAACATAAATTGCCAATTTACGTTATCTAATACTCATAATACATAATGCTCCATAATACTTTAATACTCCAACGTGTTCAAGATAATTCTCATATTATTTTTAATTTGCCTGATCTGGGTGTATAAAATCATTCAGGAATCTTTCTGCAATTGAAGCATATATCTTATAGTCTGTATTTAATAGTGATATTGGTCTGTAGTTTTTAATCTGTGTACCATCTGATTCTTCTTTCGGTATTAAAATTATATTTGCTTCCCTCCATGTATTTGGTATTTTAGCCTCTAAGAATACTTCATTGTAAACTTCTAACTTTGAAATACTTGAAATGTCTTGTAGGCATTTATAAAATTCTGCTGGCAGTCCATCTGGTCCTGGTGTTTTATTATTATTTTGTCTTTTGATCGCCTCTGTTAATTCCATCGTTATGTTTTCATTTAACATACCCATCACTATTTCAGGTACCTTGGGTAGTTCAACTTTCTCCAAATATTGTTTTATTTTGTCTTCTGACACTTTCTTTTGATTATATAATTTTTCATAATAGTTCTGAATTATTTTCTGTTTGCTTTCATTTTGGTAGTGTAGGGTTCCCTTTTCATCTAACAAACTATGTATTAACTTCTCTTTTTCCTTTTTCAATTTATATGCTAACCATCTTCCTGGTTTATTAGCTTGTTCAAAGTAATTTTCTCTCTTTTTGAAGCATTCCTGTTAATATATCTTAAAATCAGGGCTGTGCACACTTTGAAAATAATGCAAATATACTTTGGAGTTTCTGTGAGTACAGCATTTCTCAATGTATTCTTCAAAGGTCTTGTTTGCGGCTGTGTAATTCAAAGTTGAAAATAAAATAAAATCTAAATTTAAAGTCTCTGGGAACAGTTCTTGTATCCAGAAGACCAAGAGCAGTTGCTATATCTAGAATTGATTCCAAAGTAATGCTGAGGTATCTATCCCAAATTAAGGCTCGAGGAGCTGAATGTAAAAATAAAAAAGGCAAATACAGGAATAAATCAAGTTTATTATTAGCTGAGCAGGAATGAACAAAGCATCACTTAGTTGCTGGATCTGTGATAGTCCATCCTACATAAAGGAGCTAAAGTTGGGATATGTAGTGGTCTCATTCTTCTCCCACAGCAGCAACTCTGGAAAAAAAATTGAGAGAAAGGATTAGCTCAAAGACCCCTGGGAGCTTCTGTGGTTGAGGGTGGATTCCCTGTTCCTGATTCAACAGTTTCACCACTGAACCACCTCTCCCCACCAGGCTGAGAAAATTGGACTGGCCCAGTCACCAAAGATGTTCCATTGTTGAGGGATGGGGGAGAACTAGAACATGAATCTCTCAACTTCTAGGCAGCACCTTTACCACTGAACCATCCCCTTGGACTGAGAGAAATGGACTGGCCCAGTCACAGGAAACTTCCATTGTTGAGGGGGGGGACTAGGACATGAATCTTCCCACTTCTAGTACAGCGCTTTTACCACTGAACCATCTTGCCCCTTGGATTGAGAGAAATGGACTGACCCAATCACAGGAAGCTTCCATTGTTGAGGGAGGGAAACCCTGGAACTTGGATCTCTCAACTTCTTAATGTAGCACCTTTACCACTGAACCATCCCCTTGGATTGAGAGAAATGGACTGGCCCAGTCACAGGAAACTTCCATTGTTGAGAGGGAACTGGAACTTGGATCTCCCCACTTTTAGTCCAGCACTTTTACCACTGAACCATCTTGCCCCCTTGAACTGAGAGAAATGGACTGGCCCAATCACAGGAAGCTTCCATTGTTGAGGGGGACTAGAACATGCATCTGTCAACTTCTTAGTGCAGCACCTTTACCACTGAACCATCTTGCCCCTTTGTCTGACAGAAATGGACTGGCCCAGTCATAAGAAGCTTTCATTTTTGAGGGGGGACTAGAACTTGGATTTGTCCATCTTTTTGTCCAACACCTTCACCATTGAATCATCTTGCCCCTCAGCCTGAGAAATGGACCAGCGTAGACACAGAAGTTTCCATTGTTGAGGGGGGAATAGAACATGGACCTCCCCACTTCTATTGCAGGATCTTTTACCACTGAACTATCTTACTTCTTAGTGTGAGCGAAATGAACTGGCCCAATCACAGGAAGCTTCCATTGTTGAAGGGGGACTAGAACTTGGATCTCTAGTGCAGCCCCTTTTCTGCTGAATTATCTTGCTCTTTGCACCAAGAAAAATGGACTTGCCCAGTCACAAGAAGCTTCCATTGTTGGGGGGGGAACTCTAGAACTTGGATTTATACATTTTTTTAATCCAACACCTTCACCACTGAACCACCTTCTGCCTGAGAGTCTGAGAGAAATGGACTGGCCCAATTACAGGAAGTTTCCATTGAAGAGGGGGACTAGAATTTGGATCTTTAGTGCAGCACCTTCATCACTGAATCACCTTGCTCTTTGCACTGAGAAAAATGGACTTGCCCAGTCACAAGAAGCTTCCATTTTGAGGGGGGGTACTAGAACTTGGATTTATCCATATTTTTTTTAACCCAACACCTTCACCACTGAACCATCTTGCCCCTAAGAAAAATGGACTGGCCCAGTTACAGGAAGCTTCCATTTTTGAGGGGGGACTAAAACTTGGATTTGTCCATTTTTTTTTGTCCAACACTTTCATCACTGAATCATCTTGCCCCTCAGAGTCTGAGAGAAATGGATTGGCCTAGCTGCAGGAAGCTACCATTGTGCAGAGGGGAGGCTAGAATATGGATCTTCCCACTTGTAGTCCAGCAACTTTATCACTGAACTCTCTTGCTTTTCAGGCTGAGATAAATGTCTTCAGTAGCAAATTAATGCAACCATCGGAAACCAAAATAAGGCCCCATCTTGAATTTGGGCCCTTTGTGGCTTTTAAAACTCATGGTTTTAACCATGTACAGTATAAACCATGAGGTTCATAAACTAGGAATCATAGTCTAGCCAGTCCAGTGCCTCTTAAATGTGGTGTGATTATCCAAATTGGATAAATTTGTGTGTCATTCTTTTGGGTAAAAACACCGGAACCGATTACCCATCACAACAAGGAAATTTAAATTGACTAATTTCAATTTAAAATTTAAATTTTTCAAAAAAAATCAAATTAAATGTACGTTGCCCCTTATGCTAAAATATATTCAAAGATCTCCCAAAATATTCCTATTAAGATCAAAATCAATGAAATTATCAACTGCAATTTGTTAAGATGACTTTTAAAAAAACACTCGGTGATATAGTTTTTACAATTCAGGGAGTTGTCAACTTATGACTTCGTTTAGCAACTGTTTAAAATTATGACGGTGCTGAAGGAAACAACTTTCCCACCAGGTCTCAAAGTTTGAGAAGACTTTTTATTAAGTGGTTTTGGGTAATAAAGTTTAAAGTTTGGGAAGCGCCAGTTTAGCTCATGGTGAGAGCCAGCTACTTATGCATTTAACTGTGCCTCATTTAAAGATTTGCTTTGATTTCTCCTCTGTCGCAGCAATTTGCCATGGGAGGAATAATAACACGGCAGAGAATATCATCCTGACCGTGGGACCTTCCCTTGCTGCTCTGAGGAATAGTTCTTTGGTGGATATTTGTGCTAAAAAAGACAACATTGCTGCAAAATCCTTAGAGCTTCCAATTCCTCAACCCCAGTAATTCCCACTGTATTGCAGACTTCACGGAGGAAATTTGGCTGGTGACAAAAAGGACGAGTCTCCCTCTGGTGTGTTTTCAGAGCACATGGAAAAAATTATTTTGAGCCTTTTGAGGTTAAGAAGATGGAAAAACACCAGCGGTCGATAGTGAGTACTGAAGGATAGTAGCTTTATGGAAGCTTTGTGAGGGACAGGACTGAAGGAGAAAGAGAAATAAGAAGAAAGGAAATGGGGCAGCTAGAATTTAGCCCAGCTATGACCAACCAAACCCAGCAGAAATACCTGGAAGAGGTTCAAGGAAGGATCTAAAAAAGAAGCCCGGAGGTTTGGACATCTCTACCAGAATCCAAAAGCAGCATTGCAGCATTGAAATTGACCAGATTGATAGCACAATCTTTTGTTTCTGCAGTGATTAACTGGAAACCTTTGAGAAGCTCCTCAAGCAGGAACAGAGCACTATAGCTCTATTCTTATCTGCCCTCAACAACTGCGAAACGTAACAAAGAACACTCATGTTTAGTAGCTGCGACAGCTCCTCCATGTGTTTGCCAAATTCTCTTTGTGAGTCCACCAATGTGATGGCTACCATGTGGTCCCAAAGTCCTTCTACCTTTCCAGGCATTACATTTTTTTTTTATGTACTGAATTACTCATTCCCGTTGGTTATATATTTGCACCTTCCACATATCATGCATAATACACACACACACACATACAAACCCAGAAATTTGAAAAAAAAAAGACATTTTGAAAGCTTTGAAAAAATTCCTCCTTTTGAGATAGCTTTGGGGCTTTCTGATTCAGAAAGACCAGTTAAGGAAATTCATGGTGTGTGTTTGTGTGTATACCCACAAATAGGCGAGTTTGGGAATAAGATGCCAGTATAAATGAAAACAACTTGACAACTTTGTTCAGACTAAATGTGAAATAAATATTTCATAATGGATCAAAGGTTACAGGTTCCTCCAATGTTTGGAGGGGAAAAAAATAAAACAATTGGATTTATCAGAAATGGATAAGACTAGGATTTAGCTGTTGCACCTGCAAACAAACAGATGATGAATATAATAATATATATTAGAAACTGCTAGCTTCAGGCTAAATGTGGAAATTAAGATTCCTCTCAAATAAAGCAAAAAAATTATTATTATTTAACTAAATGATGTACTGCTCCCAAATGAAAGTTTGAATGATTTTGCAACAAACCTAAACTAAAACCTATATCAGAATATATTAGGATAGAATTTAATAGACCAAGATGTAGAGAAATCAGTGGTTGCCATCTGAATTATGAGGTTGCATAAGGCTCCAGGGCTATCTGATGGTTTTAATACAGGATTTTATACATTTAATAAAGAACTTCCCTTAATTCCATCAGATTAAACATGTCAAAATGAAAGGTGGTTATTTTTTTAAGACACAGAAAGAATTAATGAGTTCTGTGTCCACTTCTTATGAAGTGGAGTCTTTCCAATTTAATTTTAAAATGGATTTTTTTGGTGTGTGTTTGGTCTCTTATTGTGAATAGATTTAAGACATTTGATATGGAAATCTATAGGTCAAGATGGATTTTGTTCCTGAAAGAAGGATGGTAGGTCCAAGGAAGAACTGTTGTACTCATATGAGCCTGGAAGAGAGAGTTTAATGCTTTAAATTACTACATTTTGAATCTATTCTACTTTCCACTTTCTAATATCTAGGTAATATTGTCAACTATAGATATTGGGAACATCTGGGAAGGACCTGATTGGGAAATAGCCCATTTTCTGTAAAATAAATAAAAGGCAGTATTCCATTCTTGGAACAGAAATACATCATGGCTTTCTATTGTTCATGTCTCCTACTTTTTCATATTTTATACATATTTTCCCCTTTAAATTTCTTACAGGGAGAATGCTCCCCTATGAGCCAAGAACCAGAGAACAAGACCCAAGTGACAGAGTTTATTTTAATGGGACTTTCAGACATCCCAGCTGTCCGCTTCTCCTTGTTTGTTGTCATTTTGCTGATCTATCTAGTCACACTACTGGGCAACGGCACCATCCTCCTTGCCATAGGAACTAATTCTCAGTTGCACAACCCCATGTATTTCTTCCTCAGTAATCTTTCCTTGCTGGACATCTTCTGCCCCACAGCTACAGTGCCCAAGATGCTGGAGAACCTCTTGATAGAATGCAGTTCCATCTCCTTTGCTGGCTGTGTGTTGCAACTCTACTTCTTGGTGGCCCTGGCCGGGACTGAGGTCTTCCTGTTAGCCGTCATGGCCTATGACCGCTACGTGGCCATATGCAATCCTTTGCGATACACGGTCATCATGAACAAGAAGCTTTGCCTTCAGATGACTGCCGGGACGTGGGTCACCGGCTTCCTCAACTCATTGTTGCATACAACCTTGACGTTCATTCTACCTTACTGCAACTCCAATAGAATCAACCAATTCTATTGCGACATCCCACCCGTCTTGGCCTTATCTTGTGCTTCCACCTATGTGGCTGAGATGGTTGTCCTCATTGTTGGTGGCATATTTGGTGTGGGGGCTTTTCTAATCACCTTGATTTCTTACACTCACATCATTGCCACCATTCTGAGGATCCGTTCTGCCGAGGGAAAACGTAAGGCCTTTTCTACCTGCGCGTCCCACTTAATAGTGGTTTGTCTTTTCTATGGAACCACCATCTTTACGTACATAAGACCTTCCTCCAGTTACCATCCAGACCAGGATAGGCTAGTGAGCATGCTTTATGGGATGATTACTCCCATGTTAAATCCCTTGATTTATAGCCTTAGAAACAAAGAAGTGAAAAAGGCCCTTCAGCGCCTAATAGTTCATCAATTCCATTAACAGCAAAAGAATTTAATGAGATTATTAGAAAAGATAATTTGTTTAGCTTAGCTTAGCTTATCTGATACAAAGGCTTATCTGATACAAAGAGCCTTGGTGGTGCAGGCTATTAAATGCCTAGCACTTAGTTCCAGCTGCCTGCAATTACTGCAGGCTCGAATCCCACCAGGCTCAAGGTTGACTCATCCTCTCGGGGTAGGTAAAGTGAGGACCCAAGATTGTTGGGGGCAATAAGCTGACTTTGTAAAAATGCCGCTTAGTAATAAGCAGGCATATACAATGGAATGAAGGCTATTGCTGAGCACACTGGGTTGTGCTCCAAACATTGTAAGCTGCCCTGAGTCTCCGGAGAAGGGCAGCATATAAATATGAATAAAAAAATAAAAAAAGATAAAGGTGTGCCCAGAATTTTGCAACAAGGAGCAATAGGGGGCAATATGCTGTCTCTGTAAACCGCTTAGAGAGGGATAAGTGCTATTGCTATACGGCAAGTCACATTACCCTAACTGTTCTGGCTATTCTCTTTCTCACCACTTTTTATTAATCCTTTTTTAAAAAAAATTACATTTATATGCCGCCCTTCTCTGGAGACTCAGGGCGGCTTACAATTTTTTGGGGGGTTACAACCCAGTGTGCTCAGCAATAGCCTTCATTCCATTGTATATGCCTGCTTATTACTAATTGATTGGAATAAAGGAAAAATGGGTTTTATCTAATGAACTGATGATGCCTCAACCCATGGTGATGGATGAGATTATTCAGTGGCCTCATTGGAAGGGTCTATGACAATTTACCACAGCCAACTCACCATGGCCAATTCACCATGGCCAATCACTGTGAGACAACTTGCCACATCCAATTTGCCAGAGGACAACTCACTGCGGGACAAGAGATACACTAATGTCAAAGAAATGGCGAAATAAAATATTTTAAAAAGGATGCAAAAGAAGGGACAGAATGAAATGTCCATGGCAAAAATTAAAACAATCTATTATTTATTTTAAATAAATACAATTGTTAAATTTTCTGGCAGCGAGTTGTCCCATTCTGTCATAGGAATGGAGAAAGCATGTACCTTGTGGCACTCCACATAGTAGGGACCAAGGATAGGATCCTTCTTCCCTGATCACCAGCAACTAGAATTGACTCTGAAGGAAGGAGATGAACCAGCACAACATGGTGCTGTCCATCCCTGGTCCTCTGAGTTGATCCAGAAGAATATCAAAAGCTGCTGAGAAGGCCAAGTTGGGCAAAGATGGATGTATAACTCTTGCCAGATATTTGAGGATGATCCAGATTTCTGTAATTAATGGTGGAGACAGAACACTCCTATGAGGGGAGATCCTATATCCTCCAGCTAGCAACATTCTCATAGTCGTGACACCAGAGTTGTAATTTTCCCATCTCTAGATGTGTAAAACATGTATTTAATGGGTTTGTCAGTGAAGAATGAGACATATGTCTGGCTCTGGACTTTTAAAAGACTGGAAAGTTTTCATGAACTGATAAGGGTGGTGGTGGTAATTTCAATTCTGTACAATCAGTGGCAGATTAAGGCTCACTGATGCCCTAAGCACTGACAAATCTTGATGCCCTCCTCCTTTGTACATACTGTACAATCAAAGTCAAGCTTAGGCTACATAAATTTTTGTGGTTCCCCCTTTGGGCCTGGTGCCCTAAGCATGTGCTTAATCTGCTTAATGGTTAATACATCACTGTGTACAACAAAGCATCAATATTATATAAATATTTGCTTTATTCTTGGTGCTGTTTTTAATAATGGAAAATAAAGATACTAAATTCATTGGTCAGTTCTATATGTACTGTAAAATGAAATACTGGTTGGTAGTCCTTTATCTTCATTTGCGTGGAGGTAGTAACCAGCACACCAATATTTCCTTGATTCAATTTATTAGTTTTTGTGAGTTCTTGGAAGATCTGCACTGTGAAGTTGAAGATGAAATCAGCCCTTATTTGAGACTGCTCACTCCCTTGTCTCTGACATTGACCCACGAGCCACTTTTGATGATTTAGTACAACCAGTGACAAAGTTCTCTCAAATATATAACAATTTCAGAATAAGTTGAGGCACATTTCAGTCTGAAACTTCCATCTATCAGAATTTTGTACTGTGGTTGAGGCAAGTTAAGTAATAACTCTTCATCCAGCATTTTTCCATATGGGACAATTTTTAGATATACCACCTCCCTTTTATTTATGTTTCCTGGCAGCTTTTACAGCTTTTCATCTGAAAAGGATGAAGAATATCATATGCAAAATGTGTCTGAAATAGTATACCCATTTGGATGTATGCTCCATGAATGCCAATTCTTCCTTAGAGAGTTTAAGTTACAGGCAGTTTTGACATGACTTATGACTGGTCATTTTTACAGCCTTTTGGAATGGAATGCCTTTTTGGCCTTGGAATGGATGCTCTAAAGCTTGTACCAAAGGTGCTTTTTCAAGAGGCAACTGGACTTGCTGGTTTTTCTTTGAAGATGTTTTGCTTCTCATCCAAAAAGCTTCTTCAGCTCTTCAGAGAGAAGAGAAGAAGCTTCAGAGAGCAGAAGAAGCTCCTTGGATGAGAAGCAAAACACCTTCAAAGAAAAAACAAGAAAGTCCAGTTGCCTCTTGAAAAAGCATCTTTGGGACAACCATAACATGGATGACTGAGAATCTCCATAGATATTTACAGCCTGTAAAACACTTCCAACTGTTGCAGAATGTTGCTCCCTTCCTCACATAATCTCACTTCACCCACTGAGCAACCAGCTCGCATTTACAACTCGTTGTAGTGTCCCACAGTCACATAACTGCAATTTGTGCCAAATTTTTTGCGGTTTTCTGGCCAAAAAACCCCACCCATTCAGAAGAATGGATTTGCTTATTGCCCACACAGTTCACTTAACAATTGTAGTGACTTCCTTAGTGACTGCCAAAAAAAAAAAGTCAGAAAACACATCTGGTCACAGGGTTGCCTCAACTTACAACTGCAACCATATTTCTGGTCCCAATTGTAGTCATAAGTTGAGGACTGCCTATAAGGGATTTTAACCAGAGGTGGTATTCAGCAGGTTCTGACCAGTTCTAGAGAACCGGTAGCAGAGATTTTGAGTAGTTTGGAGAATCGGCAAATACCACCTCTGATTTTACAGTATCCTTCCCCTGCCATACCCACCAAGCCATGCCCACAGAACCGGTAGTAAAAATTTTTTTGAATCCCACCATTGATTTTAATGCTATAAGGGAGGGTGAATAAAAGCATTTTTTAAAAAAGCAGTGAGGTAATTTTTTTTATTTTCCCTGGATATGTTCATTTTCTGTTCCAGTTTTCCTTATTCAAATCTCACCCCCCCCATACTATTCTTCACAAGTCACGAAAGTTCCATGTAACCTTATCTCCAAAAAGTGACAGGCTATAAATATATGCTTACATATATCTTGTTGATTGATTATATTTAAAGCAATTAACCATTTTAAGAGAGTCCCTGTATCATAGTTTTAAATCTCATTGAATGATAACAAAACCAAACCAAGGGATATTGCATGAACAATATTAACCTGATGCATCAAGGAATAAAGTATAATGTAGCTTCCAAATAGTTGTTTACTACATGGTTTTTGTAGAAAGGAAAGAATACAAAATATGACAAACGCATACCCTGTAGAATGAAGTCTGGCAATTAGAACATTATCAGTTCCATTTCTCAATTCATTCTGCATTGTATTTACAATAAAGACAACAAAGCAGTTTCCTCAGAGAAGAACAGAAAATAAAGTTAGAAGATTTATTTATTTATTTATTTATTTATTTATTTATTTATTCGACTTCCCTACTAAGGACTCAGGGCAGAAGAAATTTACAATAAAAAGAATTTAACAGATAAACAAGCCGAATACAGTTAAGAATTAAAAATTTAAAACCCTCGACCCCCGGTCATTCCAGGCTGGCCTGTTGAAACAACCAAGTCTTCAGGTCCCGGAAGGAGCGGTCAGGGGCCAAACGGAGATCCACGGGGAGCTGATTCCAAGGGCAGGCGCCCACAGAGAAGGCCCTAGCCCTGGGAACTGCCAGCCGACAATGACGGCACCCCAAGGAGGCCCTTCCTATGAGAGCAAACAGGGCGATCGGAAAATGATGCTGGCAGGAGGCGTTCCCGCAAGTACCCTGGACCCAAGCCATTAAGGGCTTTATAAGTTGTTACTAACACCCTGAAGCGACCCGGGAGGTGACCGGCAACCAATGCAAGCCGCGCAGGAGGGGTGTAACATGGGAGTATCGGGATACCCTGATAACAGAAGAGCAAAATTTAGGTCAAATTGCTAAACCGTAATATGGGATGTCTTTGGTCCTTGACTCCAGAAGTCCCAATCTAAAATTATATTATTGGTGACCAGCCATATAATACTTCTCACCTTATAGCATTGACACAACCATAAAAGTAAAGTCCAAAGCACACTCGACCATTGAGGGGAAAAGATTGATGAAAAATATACTATTTGAGATGCCGCCAAATGGCAAATATTTTGAAGGCATGAGGTTCATCTGAAGGCCCTGGATTGCACTGATAGGGGCTACTTTTCAAGGATATCTATGTTGTTAAGACTACACAACAAGTTGCCTTTGAATCCTCTGAAATCCGAGTCTGGGGAGGGGGTGGGGTGTGTGATCCCCACAGTGATTGGGAATGGCAGCAGAGGTATGGATGGTGGGCCGTATCGGTTTTTGGGAGTGTGCCCCCACTGTCTTCAAGTGGTGGTGCACTCCAACCCGC
>CM019155.1:131159221-131201492 GCA_009733165.1 Naja naja
TATAATTATCTTTTAAGATTTAAAATGGAGGAAGAAACAATAAAAGAGACTATGGTAATATGGGCCAAAATTTTTGGGTATAGCATTGAATTGAAACACTGGGAAAAATTGTGGGAGAAAAATTATAAGTCAACAATGTCAGCTGCTACAAAGAAAATCTGTACAAAATGTTCTACCGTTGGCGTTTACCCTCAGCAAGATTGGCCAAAATCTTTCCAAACAGATCAGCAAAATGCTGGAGATGTAACTATAAGCAAGGAACTTACTTTCACATTTGGTGGACCTGTCCTAAAGCTAGGAAATACTGGCTAAAAGTAAAGAATTGGTTAGAAGAAATTACTAAACAAAAAATTGAGATGAAACCAGAACTATTTTTATTGGGCATACTTAAACAAAATATCTGAAAAAACCTGCAATATATTATGATACATATAATAACAGTGGCCAGAATTGCCCTCACTCAAAATTGGAAACAAGATAACACTCCCTCTGGCATAATGGTAATAAGAAAGATTTTTGAGTGTGCAGAGATAGATGGGTTAACTATGGAGTTAAAATTCAGAGAAGAAATGGAATACTATAAGATCTGAAATGTATGGTACCAGAGAACAGATGAAATGTATGGTTAGAGAACAGATGTAAAGTTGTTACATGAAGAATATGTAGGACATATAGTAAAATGGCGAAGTATTGTATAGATATTTGTAAATATTGTTACAAGTTAAAAGTAGGAAAAAACTATATAACATAATAGAATAGTAACAATTATGTCAATATGAGTGAATATCGTAACCTGAACGCTGTAATGAGTGTAAATGTGGTGTTTTAATTTGAAATATGACTAATAAAATTTTATTTTGAAAAAAAAAGAAATAGTATAATGATAAGACATTATATTTACAGGAAACCAAATCACATAGAATGACGAGAGATAAAAATAAGTCTAAAAATATGGTTTTAAAGCATAGTTCTTGACTCTGAATCCTGTAAGATACTTTCAGACTTTCAAAGCCTTGCATGAATCATATTATTGGTTTTAATTTACATCAGTGTTTTCCAAATTTGGCTACTTTAAGAAATGTGGACTTGAAAAAGTGGAAGCTAAAGTTCACTTATTTTAAAGTGGCCATGTTTGAAAAACCCTGGTTTACACCATTAATTTACATCATAGAAATAAATTAAAATAGATATTTTCTTTAGGTCTTTCTTTTGCAATGGGAATTAGAAGGGTTTTGTGACATTTGTTCAATTCCATGAAAGCAAATCTCATCTGTTTGGGAGATGAATAGATATACTTTAAAAATCCCAGTGCCCCAACCAAAAATAAAAAAGATTATATGCCAAAGGGATCTTATATTGCTGTTTCCTGTTTTTTCTCCTTGTCAATCAGAAAGGTTGGCAGTTTGATTCCCTAGCACCGTGTAACGGAGTGAGCTCCTGTTACTTGTCCAGCTTCTGCCAACCTAGCAGTTCGAAAACATGTAAAAATGCAAGTAGAATAATAGGTGCCACTTTTGGTGGGAAGGTAACAGTGTTCCATGTGCCTTCGGCATTTAGTCATGCCGGCCACATGTCCATGATACGTCTTCAGATAGCACTGGCTCTTTGGCTTTGTAACGGAGATGAGCACTGCCTGCTAGAGCCAGAAAAAACTAGCACATATGTGCAAGGGGAATCTTTACTTTTATCTGTTTTTTTGCAGTTCCACTCCAAAATATGTAAAAACTCAAGAGAAGCTAAGTGGAGCATAAGGTTCATTATATCCTCTTTATTCAGAGGATCAGTTATTTCTGAAGGATTAAAGTATTAAGTAACTTTGTATGAAGACCCTTGCTTCTCTTGAAGAAATACATCATCCAAATTCCTTTGTGCTTTATTCCAAATGCTTGATGAATTACAATATTTACCAGACTCTCTTTCCTTCTGGTTTATATAGATACTGATAATCTCTTTACTTTTCTCTGCTTTTTATATCATCCGACTTTCAACTTGTCTGTCAAGTTTTGCACAAACCAAGACCACACTTGGAAAATTGCATCCAGTTTTGGTCACCACAATATAAAAAAGATGTTGAGACTATAGAAAGAGCACAGAGAAGAGCAAAAAAGATCAGAGGACTGAAGACTAAAACATATGAAGAACAGTTGGAGGAATTGGGTATGTCTAGTCTAGTGAAAAGAAGGACTAGGGGGTGACATAATAGCAATGTTCCAATATCTTAGGGGCTGCCACAAAGAAGAGGGGGTCCAAAACACCTGAAGGCAAGGCAAGAAGCAATGGATAGAAACTAACAAAGGAGACAATCAACTTAGAACTAAGGAGACATTTCCTGACACTTAGAACAATTAGTTGATCGATTTTCCTCTAGAAGTTGTGGGCGCTCCATCACAGAAGATTTTAAAGAAGAGATTGGACAACCATTTGTCTGAAATGGTATACTGTAGGGTTTCCTGCTTGAGCTGGTAGTTGGAGTAGAAGACCTCCAAGTTTTCTTCCATCTCTGTTATTTGTTATAATTCTGTTATTATAGATCCTAGAAAAGCCAACCCAGATGACAACACTAGAAGTATCAAACCCTGTAATTAGCTGTCCCATAGTGGATATCCTCAGCCTCTTTCTGCTATCTGTTCACCCCAACAAATTGAGAGGGGGAAGAGTGGTTGAAATTCACAAATGATTATTGTAATGGACCTATAGGGTTTCATCCTCCTTGCATCCTCCTTTCACCTGATGTCAATCTTATAGTCTTACACTGCCTCTTTTTCTCTATATAGCTTGAACTATCCTGAAGTCTTCTATTAAGAAAATGGACAAAGAACTTTTACTTGTATTCTATCAGAAAAATACATTAAAATTAAATTAAAATAAGTTTCTTTTGGGGGCTCTTCCCTTATCCAAATAATCTTCAGATATAAGTCATTCTAGAGTTAAGGTTAATGTCAGCCATTGACATTTTCTAGAGTTTATTCTGTCCCTATCTATAGATGGGTGAGAAAGTGATCTGTTGAAGAGATGAAACCAATTAATACAATCGGTTATTACCTAAAGAAGACCCCAAGCTGTAAATGACGGGGTTCAAGCTTGGGGTAATACAGTGTAGAGCAGTGCAAAGAATCTCTTGCTAACCTGGTCTGTCTTCTCCCACACATTATCTCTTTCTTCTTTCATCACCCATTTTTTCCCCATATTCCTGCATGGTAGTCTTCCCTGTAAAGAAATGGCTGTTCAATCATATACTTGTTTTACCAGAATAAAAGATTTATGTTTCTGATCAGAGTTCTTACCTTGTTGAAATAAATTATCCTCAACCCTGGGTAATCCAGGAGGAAACACTCTGCAACTTCTGGATTTTATTTTTACCCATAACAAGAGCACAATCTGATTAAGGAATGAAAACAATGACATTCTTGGATTATTACATAAAGAAGATCCATCTCCTTGATAATGCCTTCTTGAAGTAATTTTTTATGTCCATTCTTTTGCATCCCCTTTTTAGAGAAGTTCTGAGTAAATAGGCAATCAATATTTTATTTGAATTCAATTACAATAATGAACTTAGGTCATCTTTCAGGACTCTTCATTTCTTTGAAAAAATCTATCACACCCCTGGGTCATTCTGCTCTAAAGGGTGCAATCTACCTCTGGTATTCTCAGAAGTCTGCTGTAATCCATAAATATGTGTATGACAACCTCATTGTTTTGAAGAGATTATAACTGGATATACTAAGATTATCCCATAAAAGAGGCCTGCTTCCTTGCTACAAATTTCTTGAAAGCAGCTTTTATCTCTTTATTCCTTAAGCTATAAATGAGGGGATTCAGGCTTGGGGTCACCACTGTGTAGAGCAGGCCAAGGAATCTGCTTCTGTCCATGGAGTATTCTGAGTTGGGACGAATGTAGGTAACAATGCCAGTTCCATAGAAAATGCAGACCACGGTGAGATGTGAGGAACAAGTGGAAAATGCTTTGCTTCTGTTTCTGGCCCCAGGCATGTTGAGAATAGTGGAGATGATGAGGATGTAGGAAAACAGGATGAGCAAAAGGGGTGTCAAGATAATTAGAACTGCTAGTATGGGAATGGCCAGTTCATCCTTATAGGTATCAGTGGAAGCCAATTTCAGAACATGCTTAATGTCACAGAAGAAATGGTTGATTCTATTTGATCCACAGAAGGGAAGGGTGAAGATAGAAACAGATTGTCCCAAACTCACAAAAACACCAATGGCCCATGATACAGCAGCTAGCTTAGCACATTTCCTGTATTTCATGATATATGGGTATTGCAAGGGTTTGCAAATGGCAACATAGCGGTCATACGACATGACACAAAGAAGACAACATTCAGCAAGACCAAAGAGAATAGAGAAACACATTTGACAACCACAGCCCCAAAAGGATATAGTCTGATTTTCTGAGACCAGAATGATTAACATCTTTGGGCTGATGGTGGAAGTGTATTTCAAAAAGGACAAGTTCCAGAGGAAGAAGTACATTGGGGTGTGAAGTGTAGGATTGAGAATGATGAGGATCAAAATCAGACTGTTGCCCATCAAAGTCATGAGATAGAACATTAGAACCAGGAAAAAGAGAAGCTCTCGCATGGACTGGAAATCAGAGAAGCCTAGAAGGTCGATCTCATCCAAGCAGGATTGGTTGTCTTTTTTCATGGTATCATCGAGATGGAAGCCTGAGAACCCAAGAGGATAATTAATTAAAGAATCAAGCAATTCTTAACAAAGAAATAGGCTTGTTATTCTTGAAATCCAGACCCTGTTTCCTTATACTCCTACTAGCAAGTTAGATGAATAAAACTTTCAGTGATGTTGCACAAATGAAGAACCAACCCACCAAACATGACCTTAGGGAAAGTAGTACGCATTAATCTTACTTTTCATTTTTTTCCTGATATTTTTAGGAAGATGGAATATTTTGCCTTCTGAAAATGAAGGTGCACTAATATGCACTAGTGATTCAAAGCTTCAAAAATTTCCATGCCATACATGACTCTTCATCTATCCCTTTTCCTGGAAAATTTATTTCATATTTGCAGACATTTTGCTTCTGCCAACATCAAAGAATGTGATGGCTCTTTAAAATAAGGTGACTCCTAGAGGACCAGAAATTTTAGAGACAGGAGAGAATTTTGTTCTCTTAATGAGATCTCCTGAGAGAATCCTGAGGATTCAGTTTAGGGATGGACCTTAGGGAAGGATTCTGTAGAGCAGAATTGGAAAATCCAGTGAAACCACTTAACCAGGAAGCAGCTATTAACTGGAAGCAAACCTCGAAGTTTATAATGACATTGCAACAGAATAGTTTCCCTTTAAGTCAGTAATGCCATAACTTACAAGGAGTGAGCATTCACTGCAAACAAAATCACCATGCAAGGGGAATATAATATTTATTTATTTTATTTTATTATTTGAACTTATATGCCGCCCCATCTCCGAAGACTCGGGGCACAACTAAAACAAGAAACAATAAATACATTAAAAAACAATTAAATTAAGTTATAAGTCCAAACATTTATGAAATGATTAAAACCAACCTCCCCAAAGGGTCACAGCCCGGTTGGTCAAATAACCAGGTCTTTAACTCACGGCGAAGGTGCGGAGGTCAGGGGCAGGCGGAGCTCCAAAGGCAGTTGATTCCAAAGGTCAGGGGCACAGAAAAGGCTCGTCGTCGGGGAACCGCCAGCTGGCATTATTCAGGACCCCGAGGAGTCCTTGCCTATGAGCTCGCACAGGCGATCGGTATTCGACATTGGAAGAAGACGCTCCCTTAAATATTGAGGACCCATGTCGTGAAGGACTTTGTATGTTAGCACCAAACCTTGAATCTCACCCGGAGCGCAACCAGCAACCAATGCAGGCCGCGCGGGAGGGGGTCACATGGGAGAACCGGGTAACTCCCATCACCACCCGCCACGATTCTGCACCAGCTGCAATCCGGATGGTATGCAAGGGCAGTACCAAATAGAGAGCGTTGCAGTAGTCGAGCCTAGAGGTAACAAGGGCATGAGTGACCGTGCGCAGGGCATCCGGTCCAGAAAAGGGCGGTTGTCGAACAAGGCGGAGCTGGGCAAAGCCCCCTGGCAATGGCCCCACCTGCTCCTCCAACCGGAGCTGTACATCCAGGAGGACCCCCAGATTCACTATCCACAGGGGGCAACACCTCTCCCCATGGCCAAAGATGGATACTCTTGACTGGGCCGGGATGGGTATGCACAGCCACTCAGTCTTGGCCGGGTTGAGTCGAAGCATGTTCCCGCCATCCAGCTGCGTACGCATCCAAACACTGGGTCATCAGGAGAGGGCATCACTGATCTGGCCTGGGGTGGAAATGTACAGCTGAGTATCATCAGCACTGATGGAATTTCACCCCAAAACCACGGATGATCTCACCCAGAGGCTTCATGTAGATAAATAAAGGGGGAAGGACCGACCCCTGAGGGACCCCACAAGAGAGCACCCTAGGGGATGACCTGACCCCCCCACCGATATGACCGCCCGAGAGGTAGGAGGAGAACCACCAAGAACGGTGCCCCCACTCCCAACCCCTCAAGGCGACGCAAAAGGATACCATGGTCGATGGTATCAAAGCCGCTGAGAGGTCTAATAGGACCAGGACAGAGGAAAACCCCTATCCCGAGCCCTCCAGAGATCATCCATCAGCGCGACCAATGCCGCCTCCGTGCTGTACCTGGGTCGGAAGCCCGATTGATACGATCTAGGTAGTCCGCTTCATCCAGGAAAAGCGGAACCTGCTGAGCCACCACATTCTCAACAACCTTCGCCAAAAACGAAGGTTGGAGACTGGACGAAAGTTGTCTAACACGTCGGGTCCAGGGCAGGCTTCTTCAGGAGGCCTCACCACCGCCTCTTTCAAGGCGGGAAAGACACCTTAAGGAAGCATTGATAACTGCCCGAGCCAACCGCAGGGCTCCCTGGCGGCATAAGCCAGCCAGGAGGGACACGGGTCCAACAAACATGTGGTGGAACTCATTCGCCACATAATCCTGTCCACTTCATCCGGAAACGGATCGAACTCATCCCAGATAACAATAGCCAGACTCTGCACCCCTTCCTCAGACCACTGCAAATCGGAGGATAACCCGTCCCAAATACGAGCAATCTTATCCGACAGATATTGAACAAATTCCTCAGCCTTACCCACAACGGGTCCCCCTCTAAACGAAGGAGGGAGCGAGTAACCAAACAGGGCGGCCGGGCGATTATCTGCAGACGCTATGAGAGTGGAGAGATAAGATCTTCTCGCCTCTCATAGCTACCAGGTAAGTCCTAATAAAGGCTCTTAGCTGGGCTTGGTCGATTGGGAACGGGTAGACCTCCACCTGCTCTCTAAATCCCTTCGACGGCGCTTATCCCCGGAGCTCCTCAGTATACCAAGGAGCTAACCGGGATCCACGGCCACAAGGGGACGCATGGGGACAACCCTGTCGAGGGCCTCGACGCAGCCTGTTGCCAGGCTATTGCCAGATCCTCGGCAGAGCTGTGGGCAAGGGAAGAAGGAAAACCCCAGTTCTGCCTGGAACCTCTCAGGGTCCATTAGGCCTGGGAACCATCTAAGTGGCTCCTCATCCCAGCACGGCCTGTTGGAAGACCAGCCAGGAGATAGTGATCAGACCATGGAACAGGCAAAGTCGTAATAGTGACCTGCCCTCTGTCACTCCGCCACTGTTCAGAGACAAAACTAGGTCAAGAGTATTTCCTCCATGAGTAGGGCCTTGGATCAATTGGGTCAGGCCCATGGCCTCCATAGAAGCCATGAATTCCTGGGCCAAACCCGACTCCCCAGGGAAGGCAAGTTGAAGTCCCCAAGACCATAAGGTCTGGGAGCTCCACCGCCACCCTGAGAGGAGACCGAGAAGCCCAGGCAGGGCTGCCACACAGCTGGGGAAAGGTATGCTAGCAGCAAGCCCACCGCCCATTAGGCCCCCATCTCAGGAGGAGGATCTCACTCGCCTATCTCTGCAACAGAGACCTCCCTTGGAAACAAGGTCCCCGAATAACCACGCCACCCCACTACCCCTACCCTGGGCCCGGGTCGGGTAAAACCCGAAAACCTGGTGGGCATAAATCAACCAGAGGGGACACCCTCTGGGCCCAGCCAGGTCTCAGTGAGGCCAGGTCCGCAGCCTCCTCCTCAATGATCTCCCCGGAGGAGGGAAGACTTATTAGCCACAGACCTGGCATTAAAATACACCAACCTAAGCCCAGGGATCCTCAGTTCTGTTCCCTTGGGAGGAGGCCATAGGGTCAGAGCGCTTAACCGCCTTAAATGTCAAAGTGTGCTCCCCAACCTGATATGGCCCTATGCCTCGCCGCCCTCTTCCAATCCCATCCCCTGGGAATCTGCAGTTCCCACCCCAGGCCCGAGCCCTACTGCCCCCAACCCCACACACTCCAGCCACCCCGGGCTGCAAGTGACCCCTGCACCCCTCCTCTCCTAACCCTTTAAAACAACGAATTAAAAATTTTAAGATTCTGACCCTTAACCCTTAATTTAAAATTTGGCCCATTGATTGCAGCATACCTTGGACCCCAAGATCTGTCATCAAGGTAAGTTGTTGACAGTCCACTGGGCCAACTCAAGGACAAGGTGCAGTCCTGAGTGCCCACAGTTCTGAGGAAGTAAGGTCCCATAAAACAGTTGACAAAGTTTATAAGGGTCAGAGTAAAGAATGGCATTACATAACCGGGTGAAGATGTTAAAAATCTGAATGGAGAAAAGAAGGATACAGGCCAGTAGTCAAGAATTTCAGTCTCAAACCGTCTCTCAATTGCTCAAGACCCAAGATGGTAATAAATGGCAGCTCTCATCATGGCAACCAAAGAAAATCTCAAAAACTGCAGGTCCGGTTGAATACAAAGTAGATAGCTTGAAAATGAGGCAATGGAATTGGGCAGAGAAGGAGAAATGTATAAGAGGATGGGCCAAGAAAGTGGTAGCAAATGAGGTAAAGATCCAAGAGAGGAATATGAGAGACAAGCTGAAATGAATAATCCAAGCTTTAATGCAAGTGAGGATGATGGATAACAAAAAGCAAGGTTAGAAGAGAAAGGGTAAGGGAATAGATATGGTCACAGTATAAGGTGAATTAATAACAAGGTTTAGAATTTTGTGAGAGTAATTTTGAATATGTTAGATGGTATAATTAAACAACTGAAGAATACAATTTAACATTAAATATATATGATTAATTAAACTATATAAGATTGTTGTAAATATGAATATGAATATTTTATTTGTAGGAAAAGGAATGACATGTAGAATTGATGGACATAAAATAACATATTGAAATACTGAATAGATAATAATGAAAGATTATAACTTAATAAAAACAACTATACTATTGTTAGAATTATATAACTTGTCAAACGTAGATATGATGAATACTATTTTATTTGTAATAAGTAAGTTGTAAATGTGACTAGAAATGGGATATTTAAAAAAAATAGTGGCATAATTAAAAAATCAGAAAGGGATAAATAATGGAAGATTATAACAATATAAATTGGTGAATCATTATGAATTACATAAGTCTGTTAAACACTACAAATATGATTAATATTTTATTTGCAGTTAAAGAGGTTATTTAGAATATGGAGATTGACACAAAAATAAGATATTGAAATGGTGAATAATCAAAGAATGGAAGATTATAATTTTAACAGACTATGTGTATTAACATTAAATTTTATAAGATTGTCAACTGTATTAAATATGAAGAATATTGTCATCTTTGTTTTAAAATGAAGACACCTGTGCCACACTGTTCAATGCTTGTAAAAAATTATATATATATATATATATATATATATATATATATATATATATATATATGTAGGTCTTGGTGTATTCGGTCTTGTCCCGTGTAAGGTTGAAATACCTTGGCAGCGTTTGTGAAATCTCATCGTCATCTTCAGGCTGGTGTCTTCTTCAGCTTGATTCTCCTGGGAGAGCGAGCTGATTCAACCTAATAACCCAGAATTGAAGTTACCAACTCTTTCTACCAGTTTACTCCCTACTATATGCTCCATACTACTACACATTAATCTACAATCTGAAAACACATATATATATATATATATATATATATATATATATATATATATATTATTGGAGATATTTTCACTGAATATATGTAATCTTGGTGTATTGGTCTTGTCCGTGTAAGATTGAGAATACCTTGGCAGCAGCGTTTGATGAAATCTCATCCGTCATCTTTAGGCTGGTGTCTTCAGCTTCTTCTGGGAGAAGTGTGTGATAGTGGCTGTTTTCCCTTTTAAACTCCAGAGTTGGCTGTGTTGTTACTTCTTGATTGGTTGATGGAGTTGATGTATGCAGATTGGATGGCTTTTTCCTGAGACCCTCTGTGGCTGAGGTGCTGGCTGTGTGTCTCTCAGCCTTTTGTGTTGTAACGACCTGGGTAATGGGCTGTGTGATGACCTTCTGAGTTCTATTGTTTGTGACGTCCTGGGTGTGGTGCTGTAATCTCCTGGGTCGTTGTCTGTGTTGCAACCTCCTGATGTTTTGTGTTGTAATCTCCTGAGTTCTGTGATGTAGTGTCCTGAGTGGAAGGCTGTGATGTGACATTCGGCCTTGGTTTGGCCCGAGTTTGAGGTCTGGCTATGTGTTTATAGCGTGTGTCAGTTTGCTTAGTTTGGGGGTCGGAGGGGGTGTAGCAGCTGGTGTTGCAGCCATGGTCTGGTTTCTGGATGGTGGTTGATGGTGGTTGCCTTTCATCTGTGTGCGTGGGCTTGGGTTTGAGTCTGGTGAAGGAGATTGGTGGTGGCATCATGTGTTATTTTGGGTCCGGTGTTGGTTTTCGTGGCTGGGACTCATTTGTTGATTAGGGCTAGTTTCCAGATGTCTGGTAGGCGGGAAGTATCATCCCGTTTATTCATGTTATGGGGGTGTTTCTCTATTTCGATGGCGTCCCTAATTATTCGCTTGTTGAAGTGTTCAGTATTGGAGATAAGTTTGGATCCCTCAAAATCAATTTCACGTCCTGTGGCTTTAAGGTGCTGGAAGGGAGGAAGTTTTTCTTCTTTTCTGACTGCGTTCTTGTGTTCTGTGATGCGTGCATTTATTCTCCTGTTGGTTTGTCCAATGTATGTGGCTGGGCAAATTTTGCACGGTATTTTATAAACTCCTTGGTTTTCTAGCTGGATCTTGTCTTTGGGGTTTCTTAAGATGTTGGCTATTGACCAAAAAATAGACCAAAAAAATTGACCAAAATATATATACAATATTATATATTATATTATATATGATATGTTATGTTATGTTATCATGTTATATTATATTATATTATATTATATTGTATTGTATTATATTATATAAAAAGGAAAGCCTGTAGAGGTGAGTGATTACATCCTGGCCGGCTCCAATCATCTTTGCAAAAAGTTTTTGGCACAAAGAATGGAGGCCAGGAGCAGGATGCACGCCCCTCCTGGCTTCTGTTCTTTGTGCCAAAAACTTTTTTCAAAGACAATCAGAGCCTGCAGGGATGCAAGGAAAGCATCAGCTTTGGAAGCCATATTAGCACCAGAAGCTTCCATGCTTCCACATTCCTGTGCCTGGGAAATTGGGAGGAGGGATTTCTTAGAGTGTATGTAGTTAGACAAAACAGCATTCTTCTTTACAGTCATGTCATCCTGCCCTGGGCAAGAAGTGGTTAGAGGATGTCTCAAGCTGGGATGGATGGTGATTGGGCCGTGTGATGGACTGAGAGGTGCAGAGGGATGGATCTTTGATGTTCAGTTACTAAGGGAAAACCTGGAACTCTCATCTTCAGGTTTTCCCAGATGTGCCAGTATGACAACTGAAAAAAAATGGAAAGTTTACAAAATGCCTGTCTCAGAGTTTTGGAGTTGGAGTCTGTTTTTCTGGAACGGTGACATTAACCTGAATTCAGACAGAAAGAAACCATGGCAGAGAGGCTGGAGAGAATGCAGCTTGCTAGATCTTTGCAAGTCCAGAAGGAAGCGGGGAATATTCAGTTGCAGTGAATGCTGCAGTGTCTCTTCAGTCATTTGTAAGGCTATGGGGCTGCAACATTCGTAACCTCGGGATTGTGTTGTAAGTACTGGGACGAGGTGATGTCGTAACTTCAAATGGTTGCTGTCATAACTCAAGGATTACCTGCACAAGTAAATCACAATAAATGAATTAAAATAAACCTTTTCTTGTTTGGATTAGAAATGATCGGCCTTGAGGGGAAACGTCATTAATCTGATGAGACTTAGTTTGTTCTTTTTGGACGGTTAAATTGACGTAGCAGAAAAACTCAGTGCTACCACGTGGGTCTTATATTATTATTCCCTGTCTTCTGAATTCTTCCCTTTATAAGTCAGAAGGAGAGAAGAACTTAGCTTATTATATTATGTTGATGTTTATGAAATCCAGAGCTGTCAGTAAATCAATCTACATTTCAAAGTGCTTGTATCATGGCTTCTGGTTCAAATACAACCCTAAGAAGTCACACGCTCAGTGGACCAAGAGCTCTCCATTCCTCAGCAGGGGCTGTGGCTGATACCCATGCATTGTTTCCTCATGGAATCTGTTGTCAGGCCCAAATAACCAGGAACATTTGTTGAGTTCAAAGCACAGAAGAGTTTATTACTGCTAAGTCTAATACCAGAATCTAGTCAACTAACGGTCAAAGCTAAATTAGTTTAGTTTACTTTATTGTCATTGCACCTTGTTCAATGAAATCAAATGCCATCTTCAGTATACATTATACATACTGTAAAAAAATAAAACACAAACACACATCCTTCACACTCTATACAATTCAGGAGTGGGATGCAAATATTGTTACTACTGGTTCTATGGGCATGGCTAGATGGGCATGGCTAGATGGGTGTAGCCATGTCGCTGGGTGGGCATGGCTTCTTCTTCATTTTTTGGTGCAGCCCGCCCCCCATGCTCTGTTTTTTTTGCCTCCTGGGCAAAGAGAGGGCGGGGCTGGTGTTCCGGTGGTACTACGCTCGATCTGGAAGCTCCTGGATCGCCGTAGATATCTTCTCTGATGGATGGTCCATTTGGATCTAAACTGTCCCGAAGAGACAGTGAAGGGAAAGAGCACGTCCTGTCAATCCCAGGGACATTGCAAAGTCCCTGGTTGATCCAGGAGAAGCTCTTTTTGCCAGTGGAAAAGAGGTGGCCATCAAGCTGCTGAAGCTGGGACAGTTCTGAAAGAAAAGCAAGATCGGAAGAAAGTGTGTCGGTTTGGTGAGAGGTTTTTTTTTAAATTACTTATTTTTGAAGAGAACACCCTAAAAGTTGGAAAGTGGACTTAAAAAGTAAAGAGGACAGTTTCTAAGCGGTGAGATTAAATTCTTTTTAAGATTGATGGTTTTTTTCTTCTTTTTTTTTTTCTGGAATTACTTGACTAAAATTTTTTCTGTATAAGTAGTCTTTGTTTTGATGGTCTTTTTTCTCTTTTTTATACTAATTCTTTTTCGGATTAAATGTTGTTTATGACTTTAAGAATTTCCTAGAAAAGAGAGCAATTTTATTGTGGCTTTCCTCTTTTTTCCCCTTTTTTTCTTGCTCTTGAGGGAGAGGAGTGAAAGTGAAAGCACTGCCATTTAGAGGCTCGGATATATTGTATCCTTTTCTTCTTCACTTGTTTATCTATGTGTGTTACATTCAAGGAGTCAGAGTTCCTTCTTGAAAGAGATAGTGGGGTGAGCACTACAGATTGTTTACCAAGATGCTCATCTGTGAATTATTGATAGTGGAACAGAGTTGGAGTTGAAAGGAAGAAGATTGAAGTGACCTTGAAAATATATTGTACTGGAAATTTAACTTGATATATTAAAAAGCCTTGGATATCTGGTGGCAGTACTTTTTTTTCTTTTGCTAGAATTTGTGGTTATTTTTTCCCCCCACTCCCCCCCAATTGAATTTTTACTGTTTGGATTTAGATTTTTTATTCAGGAATTTTTCTTTTTCTCTTTTTTCTTTTTTTGGCTTACTCTCCCCCACTTTTCATCTTTTTTTTCTATTTTGATATACCATTGGATTAGGGTATATAAATACCTGAAGATTTCTCTTCTTTTTTTATTTTTTGAAGTGGGAATCGTCTGTCTTTGTTTTTTGAGGTTTTCCTCCCCCCCATCTTTTCCCTATTTTTGCATATAAGTGGAACTAATTGGACTAAGGTATACAAGAACCTGAAGACTTTCTTTTTTCTGTTTTTTTATTTTTAAATTTTTATTTTTCTCCTCTTTTTGTCTACTTAATTTTATTATTGTTGGAGGGGCCTTTGTTTTTGGGGCCTTATTAGGAAATAATTATAAAATGAGTAGAAAAGTAATAACTCCAGTCTCTCAATCAACAACTCTCTCTTCTTCACCATCTGGGGGACAACGATCAATACAGGCAATGTTGCAACAGGAGAAGGAAAAAGAGAAGGAAGATACACTACAGAAGATTTTGCAAGGAATTCAAATTCTACAGACAAAAATAGAAAATGTTGAAAAGAGTAATGAGAATATTTGCCAGAAAATTGAAGAGACAAATGAAAAGGTGGAGAAGATTCAGCAGAAAATGGAAAAGATGGATGAAAAAGTTGAAAATATTCAACAGAAAATTGAAAAGACAGATGAGAAAGTGGAAAATATCCAAGAGATTATGACCAAATATGATGAAACGATTAAGAAAATTGAAGAACAGGAAGCACAAAGAGATAAGGAAATTGGAAATATTAATATTAGATTGAGTGAAGTTGACAAAGACAGGATTGAATCATTGAGAGGAGAGATGGACAGGTCAGAATTTTACTTGAGATTTCAAAATGTGGAGGAAGAAAAGGGTGAAAACCTCGCTGGAAAAAATGATAGAAATATTGGCAGAAGCACTAGAAATAATGAAAGAGAAAATGATGGATGGAATGGATGAAGTGTTTCGTGTACACACAAGATATACAATGAGGAATAAGCTACCAAGAGAAGTCCATATTAGATTTACTAAGAAAATTATTAAAACACAAATTTTGCAAATGACAAGAGAAAAGACATTAAAGTATAAAGACAAAGAAATTGTGGTGCTGAAACAGGTACCAAGAAGAGAAGGGAGACGAGGAAAGTATCTTTTCTTAACCAAAGAATTTTAAAAGAGGAATAAACTATAGATGGTTGATACCAGAAGGTCTCCTGTTTACATGGCGGGAACAAAGACATAGAATTGAGATGGTTGAAAAGGCGGGCTCTACTCTGAATATATCAGAGGAAAGGAGGAAGATACAAGAAAAGAAGAGTCCTCGATTGAATCTCAAAAGGAGTTTATAGCAGTAATTGAAAAGAAAAGAAAGAAAGCTTAGTAGGCGGGTGCCCAGAGAACAAAGAAAAGTAAGATCTACCAGAGCAATAAATCCCTCTTACAAAATTTAAAATGGAGGAAAGAAAATTGATTATGATGAATATAAATGGACTTAATTCAATCATCAAAAGAAGGAAAGTATTTCATAAATTGGAGAAATTAAAATTTGATATAATTTGTTTACAAGAAGTACATATTAAAAAACAACATGAACATATATTGAAACAAAAAACGTTAGGAAAATTGTTTACTTCATTGGCACAATGCAAAAAAAGAGGTATGGTTTTATATATTAGAGAAACAATTTCGGCTGAACTAATCTACGCAGATGATGACAGAAGAATCTTAGTGGTGGAAATAATGGACAATAATATTAAAACACTTTTAATAGCAATATATGCTCCAAATGATCATCAAGAGGAATTTTACAACAAACTTTACAAAAAAATAATTGAATTGGACTATGTTAATTTATGTATGATGGGAGATTTTATTTATTTATTTATTAATGGGACTTATATGCCGCCCCATCTCCGAAGACTCGGGGCAGCTTACAATAAAACAAGCACAATAAATACTTTAAAAAGAATTAAACTAATGGTCCCAATTAATACAAAACTTAAAATCCACCAAAATCTAAAACCACCCCACCCATGGGTCACAGCCCGGATTGGTCAAATAACCAGGTCTTCAGGTCATGGCGGAAGGTGTGGAGGTCGGGGGCCAAGCAGAGCCCCAGGGGAAGTTGGTTCCAGAGTTCAGGGACCACGACAGAGTAGGGCGTCGTCGGGGGACCAGCCAGGCATTGCCCGGCTGATGGGACGAGTCCCTGTCTGTGACTTCGTACAGGGCGGTTAGTATTCGATGTCGGCAGCAGTCTCCCCTTAAGTAATAAGGACCCATGTCATGTAGGACTTTGTATGTTAAAGTTAAAACCTTGAATCTCACCCGGAGGGCAACCGGCAACCAATGCAGGCAGGCAGCGGAGGGGGCTAACATGGGAGAACGGGAAACTCCCATCACCCCAGCGCCGCCGCATTTTGCACCAGCTGCAGTCTCGGATGGTATGCAAGGGCAGTCCTAAATAAAGAGCGTTGCAGTAGTCAGTCGCGAAGTAACAAGGGCATGAGTGACTGTATGCAGGGCATCCCGGTCCAGGAATGGCGAAGCTGGCGAACCAGCCGGACATGGGCAAAGGCCCCTGGCGACAGCTCCCACCTGCTCCTCCAAGCGGAGCCGTGCATCCAGGAGGACCCCAGGTTCCTCGCCCTATCCACAGGGGGCAACACCACTCCCCTATGGTCAGCGATGGACATTCTAAGCTGGACCGGATGCGGTATGTACAACCACTCAGTCTTGGCCGGGTTGAGTCGAAGCATGTTGCCGTCCATCCAGATTCGTACCGCATCCAGACAGCGAGTCATCACGGAGAGGGCATCACTGATCTGGTTTGGGGTGGAGATATACAGTTGTGTATCATCCCATATTGATGATACCTCACCCCAAAACCACGGATGATCTCACCCAGCAGTTTCATGTAGATGTTAAATAAGAGGGGAGAGAGGACCGACCCCTGAGGGACCCCACAAGTGAGTGCCCTTGGGGCCGACCTCTGCCCCCTGCCAACACGATTGCGCTGCCCCGAGGTAGGAGAGAGCCACCAAGAACAGTGCCCCCCCCCCAACCCCCAGGCGCAAAGGATACCATGGTCGATGGTATCGAAGCCGCTGAGAGGTCTAATAGGACCAGGACAGAGGAAAACCCTGTCCCTGCCCTCCAGAGATCATCCAACAGTGCGACCAATGCCGTCTCCGTGCTGAAACCAGGCCGGAAGCCCGATTGGAATGGATCCAGGTAGTCCATTTCCTCCAGGAAAAGCGGAAATTGCCGAGCCACCACACTCTCAACAACCTTCGCCAAAAAGCGAAGGTTGGAGACTGGACGAAAGTTGTCTAACACGGTCAGATCCAGGGCAGGCTTCTTCAGGAGGGGCCTCACCACTGCCTCCTTCAAGGCAGAGGGAAAGACACCTTCTCTCAAAGAAGCATTGACAACTGCCTGGATCCAGCCGCAGGTGACCTCCCTGGCAGCATAAGCCAACCAGGAGGGGCACGGGTCCAACAAACATGTGGTGGAACTCAGGCACCGCATAATCCCATCCACTTCATCCTCGGAAACAGGATCAGACTCATCCCAGAACGTAATGGCCAGACTCCCCGTATCCCACTCCTCCAACCACTGCAAATCAGAGGACAACCCGCTCCGAATCCGGCGATCTTATCTGACAGATATTGACCAAATTCCTCAGCTCTTCCCCGCAGCGGGTCGGCCCCTCCCCTGGACGGGGAATAATAATGGAATAATTAATGAGCAGCTGGATTATAAAACACAAAAAGCCACAAAGAAAGCTAGAAAGAAACTACCAAAATCTTTCTTTCAAGTGATAGAAGAAATAAATTTAAAAGATGCATGGAGAGAGAGAAATACAGGAAATAAGCAATATGCATTTTACTAAAATAGGCATGAATCATGGTCAAGAATAGATATGATATGGAAATCAGCTGACTTATTTCTTAATATACAAAAAATTGAAATAGAAACAAGTACGTGGGCGGACCATAATCCAATGACTGTTATTTGGAAAGGACAAAAGACGAGATCTAGATGGACTTTAAACAACAAGATATTAAAGGAAGAAGACTTTAAACAGAAAATGGAGAGAGAATTGGTATTCTTTTTTAAAGAAAATAAAAAAGAGGATACATCGCTACAGAATCTCTAGGACACGATGAAGGTTTATACTTGAGGCTTGATAATTGACTATACAAAGAAAAGAAATATTAAACAAAAAAGACTTTAAAAATATTAGAAGATGAATACAAAAAGTTAGAAAAAGAATTACAGAAATTTCCACAAAAAAGATGTGAAAATTAAAATGGATATAACTAAACATAAAATGGGATTAATGGAAAAAGAAGAGTTAGCCCAAAAGATTAAAAATGTTAGACAGAATTATTTTGAAGATGCAAACAAACCAGGAAGATGGTTAGCCTATAAACTAAGAAAGGAAAGAGAATCAAGGAGAATTAGCCATTTAATAGATGAAGAAGGACATTTTTGTTATGGAAATGAAAAAAAGAAAAGAATCATACAAGACTACTATGGAAAATTATATTATCAAGAAAGTATTCAAGAAGAAAAAATTAAACAATATTTACAAAAGGCAAAGTTACCACAGATACCTAAAGATATTGAAATAATGTTAGAAGAGAATATAACAATGATGGAGTTAACAGAAGCCTTAAAGAAACAAAACACAGGGAAAGCACCAGGCCCAGATGGTCTGCCAGTGGAATTTTATAAGACTTTCCAGGAGGTGTTAAACCTCCAACTATTAGAAGTTATGAATGAAGTCATGCAAGAGAAGAGAATACCAAAGACTTGGTCAGAAGCTTATATTACACTTATACCTAAGGAAGATACAGACTTACAGCAAGTTAAAAATTATAGACTGATTTCCCTATTAAATTCAGACTATAAAATTTTTGCTTCAATTTTGGCAGAAAGATTGAAAAGATATTTAAATAACTTTATATACGTTGATAAAAATGGATTTCTGCCAAAAAGACAAATTAAACATAATATGAGAATAATTTTGGACACTCTGGAGTACTATAAGGCACATCATGAAAAGCAAATGGCTTTGATGTTTTTGGATGCTCAAAAAGCCTTTGATAATGTGAGTTGGTGTTTTATGTTACTACAGTTGGCACAAATAGGCTTTGGTAAAATTTTTATATGTGCCATTGAGACTATATATTGTGAACAAACTGCAAGGGTGTTGATAAATGGAGAATTGACAGAGCCTATAGACATAAGAAAAGGGACTAGGCAAGGTTGCCCACTGTCGCCTCTGCTGTTTGTGTTAACATTAGAAGTGTTAAACAGGTGTATTAGAGAAGATACACAAATAAAAGGAATGAAAATTAAAAAAGAAGAGTGTAAGTTGCAAGCCTTTGCAGATGACCTGGTATTTATATTAGAGGATCCTATGGAATCAGCACTTAAATTAATAGAAAGAATAGAAGAGTATGGAAAAGTAGCAGGTTTGAAAATTAATAAAGATAAAACAAAGATATTAACAAAGAATATGCTAGTGAGATGGAAGAAAGAGTTGGAAGAAGCTTTAGAAATACAGGTCACAAGCAAGGTTAAGTATTTAGGGATATATATTACAGCAAGATGTAGTACACTGAAGGAGGATAATTACATTAAACTTAAACAGCAGATAGCGACAGACTTGGAAAAATTTAAAAGTATCATTGATTGGAAGAATATCAACAATTAAGATGAATCTATTGCCTAGAATCTTATATTTATTCCAGACAATCCCAATTAGACTAGGGAAAGAGTTTTTTGAAGACTTAAATAAAATGATGCTGAAATATATATGGCAAAGTAAAAAAGCAAGAATAAAACTTAATTTGTTACAGGATGCAAGACTAAGAGGAGGGTTTGCATTGCCCAATTGGGAACTATATTACCAGGTGGCAAATTTGATGTGGGTAAAAGACTGGATGACTCTAAGGAATACTAGATTATTGACTCTAGAAGGACATGACTTGCTATTGGGGTGGCATGCATTCCTTTGGTATAAGGGAACTAAAACACAAGGGTATTTTAGAAGACACTATATCCGAGAAGCTCTGTTTTTAAACTGGGAGAAGACCAAAAAACAACACTACTTGAAAATTCCATCATGGATATCTACTATCGAAGCTTTTTCATATCCAGTAATATACAAAAAGGAACAAACAGTTAGATATGGTGAGATACTGAATGAAAAGGGTGAACATAAATCTATGCAAGTGTTGGAAGAACAAGGTATAAAAATGAATTGGTTTTCATATTTGCAAGTACAATCTAGATTTGATAAAGACATTAAAACAGAAGGTATTTATAACAAGTTGACTGGGTTAGATAAAATATTGATGGGTACTGATGAAAAGGTGATTAAAAAACTTTATGGATATTTTTTAGAATTTAAAATGGAAGAGGAACAAGTTAAAGAAACAATGATTGCATGGGGAAAATTTTTGGATATGGGATTGATTTAGAGAAATGGGAAAAATTATGGTCTCAGAATTATAAAATGACAATGTCAACTGCTTATAAAGAAAATTTGTATAAGATGTTTTACAGGTGGCACTTACCCCCGACGAGAATTGCAAGAATGTTTAAGAATAAATCGGATAAATGTTGGAAATGTCATCAGATACCTGGATCATATTACCATATGTGGTGGACATGTTCGGATGCAAAAAGATATTGGACTAAAATCCACACGTGGTTGGAAAAAATGATACAACAACACATAGACTTGAAACCAGAAATATTTTTATTGGGAGTTATACCAGATATTTACAATAAAGAGTTGAAATATTTGATTGTAAATGTTTTAACAGCATCTAGAATTGTATTTGCTAAAAACTGGAAGAATGGTAAAATACCTATGCAGGAGGAAGTGATTAAGAAAATTATGGATTGTGCTGAAATGAGTAAATTGACATTTGAAATTAGAGAACAAGAAGATAAACAATTTTACAAGATATGGGATTTCATCCTCCTTGCATCCTCCTTTCACCTGACCTCAATCTTATAGTCTTACACTGCGTCTTTTTCTCTACATAGCTTGAACTATCTGGAAGTCTTCCTATTAAGAAAATGGACAGAGAACTTTTACTTGTATTCTATCAGAAAAATACATTAAAATTAAATTAAAGTAAGTTTCTTTTGGGGGCTCTTCCCTTATTCAAATAATCTTCAGATATAAGTCATTCTAGAGTTAAGGTTAATGTCAGCCATTGACATTTTCTAGAGTTTATTCTGTCCCTATCTATAGGTGGGTGAGAAAGTGATCTGTTGAAGAGATAAAACCAATTAATACAATCTGTTATTACCTAAAGAAGACCCCAAGCTGTAAATGACGGAGTTCAAGCTTGGGGTAATACAGTGTAGAGCAGTGCAAAGAATCTCTTGCTAACCTGGTCCGTCTTCTCCCACACATTATCTCTTTCTTCTTTCATCACCCATTTTTTCCCCATATTCCTGCATGGTAGTCTTCCCTGTAAGGAAATGGCTGTTCAATCACATACTTGTTTTACCAGAATAAAAGATTTATGTTTCTGGTCAGAGTTCTTACCTTGTTGAAATAAACTATCCTCAACCCTGGGTAATCCAGGAGGAAACATCTACTCTCAGCAACTTCTGGATTTTATTTTTACCCATAACAAGAGCACAATCTGATTAAGGAATGAAAACAATGACATTCTTGGATTATTACATAAAGAAGATCTATCTCCTTGATAATGCCTTCTTGAAGTAATTTTTTATGTCCATTCTTTTGCATCCCCTTTTTAGAGAAGTTCTGAGTAAATAGGCAATCAATATTTTATTTGAATTCAATTACAATAATGAACTTAGGTCACCTTTCAGGACTCTTCATTTCTTTGAAAAAATCTATCACACCCCTGGGTCATTCTGCTCTAAAGGGTGCAATCTACCACTGGTATTCTCAGAAGTCTGCTGTAATCCATAAATATGTGTATGACAACCTCATTGTTTTGAAGGGATTATACCTGGATATACTAAGATTATCCCATAAAAGAGGCCTGCTTCCTTGCTGCAAATTTCTTGAAAGCAGCTTTTATCTCTTTATTCCTTAAGCTATAAATGAGGGGATTCAGGCTTGGGGTCACCACTGTATAGAGCAGGCCAAGGAATCTGCTTCTGTCCATGGAGTATTCTGAGTTGGGACGAATGTAGGTAACAATGCCAGTTCCATAGAAAATGCAGACCACGGTGAGATGTGAGGAACAAGTGGAAAATGCTTTGCTTCTGTTTCTGGCCCCAGGCATGTTGAGAATAGTGGAGATGATGAGGATGTAGGAAAACAGGATGAGCAAAAGGGGTGTCAAGATAATTAGAGCTGCTAGTATGGCAATGGCCAGTTCATCCTTATAGGTATCAGTGGAAGCCAATTTCAGAACATGCTTAATGTCACAGAAGAAATGGTTGATTCTATTTGATCCACAGAAGGGAAGGGTGAAGATAGAAACAGATTGTCCCAAACTCACAAAAACACCAATGGCCCATGATACAGCAGCTAGCTTAGCACATTTCCTGTATTTCATGATATATGGGTATTGCAAGGGTTTGCAAATGGCAACATAGCGGTCATATGACATGACACAAAGAAGACAACATTCAGCAAGACCAAAGAGAATAAAGAAACACATTTGAGAACCACAGCCCCAAAAGGATATAGTCTGATTTTCTGAGACCAGAATGATTAACATCTTTGGGCTGATGGTGGAAGTGTAGCCAATTTCCAAAAAGGACAAGTTCCAGAGGAAGAAGTACATTGGGGTGTGAAGTGTAGGATTGAGAATGATGAGGATCAAAATCAGACTGTTGCCCATCAAAGACATGAGATAGAACATTAGAACCAGGAAAAAGAGAAGCTCTCGCATGGACTGGAAATCAGAGAAGCCTAGAAGGTCGATCTCATCCAAGCAGGATTGGTTGTCTTTTTTCATGGTATCATCGAGATGGAAGCCTGAGAACCCAAGAGGATAATTAATTAAAGAATCAAGGAATTCTTAACAAAGAAATAGGCTTGTTATTCTTGAAATCCAGACCCTGTTTCCTTATACTCCTACTAGCAAGTTAGATGAATAAAACTTTCAGTGATGTTGCACAAATGAAGAACCAACCCACCAAACATGACCTTAGGGAAAGTAGTGCGCATTAATCTTACTTTTCATTTTTTTCCTGATATTTTTAGGAAGATGGAATATTTTGCCTTCTGAAAAAATGAAGGTGCACTAATATGCACTAGTGATTCAAAGCTTCAAAAATTTCCATGCCATACATGACTCTTCATCTATCCCTTTTCCTGGAAAATTTATTTCATATTTGCAGACATTTTGCTTCTGCCAACATCAAAGAATGTGATGGCGTCTTTAAAATAAGGTGACTCCTAGAGGACCAGAAATTTTAGAGACAGGAGAGAATTTTGTTCTCTTAATGAGATCTCCTGAGAGAATCCTGAGGATTCAGTTTAGGGGATGGACCTTAGGGGAAGGATTCTGTAGAGCAGAGTTGGAAAATCCAGTGAAACCACTTAACCAGGAAGCAGCTATTAACTGGAAGCAAACCTCGAAGTTTATAATGACATTGCAACAGAATAGTTTCCCTTTAAGTCAGTAATGCCATAACTTACAAGGAGTGAGCATTCACTGCAAACAAAATCACCATGCAAGGGGAATATAATACATCCTTTAATTTGTTTTTTAAACAAAATAAATGGTCTTTTATCCCTTTTATTTCTGGGCTGAGTTGGGAGAGTATTTTAAGGGAAGTTAAGGGAAGTTAAACAAGAATTGGAACTGCAGGGAGCTTTCTTTGGGAGAGAGACAGGGGTAAAAGTAGATAGCTTGAAAATGAGGCAATGGAATTGGGCAGAGAAGGGAGAAATGTATAAGAGGATGGGCCAAGAAGTGGTAGCAGATAGAGGTAAAGATCCAAGAGAGGAATACGAGAGACAAGCTAAGAAATGAATAATCCAAGCTTTAATGCAAGTGAGGGATGATGGATAACAAAAACGGGTTAGAAGAGAAAGGGGGACTAAGGGAATAGATATCGTCACAGTATAAGGTGAATTAATAACAAGGGGATTTAGAATTTTAATGAGAGTAATTTTGAATATGTTAGATGGTATAATTAAACAATTGAAGAATACAATTTAACATAAATATATGTATGATTAATTAAACTATATAAGATTGTTGTAATAAATATGAATATGAATATTTTATTTGTAGGAAAAGGAATGACATGTAGAATTTGATCGACATAAAATAACATATTGAAATACTGAATAAGATAATAATGAAAGATTATAACTTAATAAAAACAACTATACTATTGTTAGAATTATATAACTTGTCAAACGTAGATATGATGAATACTATTTTATTTGTAATAAGTAAGTTGTAAAATGTGACTAGAAATGGGATATTTTTAAAAAAATAATAGTGGCATAATTAAAAATCAGAAAGGGGATAAATAATGGAAGATTATAACTTAATATAAATTGGTGAATCATTATTAGAATTACATAAGTCTGTTAAACACTACAAATATGATTAATAATATTTTATTTGCAGTTAAAAGAGGGTTATTTAGAATATGGAGATTGACACAAAAATAAGATATTGAAATGGTGAATAATCAAAGAATGGAAGATTATAATTTAACAGACTATGTGTATTAACATTAAATTTTATAAGATTGTCAACTGTATTAAATATGAAGAATATTGTCATCTTTGTTTTAAACTTCTTGATCAAGAAGTAACAACGCAGCCAACTCTGGAGTTTAAAAGGGAAAAACAGCCACTATCACACACTTCTCCCAGAAGAACGAAGCTGAAGACACCAGCCTGAAGATGACGGATGAGATTTCAAAGCGTTGCCAAGGTATTCTCAATCTTACAGGACAAGACCGAATACACCAAGACCTACATACCTTTACCCGTGAAAATCTACGAAAACATATATACAATTTTATATATTATATTATATATGATATGTTATGTTATGTTATGTTATGTTATGCTATCATATTATATTGTATTGTATTGTATTGTATTGTATTGTATTGTATTGTATTATATTATATAAAAAGGAAAGCCTGTAGAGGTGAGTGATTACATCCTGTGGCTCCAATCATCTTTGCAAAAGTTTTGGCACAAGAATGGAGGCCAGGAGCAGGATGCACGCCCCTCCTGGCTTCTGTTCTTTGTGCCAAAAACTTTTTTCAAAGACAATCAGAGCCTGCAGGGATGCAAGGAAAGCATCAGCTTTGGAAGCCATATTAGCACCAGAAGCTTCCATGCTTCCACATTCCTGTGCCTGGGAAATTGGGAGGAGGGATTTCTTAGAGTGTATGTAGTTAGACATAACAGCATTCTTCTTTACAGTCATGTCATCCTGCCCTGGGCAAGAAGTGGTTAGAGGATGTCTCAAGCTGGGATGGATGGTGATTGGGCCGTGTGATGGACTGAGAGGTGCAGAGGGATGGATCTTTGATGTTCAGTTACTAAGGGAAAACCTGGAACTCTCATATTCAGGTTTTCCCAGATGTGTCAGTATGACAACTGAAATAAAATGGAAAGTTTACAAAATGCCTGTCTCAGAGTTTTGGAGTTGGAGTTTGTTTTTCTGGAATGGTGACATTAACCTGAATTCAGACAGAAAGAAACCATGGCAGAGAGGCTGGAGAGAATGCAGCTTGCTAGATCTTTGCAAGTCCAGAAGGAAGCGGGGAATAGTCAGTTGCAGTGAATGCTGCAGTGTCTCTTCAGTCATTTGTAAGGCTATGGGGCTGCAACATTCGTAACCTCGGGATTGTGTTGTAAGTACTGAGACAAGGTGATGTCGTAACTTCAAATGGTTGCTGTCATAACTCAAGGATTACCTGCACAAGTAAATCACAATAAATGAATTAAAATAAACTGTTAAGTTTGCATGAAGAGTCAGACACGAGGAGTTCCAGCAAAGAGTTTATTAAGTGACTACAGCTCGAATAGACCCGTCCAGGCTTGGCTACAGCTGCCTCTTATAGCCTGCAGCCGTAGCTGCCAGCCAATGGGAGTGCAGGGTTTCTTCCTGCACTATTTAAACCAATACCATTTGACATTTTACAAGAACAGTTCAAATAAACCAATAACATTCAAACCTACATACATAACACCCCTCCCCACTAGGTTCGTCCATACCAAACCCCAACCTATCTAATGTATTCCTTTAAATAGGTGGGGCTCTTACGATGTCGTTGAGACCTTCGTGGTTCAGAAGTTTTACGTTCTCACCCAGTGAGAGGGAAATGTGTCTGCTGACATTTCCCTGTTAGGACTTCCTGTGAAAGAGACCCTGTTAGACTGTTAGAATCTGGTCTCTCCTCCCAACCCATCTCCATTCCAATGTCAGCACCCAAGTCAGGTAGTGATGTGCAATCTTCCACTTCTAAGGATGGATCTTGGCATTGTGACAGGGTTGGGATGGTTCCTGTGTAATAGCTCGTTACATGGGGTTGATACCTGTTTGTTGATTTTCCTCCTGTTCCCCCTTCCCCTAGAAAGACATCAGGTGAGGACCCAGAGAGAGAGACAGGCGTGATGTTCCTGAGGAACCTGGATCTAAGTTGGTCAATGTGCCTGCTCCAGAGGAGGCCATCCTCTGTGTGTACCCTGTAAGAACGAGGGCCAGTGATGTGAGTTATTTCAGCAGGAATCCACAAAGGTTCACCTATAAGGTTCCTAGCATATACAGAATCTCCCACACTAAAAGAACGAACTTTGGAAGTGGAATCCAGTGGTCCGTTGGGTGCGTAAGTGGGATGAAGGCGGTCAAGGGAAGACCTAAGTTTCCTACCCATCAACAACTCTGCTGGGGACAAGTTATTTGATGGGCTAGGAGTGATGTGTTGAACACTAAGAAGTTTTTCAAGCTTCTCAGTGATATCCCCAGGACCCAGCTGCTGAAGCTTCTCTTTGGTAAAGCTGCCATCGTTCAGCCCGCCATTGGCGAAGGGTGCCCAGGGGCAGTGAGGGCATGTCTGATACCCTGTTGAGCTAGAAAGGATTCAAAAATGTTAGATGTAAATTGAGGGCCATTGTCAGAAACAAGGACATCTGGTAACCCATGGGTTACAAACAATTTTCGAGCTGCTTGATGACAGCCTCAGTAGTAGTGGATGTCATGGGAATTACCTCTAGCCATTTGGAATATGCATCTACTATAACTAGAAAAGTGTGCCCTCTTGTAGGGCCTGCAAAATCAATGTGGATTCTAGACCATGGCCCCTAGGACATTCCCATTCCTGTGTGGGGCGTGAGGTGGGGCAGGCCTGACTACCTGGCAATTGGGACAAGATGCTACCCAGTTTTCAACCATTTTGTCAATACCTGGCCACCATACATAACTCCTGGCCAAACCTTTCATCCTTACAATCCCAGGATGACCCTCATGTAACATTTCCAAAACTTCCCTTTGCAGTTTTGCAGGAATAACCACCCTGTTACCCCACAAAATACATCCTCTTAATACAGATAATTCAGTTTGCCTGGACTTAAAAGGTTGGGCAAGGTGAGGTAGATCTTGAAGAGGCCAACCTTTCTTAATCCAGCCCATAACAGGTGCCAACACAGCATCTTTGGCAGTCTCTCTGGCAATCTCAGCAGCATGGACTGGAAGCTTAGCAACGGTCTCCAGGAAAAAGGTGTGAGTTTCAAGTTCAAAGTCCTCCTTGTGGCAAGGTGGTGGGCAACGACTCTGTGCATCAGCATGTCCAATGTCCTTGCCAGGCCTGTGAATCAGTTTGTATGAATAGGCTGCAAGAAATTCAGTCCATCTCAGCATTCTTGGTGACAGGATATTAGGTGTAGGTTTGTCTCCTGCCACAATGCCTAATAAAGGTTTGTGATCTGTAACAATGGTGAATGACCTGCCATACAGATATTCATGAAATTTCTTAACAGCTGCAACAACTGCTAATGCCTCCTTGTCCAGTTGGCTATAATTCCTCTCTGCTTTGGACAAAGTGCGAGAGTAAAATGCAATTGGGGCTTCCTTCCACTGGGAAGCCTGTGACTCAAACCCCCCCCCCCCCAAAGGGGATGCATCACAAGTCAAACAACAGGCAAATTCTCAGAGAACTGTATCAACACAGCATCAGACGTGATTAGTCTCTTAATACTGTTAAATGCTGACTGTTCCTTCCTCCCCCAGATCCAAACAGCCTTCTTATCAAGCAGGCGATGTAAAGGCTCAGCAATAGATGCTTTGTGAGGTAGAAACATGTGGTAAAAGTTAATAAGTCCAAGGAAGGCTTGCAAATCTGTCTTGCATCTATGTTTAGGGGCTTCCTTGATTGCTTTAACCTTGGCATCAGTAGGGTGGATGCCATGCTTGTCAATCATATACCCCAGGAACTCAACTCTGTCTGTTTTGAGTGTACATTTGTCTTCCTTGACTTTTAAACCCGCTTTTCTGAATCTGGTAAGGACTTCTCTGAGTCTCTCTTGAAGCTGAGTGTCATTTTCAGCAGAGATTAACACATCATCAAAATAAGGCACTACTCCTGGCAGTCCTTGCAACATTCTCTCCATAAGGCTTTGAAAAATGCCAGGTGCCACGCTTACTCCAAATTGTAATCTTTACATTTGAAGGCACCTCTATGAGTCACAATTGTTTGTGCTCTGCAGTGGCATCATCAACTGTTAATTGTTGATATGCCTGAGCCAAGTCCAGTTTGGCAAATACTGTACCCCTGCCAAGGGAATGGAGTAGATGATGCACAACTGGTACTGGATATGCTCTGCTGCAGCGCATGGTTAAGTGTCCCCTTATAGTCACCACAGATTCTCACTGACCCATCAGCCTTGACTGGTGTGACTATGGGTGTTTCCCATCTGGAGTGGTCAGTAGGCTCTAAAACCCTTGAGCAATGAGCTTATCTAATTGTGCATCAATTTTTTCCTTTAAAGCAAATGGAACCCTCCTGGGCTTTAAAGGAATTGGGGGCACCTTGGGGTCTAGGCTGAAAGCAATAGGGGTCCCCATATACTTGCCCAGTCCTTCGCTGAAGACCTCTGGAAACTCAGACTTCAAGGACTCCTCCCAGTCAGAGCTGCTCACGTGATGGATGCCAGTCACCTCGATGCCTAGTGGCTTGAACCACTCAAGTCCCAGCAAACTTGGGCGATCCTTGTCCACGATGGTCAGGGGCAAACGCTTGGTGTGGCCTTTAAACTGCACGTTGAAATCTCTTGCTCCAACTACTGGAATCTTGTTCCTTGGTAGTCTTTGAGAGTCAGTGCTTGCTTCTGGAAATGCTTCTTCTGAATTTTGGGAAAGAGTCTGTGGATAGTGTCCCATGACACCATAGATAAATAAGAGCCTGAGTCCATTTCCATTTGGCAAGGCCTTCCTTCAATAAACACCTTCACGTGTACTTTTCTGCTTTTAAGGGTGAAGAATGACCAGTAGTGATTGTTTGGTGAGTTTCATTCTTGCCATTTGCTTCTAAATTTCGCCCCATCTTTTCAAGGAAATTATTGGGCTTAAAGTCTTTATCAGGAAATTTTTTCCTAAACGGTGGAGTTCTGGATGATTTGCAGACTCTAGCTATGTGACCCGCTTTCTCAACGTAGGCAAATGGAGTCAAAGAACTTGCATTCAGTGCAGGGGTGCCCCCACAGCCTCTGCAATAGAATCCTTGCCTGCTTTTCCCAGAGTCTTCTTTCTTCTTCTCCATTCTGAGTCTAAAAATCCCCTCCTCTGCCTCACTGCCATCAGAATCAGAGTCTATTTGTTCGCAATGGGCAGTTGTGGATTTTTCCCATCAGAATGGCTTGAGGCCTGGCTTGAGGCCTAGTTAATCTTTTTCATGGCCGCTGCTGAGGACTTGGTGGCTTCCGCTGAGACAGTTGGGATGCAAATATTGTTACTACTGGTTCTATGGGCATGGCTAGATGGGCATGGCTAGGTGGGTGTAGCTATGTCACTGGGTGGGCATGGCTTCTTCTTCATTTTTTGGTGCAGTCCCCCCTGTCTGTTTTTTTTTTTGCCTCCTGGGCCTCAGGGAAGCCTCCTGGGGGAGCGTTTTTGCTCCCAGGAGGCTTCCCTGAGGCCCAGAAGGCAACCAACATAGCATGGAGGGGCTGCGCAACACCCTCTGTGCTCTGATCTTTGGCCTCCTGGGCCTCAGGGAAACCTCCTGGGGGGTGTTTCTGCTCTCAGGAGGCTTCCCTGAGGTCCAGGAAGGGAAAAAAAATGGAGCAAGAAGGGGGCTGTGCAGACAGCGAGGGGGATCCTGGCACAGCTGATGGTCAGAAGAGCTGATCGTCGGGAGGAAAAAAAATACTGGTAGCTGTTTTTATTTTATTACCAGTTCAGCCAAACGGTAGCATTTTTTTTACTACTGGTTCGCCTGAACTGGGCCTATTCTGCCCTCTATAATTACTGACTGAAAGTATAGAGACAGATAGATAACTCCACAAAGCACCCATAGAAAGTCTTTTTATTGGTACATCAGGCACCCTCAAGATAACTCATAGTTAAGTCAAGATTCATCTCAATGTCCAACTCTTTGCATAGCTGTCTTTCTGGTGTAAAAGGATGGTAATTTATCTCTTTCATTCCATATCAGAGGAGCAGGGGTAGAGATGCTAGCACGAGGCTGGGTTAGGCAAGAGTGGAGAAACCTCCCCCAACCCACCAAGGGTCAATTCAGTGACCAATCAGGATTACAGATGTGGCCACATGACATGGACTACATTTCCCAGGATACCTTAACTACATTTACCATGATGCATTTCCTTAAGGGGACAGCTCCCAACTCCTAACTAACTATACCAATTCCCATTAACTATATACTGGCTGGATAGCACACTCCCTGCCTGGAATTATAAATTCTACCACCAGCTAAATAATAATTGACTATATAACTAAGATAAACAGTAAACAGTAATAAAAAATCAAACAAAGCAAAGCATGCAAAGCTTGAGGTTCAATCTTCAAGTTCAGCCTTTCTCCGCAGCAACACTAGGTCGGTGACTGGTCTGTGTAGAGCGTCTTGGAGGAAGTCTGCTGGTTGCTTCTGGCAGCCTTTTAGGGCTTCTTGGTGAAAGTCTGCTAGTATTTTTAGGAGCCACTTCCTCTTCATGAAGTAGGCTTGCGAGGCCTCTCACATCTGCATTTGTAAGAGTTTGAAGACAATGGCTATCTACCTTGCTCGCAATCCATTTCTATGGTGATGGGGAATGCAAGGTATTTTTATTGCCCGCTTCCTGTCGAAAACTTTCCTCATTCCTTTTTGGCTGAAGGGCTAGGGAAAATGCAGTCTCTTTGTTTGTTGCAGGACACAAGAAAGATATCTCAGAGTGTCCTACTGCATTTGTAAAAAGTGTTTGAAGACGAAGTTTGATTTTCCCTTGAGAGACGGGGAAATCTGGCTCTCCTTCTTGTTATGCAAATTGAGTCTTTGGGATAGCAGGAGGACAACAGAGATGCAAATTGAGCCAGAAAGGTAACAGCTTGTAAGTTCTCTCACTGAAGAGGGGGGTGGGGTCTCTGGCCCCTTCCCTGTGAATCCAAACAGGTTTGGTAGCTTTGTGGCTCAGAAAGACAAAAATAATTCAGGGAGAGAATTCAGGCAATCTGATTACTATTCTGTCCTCTATAATTACTGACCGAAAGTATAGAGACAGATAGATAACTCCACAAAGCATCCACACAAAGTCTTTTTATTGGTACATCAGGCTTCCTCAAGATAACTCACAGTTACGTTGGGATTCATCTCAATGTCCAACTCTTTGCATAGGATGGTAATCTTTTATCCCTTTCATCCCATATCGCAGGAGCAGGGGTAGAGATGCTAGCATGAGGCTGGGTTAGGCAAGAGTGGAGAAACCTCCCCCAACCCACCAAGGGTCAATTCAGTGACCAATCAGGATTACAGATGTGGCCACATGACATGGACTACATTTCCCAGAATAACTTAACTACTTTTACCATGATGCATTCCCTTAAGGTGACAGCTCCCAATTCCTAACTAACTATACCAATTCCCATTAACTATATACTGGCTGGACAGCACAGGGCTGAACTGGTAGAATTTCACCACTGATACAATTGAAATGAAACCCCCTGATATTGCATTAATATTGCACTATGCAGTAGAATTCAATATAGTTACTGCCCTGGGATAGAAGCTGCTTTTCAGCCTATTTGTCCTTGTTTTTATTATTCTGTACCATCTGCCAGATGGTAATAGTTAAAAAAAAGGGTTCCCAGGATGAGATGGATCTTTGAGAATGTTTTGAACTTTCTTAAGGCAGTGGGAGCTATAAAGCTCTTCCAAAGAGGGGAGAGGGCAACCAATGATCTTCTGGGCAATGACGTTAACCCTCTGGAGTGCTGTCCTATCTGCCCCTGTGCAATTGGCAAACCATGCAGTAAGTTAAAATACTCTCTATGGTGCAGCGGTAGAAGGTCACCAGCAGTTTTTCATTCAGTTGTTGTTTCCTGAGAAGTCTCAGGTAGTATAATCTGAGGTATTATAATCTCTAAATTGGCAATAGATAAGGGTCAGTGGAATTTTAAGTGTACTGAACTTAGTTTTTTTTATGACAAAGTAACAATTCTAAACTCAGGACATGTTTAACCCTGCCTTCCTGCTCAGCCTCTTTTCCTAACCTGTCTCATTCACCTTGCTCTAACCTGGTCCTTCTTTCCCCACACATTATCTCTTTCTTCTTTCATCACCCATTTTTTCCATATTCCTTGAACTGCCTGGTAGTCTTCCTTGTAAGGAAATGGCTATTCAATCATTTACTTGTTTTCCTAGAAAAAAAGCTTTAGTTTTTTGGTCAGGGTTCTTACCTTCTTGAAATAAATTATCTCCAACTCTGGGTAATGCAGGAGGGAAGCATCTACCCTCAGCGCCTCCTGGTTTTTATTTTTACCCATAACATGAGCACAAGATCTGCAATGCAATTAAGGGATGAAAACAACTACATTCTCGGATTATTACATAAGGAAGACCCATCTCCTTGATAATGCCTTCTTGAGGTAATTTTTTATGTCCATTCTTTTGCATCTGCTTTTAACAGATGTTCTGAGCAAATAGGCAATCAATATTTTATTTGAATTTGACTACAATAATGAACTTAGGTCACCTTTCAGGACTCTTCATTTCTTTGAATAAATCTATCACACCCCTGGGTCATTCTACTCTAAAGGGTGCAATCTACCACTGGTATCCTCAGAAGTCTGTTGTAACCCATGAATATGTGTACAACAACCTCATTGTTTTGAAGAGATTATACCTGGATATACTAAGTTTATTCCATAAAGGAGACTTGTTCCCTTGCTACAAATTTCTTGAAAGCAGCTTTTATCTTTATTCCTTAAGCTATAAATGAGGGGGATTCAGGCTTGGAGTCACCACTGTGTAGAGCAGGCCAAGGAATCTGCCAATGTCCATGGAATATTCTGAGTTGGGGCGAATGTAGGTAACAATGCCAGTTCCATAGAAAATGCAGACTACGGTGAGATGTGAGGAACAAGTGGAAAATGCTTTGCTTCTGTTTTTGACCCTGGGCATATTGAGACTAGTGGAGTGGATGAGGATGTAGGAAAAAAGGATGTGTAAAAGGGCCATCAGGATAAGTGGAACAGCTACTATGGCAATGACCATATACAGTAGGTGTCGGTGGAAGTCAATTTCAGAACATTCTTAATATCACAGAAGAAATGGCTGATTCTTTTTGACTCACAGAAGGGAAGGGTAAAGGTGGAAATGGATTGCCCTAAACTCACAAAAACACCAATGGCCTTAGGCTGTCTGGTTTCCTTCCTTGTAAGGAGATGATGGTTCAATCATTTATTTGTTTTACTAGAATAAAAACATTAGGTTTCCTGTCAGGGCTCTTACCTTCTTAAACTAAATTATTACCAACTCTGGGTTGCACAGAAGGGGAGAGAAACATTTACTATGAGTATCTGCTGGAGCTCATTTTTACCCATAAAAGATGCACAAGAACTGCAATCTGATAAGGGGGTGAAAACAACTACAATCTTGATTATTACATAAAGAAGATGCCTTGCCTTGCCACCAACTTTCTGAAAGCATATTTTATGTCCTTTCTTTTGCACCTCCTTTTTGCAGATTTTCTAAGCAGATGGGCAATCAACCTTCCATTTGAATCCCACTATAATAATAAATTGAGGTTACCTTTCAGGGTTCTCCCTTTTTTTGAATAAATTTATCAACCTCTGGTCATTCTGCTGTAAAGGATGAAGTCTGTCACTGGTATTCCCTGTAGTCCATTGTAGCCCACAAATATGTGCATGACAACCTCGTTGTACTGAACAGATCAAACCTTTGGGTCTACTAGGATTATTCCATAATGAAGATCTGCTTCTTTGTTACAGACTTCTTGAAAGCAGCTTTTATTTCTTTATTCCTCAAGCTGTAAATGATGGGATTCAGACTTGGAGTCACCACTGTGTAGAACAGGGCAAAGAATCTGTTAGTGTCCAATGAATATTTTGAGTCAGGACGAGTGTAGGTAAAAATGCCAGTTCCGTAGAAAATGCAGACCACAGTGAGATGTGAGGAACAAGTAGAAAATGCTTTGTGTCTGTTTTTTGCCCCAGGCATGTTGAAAATAGTGGAGATGATGAGGACATAGGAAAAAAGAATGAGTAAAAGCGGCATCAGGATAACTGGAAAAGCTAGTATGGTAATGGCCAGTTCCTCTTTGTAGATATCAGCGGAAGTCAATTTCAGAACATTTTTAATATCACAGAAGAAATGGCTGATTCTATTTGACCTGCAGAAGGGAAGGGTAAAGATTGAAATTGAATGCCCCAAACCCAAAGAAATACCAATGGCCCATGAGGTAGCAGCAAACATAGTACATTCTGTGTAGTTCATGATATAAGAGTATTGCAAGGGCTTGCAAATGGCAACATAGCGGTCGTAAGACATAGCACAAAGAAGACAGCACTCAGTGGAGCCAAAGAGAATGAAGAAACACATTTGACACCCACAGCCCCAAAATGATATATTCTGATTGTCTGATAATATGTCCACTAGCATCTTTGGGCTGATGGTGGAGGTGTAGCCAATTTCCAAAAAGGACAAGTTCCAGAGGAAGAAGTACATTGGGGTGTGAAGGGTAGAATTGAGAATGATGAGGATCAAAATCAGACTGTTGCCTACCAAGGCCATGAAATAAAATATTAAGACCAGGCAGAAGAGAAGTTCTCGTATAGACTGGAAATCAGAGAAGCCTAGAAGGACGATCTCATCCGAACAAGATTGGTTGTCTTTTTTCATCATCCAGATGGAAGCCTGAGAACACAAAAGGATCATTCAATAAATAATTATTCCTGACAAGGAAATAGGCTTGTTATCCTTGAAATCCAGATCCTGTTTCTTTATACTCCTATTAGTGAGTTAGATGAATAAATGGATGAAGGTATGAATAAAACGTTCAATGATGTTGCACAAATGAAGAACCAACCCAGAATGTAGTAAGTATTAATTTTACTTTTGAATTTTTTTCTGATAGTTTTAAGAAGATGGAATATTTTGCCTTCTGAAAAACTGGAGATGTACTGATATGCACTGGTGTTTCAAAGTTCCAAAAATTTCTGTGCCATACATGTCTCTTCATATATCCTTTTTTCTGGAAGAATGTATTTCATATATGCAGACATTTTGCTTCTGCCAACATCAAAGACTGTGAAGACACCTTTAAAACCAGTTGACTCTTAGAGGATCAGACATTTTAGAGACAGAAGAGAATTTTTTTTCTTTAACAAGATCTCCTGAGAGAAGCTCGAGGATTCATCCTGGAAATTTGGTAAATGGATGGACCTTGGGGGAAAGATTCTTTTTTTAAAAACAAGTTTTATTCCATTTTTTACAATTCAAATAAGGCTCTTTTCAGTAGACAGCATATTTCCGGGACATCACTTTTACATGCAAATATGACAATAGTTATATATTCATTTTTAACATTTAACTTCCTGTCTTGTCCAATTTTTACTTTCCATTCCACCTTTTACAGAACAAAGGGACAAACAAGTTAATCCTAGTCTCTAATATTAATCTCAGTCTAAACATCCTCTCATTTCATTTCAAATTATTAAAAAAATAGTTTTTAAACATTAATATTTCTTTTACTAATAAGAATAACAATGTTGCCCAATGTAAAAAAGTTTATCAATGTCTTTCCTTAAACTATCTTCACGTTGTTAATACTCTTTTATCATTTACATATTTCTTTTATCCGTCAGATTTGCCCTTTCATCACATATTCTTTCCATAGTTCTAGATTAATACAGGCTTTTACACAAGGAAAAAAAACCATAAGCTTACCCCCCATTTACTAATTTAAGAGTGTCACCTCAGTGGTTAACATGATAATAATCATTCCCTATAGAAGAGAAAAGATAATATAAAAAAGGAAAAAAAGGAAAAAAAGGAAAAACTACATAACATTATATATCTTTTCAGTCGGATTCTGCTACATATTTCCCCCCAATTATAAAGTTTATTTATAATTTCAAGATAATAATAGAAAATAACTAACCTTTGTCACTGATATTAAATCTCATTTTTAAACATCTTCACAAATCACTTCAATTAACTCAATTTATTTAATAGACATTAACCTTTCTTTTATAGGTAAAGAATAGAGATATACATTCATCTAATAGAAAATATCAGTGTCCATCCCTCCTCTAATATTCTATATTCATCTATTTTCTAAATATTATAATTCCAAATTTATTCTTATTACCCCTCATCCCCCTGCAGAATCCCCTTTCTTAATACATTAACCATTATCTCTATGAAAACGAGTTTCCTTTCATCATTTTATAATCCCCATATTTTCTATTTTCTGCTCCTGTTTCTTATTTCCTCTCCTGCCCTTCGTCTTTCCATATTTCTTCTCTATCCAGTTTGTATCCTCTCTCTCTTTATACCTTTTCCTCCCTTTCTCCTGGACCTTTCTACCTTTCCTACTTCATGGATGCTTCTTTTAATTACCTTCTTAGATCTCATTTTTAACCTGCCTTCCTTTCCCTTTTCTTTGTGGTATCCCTTGTATTAATTGTCTCTTTAAAATGGCTTCTCCTTGAACTAGCTCCTCCTTTTCCAGGATTCCTTCTTCTTGTTCTTCATTCATATTTCCATGTCTTCTAGGATAAACCGGATTGATTCAGCCATTTCCTGTAACAGTTCTCTCATACTTTTAAATTCCATTTTTAGTTCCAGGAAAAGTGTCATCCTTACACCCTCTTATGCCTTATAATCCTTAAAGTCCACAAAAACTTTTATTTTCCTTCTTTCTTCTTCAGGTTTTCCAAATTCACAGTCCGCCGGGGTCTATATCAACATCACCAATTAGTCAAGCAGTCAGTCTTTCCTTACTTCTTTTATCCTAGTTCAAATTTTCACTTTCGATTGTATCAACTCAAGTCCAGAAAGAAACTGGATATTCTCCCTCCTCTTTAAATTTAAATTTTTGTCCACAAGGTGGCACTCTCTGTTGTACAAATTCTTCACCTTTTCCTTCTATTTTATTATTATTATTCATTATTTAATTATTATTATACTTTTCATTAACCATGCCCTTGCATACATGGGGTTGTTCAGGACCACTCAGAGGCTTCAACTAGTGAAGAAAGCAGCCACTGGCTGTGATGGGAGTATCCCGATCCTCCCATGTTATACCCCCCTCCGTGAGCTGCACTGCTTGGCTGCCCTCTGGGTGAGATTCAAGGTGCTGGTAATCACCTATAAAGCCCTGCATGGCTTAGGCTGCACTTGCAGGAGCATCTACTGCCAGCAACAACTTCCCAGCCCCATGCACTCACACAAACAGGGCCTCCTCAGGGTGCCATCGGTCCAACAGTGTCAGCTGGAGACCCCAGGGGAGAGAGCTTCTCTGTGGGAGCACCCACCCTCCGGAACCAGTTACCCTTGGTGCTGTGGATGGCCCCTGACCTTCGATCCTTCCATCGCAACTCCTGAAGACTTGGCTCTTTCAACAGGCCGACCTGGACTGAGGCAGGGTTTTTATTAGCTTATATTAGCTGGTGTTGGTTTTAATTGAATTATTGGGATTTCTATTTGATATTTTTAAATTTTAAATTTTGTATTGTATGTTTTTATTGCTGTGAGCTGCCCTGAGTCCTTCAGGAGAGCGGGCGGCATATAACTCCCAATATAAAATAAAATAATAAATAAATCAACTGAATATTTAAAATGTATCACAAATACTAGTGACTGATGCTAATGGCTGATACGGATTGCTGCCAGCATCCTAGGTATCAACCAAGTTATTATCAACCAAGTTATTATTATATTATTAATTTTATTTATTTATTTTAAAGTCTTAAAACCGAAGAATCCTTGGTGTTCTCTGAGTTTGGTTGTTTTCTTGCACACATTTCATTACCTGATCTAGGTAACATCATCAGTGCTAGTAAAGCTTAAATCTCCACATTTCATAAGATTTTGGTGTTCTTATCTGACATTTCATAATGTGGATTTGTATATCAATATCACATTAGAATTTGAACAATCAAATGCTTTGTAACATGCCCAACATTGTCTCTGCTGACTCTGACAAGATGTCTCATCAGACCTGAGGCAGGAACAGAGAATTCTAATGGTCCTAACTGGGTTAGATGTTAGCTAATGGCCTTCAGTACTTTTGAGAATCAAATTGTAGGGCACTTTGAATTTTCAGTCACTGTGTTCAAATTCCTTAATAAATAGTTTATAAAGCAAGGAAAAAATAGTTATTTTAGCCTTTAGTAGTTAATATCATTTCATGGGGCCTTGGACATTTATTTTTTACAAAAGACATATGTAACCTTTCTCTTTTCAAATTAGCAAATAGCTTTCTGCTTGTGATTGTTAAATCTATAATGAAGTAAAATACCTTCCTTGCAAGTGGCAGATAATTGAGAAGGCAGATAGCTTTTTTCCCTCTGTTGTTATGATGAGCAAATAAGATAAGGTTGTGCTCAAGAAACATCTGTGTCCTTGCTGGATATCTTTGTTCCATACTGTTATTTGGCAAAGAGATTGTGAAAGCAAACAAATTGTCATTCAAGGCCTGGCACAGATCCTGTTGCAAGTTACTTCATCTTTACACAGATTACTGTATATGAAAATAACAGGGTTTTCTTCTTCTTCTAAATAGTAAGAAAAGCATAGCTCAGTTCAATGGCAACATAAAATATTGGGAAAAAGTGCTTTATGGAGAGAAATGAAAAGTTATAAAAGCTCTTTCTTTGAGAATATGATTGCAACTGAGGATCCACTGAAGTGTAACTAACTATGAGTGTCAGTTTGTGGGGTCACTGAGAATTACACAAGTAACTAAAAAGCCTGAAACAAAACCATTATAATTAGTTTCTCTTGTATTTGTAAAAACAAAGAAAACTTAGTAATATATTTTGGGAGAACATTTTTCTAAATGTTCATAAAGGTGCAGGGATGTAGACCGTGTACAAAATAAGAAAAATGGTTTTGTTCTAAACACAGAACAAAGCAGCCAATGATCCAAGGAAACTAAATAGTGGATGGCACAAGTGTTCAGTGTCCTCCCCTCAAAAAGAAAAGAAAAAATAAAGGAATGCTTGCAATATCCATAATATTCTACCACAATAAACATAGGAATTCAAAAGACTTCTGCTGTATGTGCCACATGGCTTTCCATGGGAAAAATAATCATTTGAGAGCACAAAGCCAAATTCAATAGCTTGGGAGGCAGGTGACTTTTGAAGTAATGGTTCTTCTTACATTTGGAGAAATTAGGTTGACTTCTAAAAAAATGATATTATTTCCCTTTTGGGCTTTTTAGTATGTTCCCTACTTAAAATGGTGGGAAAACCTATTTTAGTGGTGTAGCAGAAAAACTTCCAGTGACTGAAAAATTCAGTTTAAGATGCGTGATTTACAAATAGTGTAGCATTTAAGATATGAATTAGTTGGGTCAGATGTAACTACTATAATGAATGTCTAGATTTTTAAAATACCTGTACAGGGATTCTTCAATATCCAAATACTTATTACCAACACTTCACTAATTCCAGTTTCTATTTTTAATGTATTTAGGAGGTGAGGAAACCATGAATGGAAATTTTCTTGGACTATTGATTGAGTACATGATACTGAACATCAAAAATACTTCCAAGGCCTAATGGTGCTATATAAAGACACACATAAAAGAAAAGAAGCACAACCATAGTGTTAAACTGAAGTCTGGGAGTATAATAAACAAGAGCCCAAAATCTATAGAGTATTCTTATTGTAATACATATATGAGATGCCATCGATATGTTTCAGAGGGATAATGTTACTGTGAGCAGGTCACCATATAGAAATGTAGTAGTTTCAGTAAGATTATTACAGGTATAAATTACTTTGGCTTTGTGAATTATTGTGTAATAATAGTTTTGCACCCCTTGAGATGCATTGACTGTAATTCTTATTATTCTTATCTTATGCATGCTGTTCTTTTTCAAAAATAGATAGCTTTATGGGGGAACACTATATAGCTGTTTGAGTTAAAAGTTTGTTTTTGGGAACAGTTGATGTTTTTAGGGGAATGTGTTGGTAAGGATAGAGGTTATGTTGAAAGGTAAATATGTTCCTTCCTCCCATACTGCCTCCCTGCATTATAACAGGTCTCTATGAAGCTCAGTGAGTAATGTTTGTCAAAGTAAGGTGTTCCTTTGAAGCTGCTTCATGGATCAGTGTGATTCTCTTGTTTCTAACTGAAGCAAAGAACATGCACTGAAATATTTTCAGGCTATTGGAACACCAGACAAGGCTTTGAGGTGATGAGAAGTGTGTAGTAGAGAAGCATCACTTCATCTTTCCAGACCATCGAACAAGTTGTGTTCCTTCCATGACACAGAGCACCTCACTGAGGTGAATCTAAGCCATCATAAACAAATTTACTTTGTAATCATTTATGAATATGACAACTGAATGCAGCAATCCGGGATGTATATCTCAGAAAAAGTATTCACCTGCAAATGGCAGTCTGTACTCACAAGAAAATAAATCAATGATTGTAAAAAAAAATTGGCATCACATTTTGCCTGGTTTGTAAGCCTCTTTAATAAACAAAAATCTATGACGAATATACAAAGTATTTGCACAGCAATGTCAAAAATTATTTAAATGTGAATACCAAACAAAGATATACCAGGTTTATTTAATAGGCACAGTATACAATGTAGCAATGTGTTACAAAAGCTGCAATTTGTGTTTTTTTCCAGAAGGATCTTTAAATTGAAACAGTGAATGTTCTGATACAAAACAGAAAAAAAAATCAACCCTTGGCATCATCCTTGCCCTCATCCAGTGGTGGGATTCAAAAAACTTTACTACTGGTTCTGTGGGCATGACTTGGTGGTGTGGCAGGGCAAGGATACTGTAAAGTCTCCAGTCAGAGGTATTTGCGGTTCTCTGAACTAGTCAACATTTCAGCTACCGGTTCTTCAGAACTGGTCAGAACCTGCTGAATATCACCCCTGCCCTAATCATTTGCCTACTAGTAGTAAATTTTATCTTTGTTTAACATTTGATATACTTCAAACAAACTGCCATTGTTTTACAGGGCTGTATTTTTACAGTAGTAGTAAATTTTATCTTTGTTTAACATTTGATATACTTCAAACAAACTGCCATTGTTTTACAGGGTTGAAAATGTACTTTCCATAGTGGTTGATGATACTTTGGTGTCATCAAGTCAAACCTGGTCTTGGTGACTTGGAAAATGCTTACTGCCTTGATCAAGCTTCAGTAATAACTTATCATCTTTACATTCCAGAAATCTTATTGGAATCAAATCAAATCAAACTAGTTTATGAAAGCCATAAGAGCAGATACAATAGAATATCTAAAATATTCTAGCCATATGATATATAACTAATCAGGCTATAATGTCCTAATCTGCTTGTTCAAAAATGAATTGTTAGCAAAAAGCCCAGGGAATATCTCTTCACTACATTCCTATATAACATCAGGCAGGTAGTCAAACAGATTTCTGGAACAGGGAATTCCAAAGATACTGTTCTTTTACAGCAACACTTAGTTTCTGGCCATCTTTTCCTGAATCTCTTGTAGAATGAATTGTCAGCATTCCATTCTGGACAAATGAACCAGACAAGTTGATTCCAGCTAAAGAAGATAGCCCTGAATACTTGTGCATCAAGCTATAAATAAGGAGGAAAGTCT
>CM019155.1:131202492-131241130 GCA_009733165.1 Naja naja
TTTGTCACTGATATTAAATCTCATTTTTAAACATCTTCACAAATCACTTCAATTAACTCAATTTATTTAATAGACATTAACCTTTCTTTTATAGGTAAGAATAGAGATATACATTCATCTAATTAGAAAATATCAGTGTCCATCCCTCCTCAATATTCTATATCAATCTATTTTTCTAATATTATAATTCCAATTTATTCTTATTACCCTCACCCCCCTGCAGAATCCCCCTTCTTAATACATTAACCATTATCTCTAGAAAACAGTTCCTTTCATCATTTTATAATCCCATTTGCTCTATTTTCTGCTCCTGTTTCTTATTTTCCTCCCCCCCTTCGTCTTTCCTATTTTCTTCTCCCCAGTTTGTATCCCTCTCTCTCTCTTTATACCTTTCTCCTCCTTTTCTCCTGGACCTTTCTACCTTTTCCTACTTTCATGGATGCTCCCCTTTTAATTACCTTCTAGATCTCATTTTTTTAACCTGCCTTCCTTTCCCTTTTCCTTTGTGGTATCCCTTGTATTAATTGTCTCTTTAAAATGTTCTCCCTTGGACTCTGCTCCTCCCTTTCCAGGATTCCTTCTTCTTGTTCTTCATTCGCTATTTCCATGTCTTCTAGGATAAACCGGATTGATTCAGCCATTTCCTGTAACAGTTCTCTCATACTTTAATTTCATTTTAGTTCCAGGAAAAGTGTCATCCTTACCCCTCTTATCCTTATAATCCTTAAGTCCAAGTCCACAAAACTTTTATTTTCCTTCTTTTCTTCTTCAGGTTTTCCAAATTCACAGTCCGCCGGGTCTATATCAACATCACCAATTAGTCAAGCAGTCAGTCTTTCCTTACTTCTTTTATCCTAGTTCAAATTTTCACTTTCGATTGTATCAACTCAAGTCCAGAAAGAAACTGGATATTCTCCCTCCTCTTTAAATTTAAATTTTTGTCCACAAGGTGGCACTCTCTGTTGTACAAATTCTTCACCTTTTCCTTCTATTTTATTATTCAGGGCTTTTCGAGCCTCAAAATTTAATGCTTTCTATCTAGGACTGCCCTTGCATACCATCCGGAGATTGCAGCTGGTGCAAAATGCGGCATTGCTGGTGGATGGGAGTTACCCGGTTCTCCCATGTTGCCCCCCTCCTGCGCGGCCTACATTGGCTGCCGGTTGCGCTCCGGGTGATATTCAAGGTTTTTAGTTTGACATTCAAAGTCCTACATGACATGGGTCCTCAATATTTGAGGAGCGTCTTCTTCCCCTATATCTAGTACCGGCCGCCCTGTGCGAGCTCATAGGCAAGGACTCCTCGGGGTCCCGTCGGCGGGTCAGTGCCAGCTGGCGACTCCCCGACGACGAGCCTTTTCGGTCGCGGCCCCTGACCTCTGGAATCAACTGCCTTTGGAGCTCCGCCTGGCCCCCAATCTCCGCACCTTCCCCGTGAACTAAAGACCTGGTTATTTTGACCAACCTGGGCTGACCTCTCCTTGGGGGAGGGAGGGTTTTAATGTTTATTGTTTTTATGTCTTATATTTGGGCTTGTCTTTGTTTAATTATTTTTTAAATATTTATTGTATATGTTTTTTAGCTGTGAGCGCTTGAGTCTTCGGAGATGGGGCGGCATACAAGTTCAAGTATAAATATAAATAAATAAATAAAATTCAAATACAGTCAAATCTCCAATTTATATATTTGTCACACTCCTTTTTCTTTTTTCTTTTAACAATCCCAAATCCAGCTTTAATTTATATCTATTTATTGCCAAAGTTTTTTTCCTTTATTCTTACTCCAGCTTCTTCCTTTCCCAGTTCGAAGCCCCTTATGGCTGTCAAAATTATTTTTCTTAATTTTTTTCTTCACTTTGTAATTCCGCCGCTTTCTTTTTTCTTTTCTTTTTAAAAATTCATTATTATCTTAATCCTTTTGTTGGTTGTTTCATCCAGTAGTCCCAGTTCTTATGCCATCTGCTTCTTTCTTTCCTCCTGCACCAATCTTAATCCAGCAGAGTCCTCCTCTTTGGGGTGGCCATATTGACCACCGCTCTCGTCGTTTTGGAGGAAAAACCAAGCCCAGAGAGGGAGATGCGGCTCCCCTCAGTCTGCCTGGCAGCTTCCCCTTGCTCCACCGCCCCTTCGAGGCAGCTTCAGCCCCTAACCACAAGGATCGGGGCTCTCCGACAAGAGAGCACGGGCTGTAGTTGCGGACAATCACAAACTACAGCCCGTTGGCGAGGAGGGCTCAACCTGGAAGTCCTTGGGGGAAAGATTCTGTAGAGCAGAGTTGAAAAACCCAGTGAAACCATTTAACCAGGAAGCAGCTACTAAGTGGAAAGAGATCTTGATACTTATGATGACTTTGTGTAGAATTGTCTTCCTTTAAATCAGTAATGCCATGATTTTAAGGAGTTAACACTAAATGCAAGGAAAATTATACACAAGTGATATAAATACCTCTTTTTCTTTTTTTGACAAAATGAATTGCCTGTTTATCCCCTTCATTTTGAGGCAGAATTTGAGCCCCAAAATATTTCTGATACATTCTAAACCTTGTCTCTATCACATTATTGGGTTTAGGTCAGGGGTGGGATTCAAATGTCTTAACAACCGGTTATGTGGGTGTGGCCTAATTTGTGGGTGTGGCTTGGTGGTCATGTGACTGGGTGGGTGTGACTTGCTGACTTGGCATGACTGGGTGGTCATGGCTTGTATGTAAGTATTATAAATATTTATGTAAATATTGATTTTTTTAATAAAAAAGAGCAACTTTTACCCAAAAGCAGGCAAAGCAGGCAGGCAGATTGAGTTGCTCACTGAATCACAGATTCACTTAGAGATCTATCTATCTCCAATCAGCTACCTGAGTCTGTCACATAAAATTTGCTTGCAAGCAAACTCACAAAATTAACTCACAACACACCATGTATGTAAATATTGATTTTTTTTTAAATAAAAAAAGAACAACTTTTACCTAAAGCAGGCAAAGCAGGCAGGCAGATTGAGTTGCTCACAGAATCACAGATTCACTTAGAGATCTATCTCCAATCGGCTACCTGAGTCTACATGGAAAGTAGAAGCTTCAGTCCTAAGGAAGGTTCGGCTCTGCTTTTAGATTAGCTGGAAAGCAAGAAATCCAAGGATTTCCTGCTTTCTAGCTAATCTAAATCTCCCAGCAGAGCAGAACAGCTGATGGTAGGGAAAAAAAGGAAAAAATAGCAACTTACCAAACCAGGCAAATTGGATGGCTCGCATGCCAGGTAAGGAGTGAGTGGGCAGGAAGGGGCAAGACCAGCCAGTGGAGCGATTTGCCGGTTCTCCGAAGTATGCATGTGTGCAGCATTTGCAAGAAATCACCTGTGCAGCCTGCACAGCTGACAAGCGCTGCGGGTGGGTGCGCAGCTTTTGAAATTCCTCATTTCCTGCTTTTTCAACCTCAGCTGTGCCACACAAAGCAGCTGAGGAGGGAAAAGCAGGGAATAAAGGACAGCCTAGAGCACAGGCAGGTGGGTGGGCCAAACACCGAACCGGTTCGGTGTCAGCTGCTCTTCGCAGCTACAGGTTAACTGATAACAGATAATCAGAGTTGGAAGGGACCTTAGAACCGGGCCAAACCAGTAGTATCCCACTCCTGGTTTAGGTCGTATCTTTCTTTTTGATGTGTACAAGAAAATCAGAATAAAAATGAATTATAATAAACCATTCTAAACCATTCCATTAACAATTCCTTTCTGGATTAAAACCAACCAGACTTGAGGAGGAAACTTCATTAATCTAATGATAATTTCTTCTTTTTAGGGGTACCCCTAAATTGTCATTAGACTAAAATCTCAGTGCTATCATTCCAAAACCCATCATCAAATGGATCTTGCCTGTTATTTCCTTTCTTCTGAATTCTTCTCTTGGTAAGGAAATACAGATGAAACTCAAAAAATTAGAATATTGTGCAAAAGTTCATTTATTTCCATAATGCAACTTAAAAGGTGAAACTAATATATTAGATAGACTCATTACATGCAAAGCAAGATAGTTCAAGCCATGATTTGCCATAATTGTGATGATTATGGCTTACAGCTCATAAAAACTCCAAATCCACAATCTCAGAAATAGAATATTGTGAAAAGGTGCAATATTCTAGGCCCAAAGTGTCCCACTTTAATCAGCTAATTAAGCCATAACACCTGCAAAGGGTTCCTGAGCCTTTAAATGGTCTCTCAGTCTGGTTCAGTAGGAATCACAATCATGGGAAAGACTGCTGACCTGACAGTTGTGCAGAAAACCATCATTGACACCCTCCATAAGGAGGGAAAGCCTCAAAAGGTAATTGCAAAAGAAGTTGGATGTTCCCAAAGTGCTTTATCAAAGCACATTAATAGAAAGTTATGTGGAAGGGGAAAGTATGGAAGAAAAATGTGCACAAGCAGCAGGGATTACTGCAGCCTGGAGAGGATTGTCAGGAAAAGGCCATTCAAAAGTGTTGGGGACTTTCACAAGGAGTGGGCTGAGGCTGGAATCAGTGCATCAAGAGCCACCACACACAGATGGGTCCTGGACATGGGCTTCAAATGTTGTCAGAAGCATCTTGCCTGGGCTAAAGAAAAACAGACCTGGTCTGTTGCTCAGTGGTCCGAATGGAGAGGCACACACTGCAAGATTCTTGAAGTCCAGTATGAAGTTTCCACAGTCTGTGTTGATTTGGGGAGCCATGTCATCTGCTGGTGTTGGTCCACTGTGCTTCATTAAGTCCAGGGTCAATGCAGCCATCTACCAGGAGATTTTGGAGCACTTCATGCTTCCTTCCGCAGACGAGCTTTATGGGGATGCTGACTTCATTTTCTAGCAGGACTTGGCACCTGCCCACACTGCCAAAAGCACCAAAATCTGGCTCAGTGACCATGGGATTACTGTGCTTGATTGGCCAGCAAACTCGCCTAACCTGAACCCTATAGAGAATCTATGGGGCATTGCCAAGAGAAAGATGAGAGACATGAGACCGAACAATGCAGAAGAGCTGAAGGCCACTATTGAAGCATTCTGGTCTTCCATAACACCTCAGCAGTGCCACAGGCTGATAGCTTCCATGCCGTGCCGCATTGAGGCAGTAATTGCTGCAAAAGGGGCCCAAACCAAGTACTGAGTACATATGCATGCTTATACTTTTCAGAGGTCCAATATTGTTCTATGTACAATCCTTGTTTTATTGATTGCATGTAATATTCTAATTTTCTGAGATTGTGGATTTGGGGTTTTCATGAGCTGTAAGCCATAATCATCACAATTATGACAAATCATGGCTTGAACTATCTTGTTTTGCATGTAATGAGTCTATCTCACATATTAGTTTCACCTTTTAAGTTGCATTAGTAAAATAAATGAACTTTTGCACGATATTCTAATTTTTCGAGTTTCACCTGTATCTCGGTCAGAGTGAGCAAGGAATCTGGCTTCTTATATTCTATTGCCTTCAATTATTTATCATCCATTAAACATTCAGAATACCATCGCTTGAAGGTATGGTGTGATTATTCTTCTTTCAGTGCTGAATCTGGGTTTCTTTCATTTTGCAGAATGGAAAATTTTCATATCTTTGGCATCATAAGCTAGGTGTCTATGGACATTCTCAGTCTTCTTGTCCCCAAGTTGCTGTTTCAAAAGGCAATTGGACTCTCTTTGTTCTTACTTGAAGAAGTTTAGCTTTTCATTCAAGAAGCTACTTTAGTTCTAGGTGAAGCTCATTCTGCTCTACCCAGTTTGCTAATGTATGCTCATTCTCATTACTGTTGTTATATCCCCCCAGTATGGTGACTATTAAAATCACCTACATATTCTCCTTGATCAGGGGTGGGATTCAATTTTTTTAACAACCAGGTCTTAGTTGGTGGGCGTGGCTTGGTGGTCATGTGACTGGGTGGACATGGCTTGGTGGCCATGTTATTGGCTGGGTGTGACCAACTCAATATTACTCACATTGAGACATGCATCTCCTCGCCTGGCCTTTCATGACTGTGGGGATGCTGCAACAGTCGTAAGTGTGAAAAATGGTCATAAGTCACTTTTTTCAGTGCCATTGTAACTTTGAATGGTCACTCCACACAAGCAAAGTACCAGCAAAGGAGGGGGAAAAACTCCAGAGAAGTTCCTGAGACAGGAAGTCTAGTCCTGCCAAGAATGTAAGAAGGGTTAACGGTGAGGCAGTTTCTGTAAGCAACACCAGAATGTTTCCTTCCTGCCTTCCTTACAGGATTAGGCCAGTAATTTCTTCTAACAACTGGTTCTCCGAACTGCTTAGAATGTTAACAACCGGTTCTACATAATAGGTGCGAACTGGTAGAATCCCATCCCTGTCCTTGATAGTCAAGAGTTGGTACTGGTGGATTAGGCCACTTAATATTGGGAGGTTTATAAATTGGGAGGTTTATAAACCACCATGATCATTATTCCTGATATAAGGTGTTAAGTTTGCATGAAGAGTCAGACGCGAGGAGTTCCAGCAAAGAGTTTATTAAGTGACTACAGCTCGAATGGACCCGTCCTGGCTTGGCTACGGCTGCCTCTTATAGCCTGCAGCCGTAGTTGCCAGCCAATGGGAGTGCAGGGTTTCTTCCCGCACTATTTAAACCAATACCATTTGACATTTTACAAGAACAGTTCAAATAAACCAATAACATTCAAACCACATACATAACACCCTCCCCACTAGGTTCAGTCCATACCAAACCCCAACCTATCTAATGTATTCCTTTAAATAGGTGGGGCTCTTACGTGTACTTGAGACCTTTGGTTCAGAAGTTTTAACGTTCTCACCCAGTGAGAGGGAAATGTGTCTGCTGACATTTCCCTGTTGGGACTTCCTGTGAAAGGAGACCCTGTTAGACTGTCAGAATTTGGTCTCTCCTCCCAACCCATCTCCATTCCAATGTCAGCACCCAAGTCAGGTAGTGATGTGCAATCTTCCACTTCTAAGGATGGATCTTGGCATTGTGACAGGGTTCGGATGGTTCCTGTCGCAATGGCTCGTTACACATGGGGTTGATTCTTGTTTGCTGATTTTCCTCCTGTTCCCCCCCTTCCCCCCTAGAAGAGACATCAGGTGAGGGACCCAAAGAGAGACAGGGGCATGTTCCTGAGGGAACCTGGATCTAAGTTGGTCAATGTGCCTGCTCCAGAGGTCCATCCTCTGTTTGTACCCTGTAAGAACGAGGGCCAGTGATGTGAGTTATTTCAGCAGGAATCCACAAAGTTTCACCTATAAGGTTCCTAGCATATACAGAATCTCCCACACTAAAAGAACGAACTTTGGAAGTGGAATCCAGTGGTGCGTTGGGTGCGTAAGTGGGATGAAGGCGGTCAAGGGAAGACCTAAGTTTCCTACCCATCAACAACTCTGCTGGGGACAAGTTATTTGATGGGCTAGGAGTGATGTGTTGAACACTAAGAAGTTTTTCAAGCTTCTCAGTGATATCCCCAGGACCCACTGCTGAAGCTCTCTTGGTAAAGCGTACCATGCGTTCAGCCCGTCCTCCATGGCGAGGTTGCCAGGGGCAGTGAGGGCATGTCTGATACCCTGTTGAGCTAGAAAGGATTCAAAAATGTTAGATGTGAATTGAGGGCCATTGTCAGAACAGGACATCTGGTAACCCTGGGTTACAAACAATTTTCCGAGCTCTTGATGACAGCCTCAGTTGTAGTGGATGTCAGGAATTACCTCTAGCAACGGTCTCCAGGAAAAAGGTGTGAGTTTCAAGTTCAAAGCCCTCCTTGTGGCAAGGTAGTGGGCAACGACTCAGTGCATCAGCATGTCCAATGTCCTTGCCAGGCCTGTGAATCAGTTTGTATGAATAGGCTGCAAGAAATTCAGTCCACCTCAGCATTCTTGGTGACAGGATATTAGGTGTAGGTTTGTCTCCTGCCACAATGCCTAATAAAGGTTTGTGATCTGTAACAATGGTGAATGACCTGCCATACAGATATTCATGAAATTTCTTAACAGCTGCAACAACTGCTAAAGCCTCCTTGTCCAATTGGCTATAATTCCTCTCTGCTTTGGACAAAGTGTGAGAGTAAAATGCAATTGGGGCTTCCCTTCCACTGGGAAGCCTGTGACTCAAAACCCCCCACTCCAAAAGGGGATGCATCACAAGTCAGAACAACAGGCAAATTCTCAGAGAACTGTATCAACACAGCATCAGATGTGATTAGTCTCTTAATACTGTTAAATGCTGACTGTTCCTTCCTCCCCCAGATCCAAACAGCTTTCTTATCAAGCAGGCGATGTAAAGGCTCAGCAATAGATGCTTTGTGAGGTAGAAACATGTGGTAAAAGTTAATAAGGCCAAGGAAGGCTTGCAAATTTGTCTTGCATCTAGGTTTAGGGGCTTCCTTGATTGCTTTAACCTTGGCATCAGTAGGGTGGATGCCATGCTTGTCAATCATGTACCCCCTCAACTCTGTCTGTTTTGAGTGTACATTTGTCTTCCTTGACTTTTAAACCCGCTTTTCTGAATCTGGTAGGACTTCTCTGAGTCTCTCTTGAAGCTGAGTGTCATTTTCAGAGATTGTACATCATCCAAAAATGAAGGCACTACTCAAGTCCTGCAACATTCTTTCCATAAGGCTTTGAAAATGCCAGGTGCCCGCTTACCAAATTGTAGTCTTTTACATTTGAAGGCACCTCTATGAGTCACATTGTTTGTGCCTCTGCAGTGGCATCATCAACTGTTAATTGTTGATATGCTGAGCCAAGTCCAGTTGTGAATACTGTACCCCTGCCAAGGGAATGGGCAGATGATGCAACCTGGTACTGGGGTATCTTTGCATGCTGCAGCATGTTTAAGTGTCCCCTTATAATCACCACAGATTCTCACTGACCCATCAGCCTTGACTGGTGTGACTATGGGTGTTTTCCCATCTGGAGTGGTCAGTAGGCTCTAAAACCCCTTGAGCAATGAGCTTATCTAATTGTGCATCAATTTTTCCTTTAAAGCAAATGGAACCCTCCTGGGCTTTAAAGGAATTGAAACACCTTGGGGTCTAGGCTGAAAGCAATAGGGGTCCCCATATACTTGATCCTTAGCTGAAGACCTCTGGAAACTCAGACTTCAAGGACTCCTCCCATTCAGAGCTGCTCCGTGATGGATGCCAGTCACCTCGATGCCTAGTGGCTTGAACCACTCAAGTCCCAGCAAACTTGGTGATCCTTGTCCACGATGGTCAGGGCAAACGTTTGGTGTGGCCTTTAAACTGCTGCGTTGAAATCTCTTGCTCCTTACTGGAATCTTGTTCCCTTGGTAGTCTTTGAGAGTCAGTGCTTGCTTCTGGAAATGCTTCTTCTGAATTTTGGGAAAGAGTCTGTGGATAGTGTCCCATGACACCATAGATAAATAAGAGCCTGAGTCCACTTCCATTTGGCAGGCCTTCCTTCAATAAACACCTTCCGTGTACTTTTCTGCTTTTTAAGGGTGAAGAATGACCAATAGTGATTGTTTGGTGAGTTTCATTCTTGCCATTTGCTTCTAAATTTTGCCCCATTTTCAGGAAATTGTTGGGCTTAAAGTCTTTATCAGGAAATTTTTCCCTAATCGGTGGAGTTCTGGATGATTTGCAGACTCTGGCTATGTGACCCGTTTCTCTAGCGTGAGCAAATGGAGTCAAAGAACTTGCATTCAGTCGGGAGTGCCCCCCCCAGCCTCTGCAATAGAATCCTTGCCTGTTTTTCCCAGAGTCTTTTCTCTTCTTCTCCATTCTGAGTCTAAAAATCCCTCCCTCTGCCTCACTGCCATCAGAATCAGAGTCTATTTGTTCACAATGGGCTGTTGTGGATTTTCCCCATCAGAATGGCTTGAGGCCTGGTTTGAGGCCTTGTTAATCTTTTTCATGGCTGCTGCTGAGGACTTGGTGGCTTCTGCTGAAACAGCTTCTTCAATGGCCTCTTTAAGCGTGATCTTAGGTTTCATTAATAGTTTGCTTTGTAAGACCTTATCTTTTAGGCCTAAAACAAACCGATCACGCATGGCCTCTTCTAAGTTGGTAAAGTCACAAGCACCCCAATGTCCTTAAACTTGCCACAAAGTCATTAACATTCTCGCTATCCCCTTGATCGATGGTAAAATTCGTGTCTCTTAATGAGGCCGCGATACTTGTGGGAGCGTAATGGGCTCTTAAAAGTTTCTCTAAATCGGGCCATTCCATTACCTTCAGCTCTGCTGCTCGCTTATACGCCATTTTGAAGACTGCCGGACCGCGGTCGCGTGAAAGAACCGCCCTCTTCCGTCTCTCGGGGATGCCAGCGAATCGTTCCCTTCCAGATACATGTGGAAGCGATCCGCATCGATTCCCAGTCTTCGCGCCCGGATCGAGCGGTGCTGGGGGGGTGTTCAGCGCAGCCATCTGCTCAGTTGCTTGTTCTTGCGTGTCTTCTCTTCAGGGAAATCCCATCCTGCGTCATGCCAGTGTTAAGTTTGCATGAAGAGTCAGGCGCGAGTTCCAGCAAGAGTTTATTAAGTGACTACAGCTGGAATAGACCCGTCCTGGCTTGGCTACGGCTGCCTCTTATAGCCTGCAGCCGTAGCTGTCAGCCAATGGGAGTGCAGGGTTTCTTCCCGCACTATTTAAACCAATACCATTTGACATTTTACAAGAACAGTTCAAATAAACCAATAACATTCAAACCTACATACATAACATAAGGAGTGATGCGTTGGCCAATCATGAGGCTGTGAGTTTGATCCAGGCAGATATTTTTCTCTCTGGGCACATTGAGAATATATCTGCTGAACAAAACTCCACATTAGTGACAGGAAGGGCATCCGGCCATTAAAACACTCTGTTGGCTGCATTCAGTTGCCCAGATTCCACCCTGTAAGGGATTATGGGGTCATTAAATGAAGAAGAAGAAGAAGATTCCTGATATTTTAATGAGTTTCAAGGTAATATTGTTGGTACAATTAATAATCTTGTATTCTTTGATGTAATGACAGCGATACATCATAGAGTAGGCTCCAAAATTGTCAACTACCATTTTGTACCCTGGAATCTTCCCTTGAGCTTTAATCTGATTGTTTTCAGCTAAATTGTTGTCAGTTTCTTGTAGTATTATAACATCTATCATGTTTTCTATGGCCAGTCTGCTTACGTACTCACATTTATTTCTACTTAAGCTTTTTACATTTATTTGCAAAATATGGATCTGGGATCCAATTTTTCAAAGAACTGTTGCAGTTTAATTGCTGCTTCTATAGTTTTTGAACATGAGGGATGCATTATTGACTTTGGTTGCTGGGTGTCTAGACTTTCAGTCGCTTTGTTAAGACAGAATGTTGCCTGGGATATACCAACATGGGATGGTATATATACCATCATGGGGTATACACTTCATACCCTTTGTCAATTTGCAAAGCATCCCTGAACTGCTCTTGAGTTGCTATGGGCAAGGGGCATGGGAAAGCGAACTTCACTGCTGCCTCAAGGAGCTGTATCTCAGTTAAAACAAGGCACATTCCACCTGAATCTCCAAGGCCATCTCCACAGGAACCCACAGTGGCTGGAGGGTTCCCATGAATTTGCTTCATTGGGGAATATGACTGATGACACATATTGTGGGGAAGGGAAAACAGGGTCAGAGGCAAAGCGCGCATTAACTGAGGTCAGAGTTGGCTCCACCTGGTCCGTGCCGGCATGAAGCTCCTAATAAATATTGGATTTCTTTTAAAGCTTGGCTTGAGACTCATGGTTTAACTAGGGCATCTGTCAGAACCCTGACACTCTTCCCTTAGGGTTAGTTTCCTTAGATATCAAATTATAACATCTATCCCATTACAACTCTATGGCACCATATTATAGTGATATGGTTTTATCTTAATTTAATGTTTTATCTTATTTATTGTATTGCCTACATACCATATATATCTATATAACTCTCTTTCTCTCTCCTCTCTCCCTCATCTACTGTGTGTGTATATGTATGTGTATGTGTGTATATGTATGTGTGGGTATATACTGTATGTATCTCTATCTCCACCTCCATGTCTGTCTGTCTGTCTGTCTTGTCTGTCTGTCTATCTATCTATCTATCTATCTATCTATCTATCTATCTATCTATCTATCTATCCTATCTATCTATCTATCTACCTACCTACCTACCTACCTACCTACATCTATCTACCTACCTACCTATCTACCTATCTACCTACCTACCTATCCATCCATCCATCCATCCATCTATCATCTATCTATCTATCTATCTATCTATCTATCTATCTATCTATCTATTATGTTTTCCCAAAATAAGACCCAACCAGAAAATAAGCCTTAACATGATTTTTCAGGATGTTGGTAATATAAGCCCTACCCTCAAAATAAGCCCCAGTTAAGATTGCCAGTTCCCCAGGGTTGTGTGGCCAGCACAGGAGACAGTGAGCATGTGGGGGATGATGCGCTCTGGCTGTGCAGCCTGTACTGTGCAGGTGAGTCTGAGCATTGTAACCACTGGATTGGCCCTCCAAGCAGTAGGTGGAGGCAGAGGTGTTGGAGGGCATGCGATCCAGCCCACCAGCCACACCACATGGCCGCCTGCCCACTCCATCCCACTGTCTGTCTTTGCTTGCCCATGGCTGCAATGGGGCATCAAGCCATACAGCATAGCTGGCATTGTGTGCTTCCTCCAATGCCTCTGTCTCCGCTTGTTGATAGTGCTGCCACTGTGAGGTGAGACAGGTGGCAGGGCAGGGGTGGCACCACACCACAGCCCATACGTGCTTGGCCCCCACTGTCCAACCTCATCCTCCAGTTCCACTGCACATGTGGGATGATCCTCCCACCCGCTGGCCCACCCACAATGGCCCCGGTGAACAGGAAGGATGGGAACAAGACAGGCATTGGGACCAATTGGCAGGCAGCAAATATATATAATTGCTGATGCTTTATTTCAATTTATATTTGTATATTGTTCTGACCCAGGCTTTGTCAAATGTACTGAAACAAACTTGTTTGAAAAGCAAAACCTATTTTAATGCAATGCTGGGAATTACTTTCATTTCCCACCAGAACTAATTATAAACAGTTCCCCAAGATAAGCCCATGCTTGTCAGTGCTGGGGAATGCTGCCAAAAACAGAAGTCTCCAAAGTAATTATAACAGAACCTACCTGAAGTATCAGAAAAAACTGACCAGAGTACAAAGAGCTTCAAGAAGGACCCGGAATCTAATCAAACTGCTTTGCTTCCTGCAAAGCGTTCGTCAATGAGGTCTGACTTTTATCCCTTATGGGAGGGGCAATCAGCTTCCAGCCTTTCTCCTGAGTGGCCCCTTCTGCTTCAGCTGCTCTTGCCTTCTAGCAGCTCTGCGCACATGTGCACTGGTAACAGGTTCCCCTGGGTCCTCTGCTTCACTGCTGCCAGACTCCGAAGGTAGCATCCCACTCCCAGATGGTCCTGGCCCCACCCCTGCATTGGATGCAGGACCCTCGTCCAAGTCCTCTCCAGACTCCCTGACTTGTCCCTTTTCTTCTTCACTGTCTGACCGCTGCTGTCTGCACCGGCTGCCAGCAAACCATAACATATATCAGTGATTGCATGATCTCTGTAGATGCCATAAGCTAAGTAAATAAACAATTTATTTGTCCTTTATTATGGCTCCTTGTTTTTTTTTACACAAAGGGTTTTTTTAAACATTTTTTACTGTATAACTTTATTATTATGTAATTTATTCCTACTAAGTAAGCATGGCAGCTATACTATTTCTGAGATACGATTGGTGAATACACACAATTGGGTTTACTGAGCCACAAGTTTCTGACTGAATCTTCTTCTCATCATTTCATCTTCCTGTGAATGTTTTCTTGCAAGGGCATTATAAGCAGTTGATATGTATGAAGGAGAGCATTCCATAGGTTTGGAAGTGAATACAATTTAGGGGCCTTGGTGGTGCAGGCTGTTAATAGCCTAGCACTTAGTTCCAGCTGCCTGTAATTATTGCAGGCTCGAATCCCACCAGGCTCAAGGTTGACTCAGCCTTCCATCTTCTCAGGGTAGGTAAACTGAGGACCCAAGATTGTTGGGGGCAATAAGCTGACTTTGTAAAAATGCCGCTTAGTAATAAGCAGGCATATACAATGGAATGAAGGCTATTGCTGAGCACATTGGGTTGTATCCCAAAAATTGTAAGCCGCCCTGAGTCTCTGGAGAAGGGCGGGATATAAATATGAATAAAAATAAAATAAAAATGTATGGATGGGCAGGGTACCTGTTACCATTTCATTAGCTGCCAGGTTAATTTCCTTCTGGTTTACATAGATTTCGACCATCTCCATTTCTTTTTTCTCTTTTTTGTTTCATCCAACTTTCAACTTATCTCACAGGCTTTACTCAGGTCATTTATTATTAAAGACATGAGAAAAGTGTAACAAATCTGAGCCTCAAACCACACACATAGCTGTCCCACAGTTGAGATATTCTGTCTCTTTCTTCTGCCCAAGACATTCAGCATCAAATTCAAAGTTCTCTAATCCAAATATGTTTCCTCAGGGAAAACAAAGCATTGGCACAGATATATGACTTAAATTAGACATCTACCCCTCATCCAAATAACAAATAGAGATTTTTCAGGTGTCTCCCTTTCTTTAGTAATAACAATAGCACTTTTTATTATTATTTATTAAATTTATATCCCGCCTCACTTCCCCCCCCAATGGGGAACTCGAGGCGGCATACAAAAAGATAAAAACAATTTCTATACAATGTAAAAACAAAAACTCATTCATATCAGTCCAAACATACATGGGGGAAGGACAAGGTCTCAATGCCATGCCCCCCGACAAAGCCAGGTCTTAACGGCTTTGCGGAAGGCAAGTAGATTTGGGATGGTTCGAATCTCCGTGGGGAGAATATTCCAAAGGGACGGTGCCGCTACAGAGAAGGCCCTAGCCTGTGGACCCACCAGCCGACATTGCCTGGCTGACGGTATCCAGAGCAAGCCCTCCCTGTGAGATCTAACCGGACGCTGGGAGGCATAAGTTAGCAGTAGGCGGTCTCATAGGTATCCTGCTCCTAAGCCATGAAGGGCTTTAAAAGTTGTCACTAGCACCTTGAATTGCACCTGGAAGACCACTGGTAACCAATGCAGCTTGCAGAGGATAGATGTTATATGGGCACGCCTAGGTGCACCCATGATCACTCGCGCGGCCGCATTCTGCACCAGCTGAAGTCTCTGAGTGCTCTTCAAGGGCAGTCCCATGTAGAGCGCATTGCAGTAATCCAATTGAGAGGTGATAAGGGCATGAGCAATCATGTGTAGAGCCCCCCGGTCCCAGAAGAGTCACAACTGGTGCAACAGGCAAACCTGTGCAAAGGTCCCTCTGGTCACAGCCGTAAGATGGTGGTCAAATTGTAGCTGTGGATCCAGGAGGACTCCCAAGTTGAGAACTCATTCTGAGGGGAGCAATTTCTCTCCCCCCAGTACCAAAGTTGCATAATCAACTGAACCCCGAAGGGGCAAGACCCATAGCCACTCGGTCTCGTCAGGGTTGAGTCTGAGCTGATTAGTCCCCATCCAGATCCTCACATCTTCCAGGCACTGGGACATCACCTCCATGGCCTCACTAGATTGACCGGGGACAGAGATGTACAACTGGGTATCATCAGTGTACTGGCGATACCAGACCCCGTGTCGATGGATGATCTCACCCAGCAGTTTCATGTAGATATTAAAGAGGAGGGGGGAGAGGATGGAACCCTGAGGAACCCCACATGGCAGGGCCCTAGGGCTTGATCTCTGCCTCCCCACCAACACCGACTGAGTCCAGTCAGACAGGTAGGAGGAGAACCACTGTAAAACAGTGCCTCCCACTCCCAACCCCCTGAGCCGACTCAGAAGGATACCATATTGATGGTATTGAAAGCCGCTGAGAGGTCAAGAAGCACCAGAATGGAGGAAGACCCCACATCCTGGGCCCGCCAGAGATCATCCACTAGTGCAATCAAAGCCGTCTCAGTGCTATACCCGGGCCTGAATCCAGACTGCAAGGGATCCAGATAATCCACTTCATTCAAGGCCCGAAGGAGCTGGAGCACCACCACCTTCTGAACAACCTTCCCCAAAAAGGGAAGGTTGGAGACAAGACGAAAGTTATTTAACATAGCCGGGTCCAGGGAAGGCTTCTTGAGGAGGGGCCTAACCACAGCCTCTTTCAAGGCATGCAGAACACACCCCTCACCCAAAGAAGCATTTATAATCTCCTGGAGCCAGCCATATGTCATCTCCTGGCCTGCCGAAACAAGCCAGGAGGGACATGGGTCCAGTAAACAGGTGGTGGCATTCACTGCTCCCAGGGCCTTGTCCACATCCTCCGGGCCAACAGGAACAAACTCATCCCAGATAACCAGACTAAGACCTGCCCCTACCATCTCAGTGGACTCTGCCCAGCCAGAGTCCAAGTCCGACCAGATCTGAGCGACTTTATCTGCCAGAAACTGAACAAATTCCTTGGCCCTACCCTGTAGGGCTTCCTCTGCCTCCTCAGATCTTAAGAGGGAGCGTGTCACCCCAAACAGGGCGGCCAGGCAACAGTCTGCAGACGCGATAAGACTGGCCCGATATAGCCATTGTGCCACTCTTATCGCCACTAGATAGGTGTCAATATGACGTCCTAACAGTGTCCGGTCAGATTCAGCCCAACTTTTCTTCCACCGGTGCTCTAGGCATCTCTTCCGCCATTTCATCCCCTGGAGTTCCTCGATAAACCAAGGAGATCTCCGAGGTCCACGAGTGGAGAGAGTCCACAAAGGCGCAACCCGATCTATGGCCCTGGTGGCCGCACTATTCCAGGCTTCCACCAGGGCCTCAGTCGAGCTGTGGGCAAGGGAAGCCAGAAACTCCCCAAGCTCCCTCTGAAACCCAATTGGGTCCATTAGGCGCCTGGGGCAGAACCACCTAATCAGTCCCACCTCCCTGCGGTGTGGAGTGGTCGTCAGGAAGTCCAGTCTTACAAGGGAATGATCTGACCATGACAAGGGCTGAATGATTATTTCCCCCAATTTCAGATCGCGGCACCAATGTTCAGAGATAAAAGCCAGATTGAGCATGTGTCCCCCCCGATGAGTCAGACCCTGAACTACTTGGGTCAGGTCCATGGTTGCCATGGAGACCATGAACTCCTGGGCCACACTTGAGGGTTCACCAAGGGATGGCAGATTGAAGTCCCCAAGCACCATCAGCCTGGGGAACTCAACCGCCAACCCGGCTACTACCTCGAGCAGCCCAGCCAGGGCCATTGCAATGCAGCTGGGAGGCAGGTACATTAGCAACAGGCCCACCTGAACCCCTAGGTCCAACCTCAGAAGGAGGGACTCACACCCGTCTATCTCCAGAACAGGGCCTTCCTGTGGACATAATTCCCGACGAGCAATTACTGCCACTCCACTGCCCCTGCCCTGGGGTCACGGCTGGTGCACCACTTGAAACCTGGAGGGGCACATCTCAATGAGGGGAACGGCCCCCTCCGGCCCCAACCAGGTCTCAGTGATGCATGCCAGGTTGGCCCTCTCCTCCAGGATTAAATCCTGGATTAGAGGAGCTCTCTTTACCACTGACCTGGCATTTAAAAGCAACAGCCTGAGCCCAGAGCCTGGTTTTCCCTGGCCAGTGGGTCCCCGAGAGGAGCTCAAGGGGTCGGAATGCGGTACAGCCACCAATTGGCAAACACGCATTCCCCAATGATGGCTAACCCCACGGCTCCTGCCATATCTGCCTCTCCCAGTCACCACTGAAATCAGCCGTCCCTTAAGCTCCTCCGCGGTTGCAGTCCATCCCACACTACCATCAACCACCGTCTCCAGCCGGTGGGAGTCTTCACCCTGAAAGCACTCTCTCACTCACTACACTCACACCACTCACCCAATTTATCTAAAAAATAATTAAACCAAAAAACAGTATAAAAACACGTAAAAAGGTTACACAACAATACAAAAAGGGGGAATAAAAAAGGGGATAAATGGCAGAATGGCATAAGATATAATGTCCAGGTATATAAAGATCTTGAAAGATGTTAAGAACTCGGCTACGTCCTGACATCCATCTGTGGGGAGGGGTCCAAATTCAAGTCCAGGTTACCCTCTCACTGTAACCCTGAGGCTGATGGCAAGAACCACGAATAGGGCCAACATCATGCTCTCACCGCGGGTACCCTCACGGACCAGTCATGACAGCTGACATAATAGGCAGGGACAAAAAAGGGGGGGTGCACCCACCAAACTGCACTCCCACTGCAATGGTTGGGTGCATCCCGGTCCCTCGCACCAGTAGCTGAGTATAAGGGGGGGAAGCTCGACCAATAGAGAGCCGAAGCCATTGGGCGCAGTTCGATGGGCGCAGCCCCCACCCCCACAGCCAGCGTAGATAAAGAACCATGGTTGGACAAAGTCATAGAGCTTCAAAAGATGGTGGGGGGGAGAGAAAATGGCCCCCAGGCATTCCGGCAGCCGCAAGCAGGGTGATGGGTGACCAACTCAGCAGCAACCACAAACTAACATCCTCCGAGTTGGACAAGGCCGCCAGCCAATCCGCCGCTCACCCCCACCACTGCCACTGTCAGCACTGGCCTCCCGGCTGCTCTCACCAGAATTTATCCCCCTCAGCGTCCGCAGTGTCCGTGGCTGTATCGCGGCTACAGCTGCCTCAACTGCTGCTCCCAGCGCCGCCTCATCATAATGAACGTCCAAATCCATTGCCCAGAAGAAACGAGGGAGAAGGCTGTTGCCAGATTCGCTGCCAAGTCACCGCGGCTAGCCGACACACTCGGCCCCAAAAAGCAGCAACTCAACCTCCGAGTCTTCCGGCGCTGGAAATAGGTCAGGGGGCCCTCCGCAAGTCAGATACCAGCCCCCCCAGACACAAAGCCGACATCCCCTCCTCAGAGCGCTAAAGCAAAGCGGCCATCGCGTTCGGGCATGCGCAGATTGTTTTCACTTAGATTTATATACAGCTTCATAGTGCTTTACAGCCCTCTCTATGTGGTTTCCAGTATCAGCATATTTCCCTCAACAATCTGGGTCTTTATTTTAAGACCCTAGAAGGATGGAAGTCTGAGTCAACCTTGAACCAGTCAGAATTGAACTCCTGGCAATCAACAGAATTAGCCTGCAATACTGCATTCTACCACGGCTGTTCAAATATATCTATCACATACTTTGGATCATTTTGGAGATAAAGTCATTTCTGCCACTAGCATTTTCTACAGTTCATTCTACCCCTTAAATTCTTGTGTAAGATTTTGATCTGGTGAAGATATGAAACTTATTGATATATTTGAATTATTCCTGAAAGAAACCATGTTTATTTGCTATTAATTTCTTGAATGCAGCTTTTATCTCTTCGTACCTCAAGCTGTAAATGATGGGGTTTAAGCTTGGGGTTACTACTGTATAGAGCAGGGCAAGGAACCTGTTATCATCCTCAGAAGATGATGAGTTGGGATGAATGTAGGTAACCATGATAAAAGAAAATGAAGACTACAGTGAGATGTAAGGAACAAGTGGAAAAGGCTTTGTGCCTGTTCTTGGCTGCCGGCATAATGAGGATAGTGGAGATGATGAGGATATAGGAAAAGAGGATGAAAACAAGGGGAATGAGGACAAATATCACAGTGAGTATGGCGTTGGCCACTTCATTTTTATGAGTAGGAAGTTAGTTTCAGCACAGGCATAAGATCACAGAAAAAATGGCTGATTTATCCAGTCCACAGAAGGGAAGAGTAAAGATTGAAATTGAATGTCCCAAACCCAAAGAAGTACCAATGGCCCATGAGGCAGCAGCTAGCTTAGCACATTTATTTATTTATTTATTTATTTATTTATTTATTTATTTATTTATTTATTTGATTAGTCAATTGCTTACAAGATAATAGGTATAAGTATAAACATAGTTATAAATACATGGATATATATAAGAAAATAAAAGAAACAATAGGACAGGGACGGTAGGCGCTTTGGTGCGCTTATGCACGCCCCCTACAGACCTCTTAGGAAAGGGCTGAGGTCAATAGTAGACAGTCTAAGGTTAAAGTTTTGGGGGTTTGGGGAAGCAACCACAGAGTCAGGTAGAGTATTCCAGACATTGACCACTCTGTTGCTGAAGTCGTATTTCCTGCAATCAAGTTTGGTGCGGTTAACCATGAGTTTGTATCTGTTGTGTGCTCTTGTATTGTTATGGTTGAAGCTGAAGTATTCATTGACAGGTAGGACATTGCAATGTACGATTTTAAATACTATACTTAGATTGGACTGAAGACAGTGTAGTTCTAGATTTTCTAGGTCTAGAACCTCAAGTCTAGTGGCATAAGGTATTCTGCAGTGAGTAGAGGAGTGGAGAACTCTTCTTGTGAAATATTTCTGGACTTTCTCTACTGTGTTAATATCAGATACGTAATGTGGGTTCCAGACTGGTGAGCTGTATTCAAGTATTGGTCTAGCAAATGTTTTATATGCTCTAGTTCAGTGGTTCTTAACCTTTTTGAAAGAATCACCCCCTTGAGCCATTGAGGAAGTTGTCATTGCCCCCCTCCCCCAACATAACCCCCCCCACCTCTTAGCGTCCTCAAGGGGGCCAGCAGAGGGGCACTAAGAAGCAGCAGGGGGGCGTTTGAGGTGCCAGCCCTGCAGGCTCACCCCATTGACTGTTGTACCACACCTGAACCAGTGCCTCAAATGCGGCAGCATGTTGGGAAAAGCCGCTGCCACCGCTTTCCCAAAGTACTGCTGCTCTCACATTCTTTCTGTCTGTCCGTCCATCCATCCATCCATCTATCCATCCATCCAAAAGGTCTGTCTGTTTGCCTGCCTGCCTGCCTTCCTGCCTATCTACCTACCTGTCTGCCTTTTTGTCTACCTACCTATCTGCCAATATAGATATTTCTCTCTCTCTCTCTCCCCAATATATCTCGCTCCATTGCCCCCATATCGCCCCCTTCCATTCCTTCACCCCCACATCACCCCTTTTCATTCCATTGCCCCTCTGAAAAACAAAATCGCCCCTTGAAGGGCGATATCGCCCAGGTTAAGAATCACTGCTCTAGTTAGTAATGTGATATTACTAGAGAAAAAGCTACGTAGGATTAGGTTAACAACTCTTAATGCCTTTTTGGCTATGTAGTTACAATGGGCTCTAGCACTTAGATTATTTGAGATGAGTACTCCAAGGTCCTTGACAGAGTTTGGATCATCAACAAGGTCTTGACTATTCAGCTTGTATTTTATTTTCTGATTTTTTTTGCCAATATATAAGACAGAGCATTTATTTGTTGAGATTTGAAGTTGCCATTTGTTTGACCATTCTGATATATAGTCAAGGTCTTTTTGTAGGGTAGCAGAATTATCTGTGGTGTTGAATAGCTTTACATCATCAGCAAAGGGAATGCAATTGCTCTTAATATGATCACAGAGGTCATTTATGTAGAGTATGAAGAGAGTTGGTCCTAGAACACTGCCTTGAGGGACACCACTGTTGACAGGTACAGAATTTGATAGGACGTTTCCAATTTTGACCATTTTTTGTCTGTTTGACAGGAATGCTTCTATCCAGTTATGCAGGTGTCCAGAGATACCATAAGATTTTAGTTTTAGTAGTAGTTTGTTGTGTACCACTGAATCAAAGGCTTTACAGAAGTCTATGTAGATTGCATCTATTGCTTTGCCCTGATCAAGTTGTGTAGTCCATATCCTGTAGTTCATGATATATGGGTATTTCAAAGGTGTGCAAATGGCAACATAGCGGTCGTAGGCCATAGCACAAAGGAGAAAGCACTCTGTGATAGCAAAGATAATAAAGAAACATAATTGGTACCCACAACCCCAAGATGAAATGGTCTGATTGTCTGATAACAAGTTCACTAGCAACTTTAGGCTAATGGACGAGGAGTAGCTGATTTCCAAGAAAGACAAGTGAGAAACAAAGAAGTACATTGGGGTATGAAGGCGAGGACTGGCAATGGTGAGAATCAAAACCAGACCATTGCCCATCAAGGCCATGAGGTAGAACATTAGAACTAGACAAAAGAGAAGTTCTTGCAGAGACTGGAAATCTGAAAAGCCCAGCAAGACAAACTCAGTGATACAAGACTGGTTGTTATTTTTCATGGTATCATCCAGATCAAATCCTGAGAACAAAATGAGATCATTAAATAAAAAAGTAAACAATCCTTCTTGATAATTTTACCAATGAAATACTCTTGTTAGTCTTATTGTTATGGTTTCCTTATACTAGAAATAGTGAATTGAATCAAATGCTTGGAAATAGGAAATAAAGGATAAATTGAACTTATTACCATGTTCATTTTATGCATGATTACATCATATCATCATATTTCCTCAACACAGTCAAACTATTTACTAAGTCTGCATTACTATTACTATTAATCTTCCCATCCTCCTCCCACTTATGATTGTATGACTATAACTTTGTTGCTTGTATCTGTTAAGTTTGCATGAAGAGTCAGACGCGGAGTGCTTCAGTGAAGAGTTTATTTGTGACTACAGCTCATAACAGACCTGCTTTGGCTGGGCTGCGGCTGCTACTTATAGCCAGCAGCCGCAGTTGCCAGCCAATCAGAGTGCAGGGTTTTCCCGCACTTTTTAAACCAATCATATTTGACATTTCACAAGAACAATTCAAACTAAACCAATGACATTCAAACCTACATACATAACACCCCTCCCCACTAGGTTCCGTCCATACCAAACCCCAACCTATCTAATGCATTCCCTCAAATAGGTGGGGCTCTTACGTGTATGTTGAGACCTCCGTGGTTCAGAAGTTTTAACGTTCTCACCCAGTGAGAGAGGAAATGTGTCTGTTGACATCTCCCCAGTTGGACTTCCTGCGAAAGAAGACCCTGCTTGATTGCTAGAACCTGGTCTCTCCTCCCAACCCATCTCCAGCCCAACGTCAGCACCCAAGTCAGGTAGTGATGTGCAATCTTCCACTTCTAAGGATGGATTTTGGCATTGTGACAGGTTTTGGGATGGTTCCTGTCGTAATGGCTCGTTACACATGGGGCTGATTCCTGTCTGCTGACCATCCTCCTGCTCCTCCCCTTCCCCCCTAGAAAAAACATCAGGTGAGGGAATTAGAGAGGAATAATTGCGATGTTCCTGAGGTAATCTGGATCTAAGCTGGTCAATGTGCCTGCTCCAGAGGACCCCATCCTCTGTTTGTACCCTGTAAGAACGAGGGCCTGTGATCTGAGTTATTTCAGCAGGAATCCATAAGGGTTCACCCACAAGGTTCCCAGCATAAACAGAATCACCCACACTGAATGTGCAAACCCTGGAAGTGGAATCTAGTGGTGCGTTGGGTGCGTAAGTGGGATGAAGGCGGTCAAAGGAAGACCTAAGTTTCCTACCCATCAACAACTCTGCTGGGGATAAGTTAGTAGATGGGTTAGGAGTGATGTGCTGAACACTAAGAAGTTTTTCAACTTTCTCAGTGATGTCCCCAGGACCCAGTTGCTGAAGCTTTCCTTGGTAAAACGTACCATGTGTTCAGCCCGGCCGTTAGCGAAGGGTGCCCAGGGGCAGTAGGGCATGTCTGATACCCTGTTGTGCTAAATAGGATTCAAAGGTTGATGTAAATTGGGCCATTGTCAGACAAGAACATCAAAGTTACAAAAGCTTTTGCTGCTTGATGACAGCATCAGTTGTGGTGGATGCCATAGGGATTACCTCTAGCCATTTGGAATATGCATCTACTATAATAAGGAAGGTGTGCCCTCTGGTAGGGCCAGCGAAATCAATGTGAATCCTAGACCATGGGCCCCTAGGACATTCCCATTCCTGTTTGGGGAGAGGTGGGGCAGGCCTGACTACCTGACAGTTGGGACAAGATGCAACCCAGTTTTCAACCATTTTGTCAATACCTGGCCACCATACATAACTCCTGGCCAATCCCTTCATCCTTACAATACCAGGATGACCCTCATGTAACATTTCCAAAACCTCTCTTTGCAGTTTTGCAGGAATAACCACCCTGTTACCCCACAAAATACATCCTCTTAATACAGATAATTCAGTTTGCCTGGACTTAAAAGGTTGGGCAAGGTGAGGTAGATCTTGAAGAGGCCAACCTTTCTTAATCCAGCCTATAATAGGAGCCAATAAAGTGTCTTTGGCAGTCTCTCTGGCAATTTCAGCAGTGTGTACTGGAAGCTTGGCAACAGTTTCTAGGAAAAGGGTGTGTGCCTCAGGTTCAAAGTTCTCCTTGTGACAAGGAAATGGGCAACGACTCAAAGCATCAGCATGTCCTTGCCAGGCTTGTGGATAAGTTTGTATGAATAAGCAGTAAAAAATTCAGTCCACCTCAGCATTCTTGGTGACAGGATAGTGGGTGTAGGTTTGTCTCCTGCCACAATGCCTAACAAAGGTTTGTGATCTGTGACAATGGTAAATGTTCTCCCATAAAGATATTCATGGAATTTCTTGACAGCTGCAACAATTGCCAATGTTTCCTTGTCCACTTGGCTGTAATTCCTCTCTGCTTTGGTCAAGGTGCAAGAGTAAAATGCAATAGGGGCTTCCCTCCCGCTGGGAAGCCTGTGGCTCAACTCCCCCCCCCCACTCCAAAAGCGGATACATCACAACTCAGTACAACAGGTAAATTCTCAGAGAAATGTATGAGTACAGCATCAGACGTGATTAGTCTTTTAATACTGTTAAATGCTGATTGTTCCTTCCTGCCCCAGACCCAAACAGACTTTTTGTCAAGCAATCTGTGTAATGGTTCTGCAATGGTTGCCTTCTGAGGTAGGAACATGTGATAAAAGTTAATGAGTCCAAGGAAGGCTTGCAAATCTGTTTTTCATTTAGGTCTAGGGGCTTCTTTGATTGCTTGGACCTTGGCATCTGTAGGGTGGATGCCATGCTTGTCAATCATATAGCCCAGGAACTCAACCTTGTCAGTTTAAGAGTGCATTTTTCTTCCTTGACTTTTAACCCCGCTTTTTTTGAATCTGGTAAGGACTTCTCTGAGTCTCTCTTGTAACTGAGTGTCATTTTCAGCAGAGATTAACACATCATCAAAGTAAGGCACTACCCCTGGCAGTCCTTGAAACATTCTTTCCATAAGGCTTTGGAAAATGCCTGGTGCCACGCTTACTCCAAACTGTAACCTTTTACATTTGAAGGCACCTCTATGAGTCACAATGGTTTGGGCCTCTGCAGTGGCATCATCAACTGTTAGTTGTTGATATGCCTGGGCCAGATCCAATTTGGCAAAGACTGTACCCCTGCCAAATGAATGTAATAAATGATGCACCACTGGAACTGGGTATGCGCTCTGCTGCAGCGCATGGTTCAGTGTCCCCTTATAGTCCCCACAGATTCTTACTGACCCATCAGTCTTGACTGGTGTGACTATGGTGTCTCCCATCTGGAGTGGTCAGTGGGCTCTAAAACTCCTTGAGCTATTAGTTTATCTAATTGTGCATCAATTTTTCCTTTAAGGCAAATGGGACCCTTCTGGGCTTTAAACGAATTGGGGGCACCTTGGGATCTAGGTTGAAAGTGATAGGGGTCCCCATATACTTGCCCAATCCTTCACTGAAGACCTCTGGAAACTCAGACTTCAAGGCCTCCTCCCATTCAGAGTTGCTCACGTGATTGATGCCAGTCACCTCGATGCCTAGTGGCTTGAACCACTCAAGTCCCAGCAAGCTTGGGCGTCTTTGTCCACGATGGTCAGGGGCAAATGTTTGGTGTGGCCTTTGAACTTCACGTTGAATTCTCTTGTTCCAACTACTGGAATCTTGTTCCCTTGGTAGTCTTTAAGAGTCAGTGCTTGCTTCTGGAAATGCTTCTTCTGAATGTTGGGAAGTAGCCTGTGAATAGTGTCCCATGACACCATTGATAAATAGGAGCCTGAGTCCACTTCCATTTGGCAAGGCCTTCCTTTAAAAGTACCTTCACATGTACTTTTCTGCTTCTTAAGGGTGAAGAATGACCAATAGTGACTGTTTGATGAGTTTCATTCTTCCCATTTGCTTCTGTGTTGCGCCCCATTTTCTCACTGAAGTTGTTATGCTTGAATTCTTTATCAGAAAACTTCTTTCTGCTTGGTGGAGTTCTGGATGATTTGCAGACTCTTGCTAGGTGACCTCTTTTTCACAATGGAGGCAGATGGTATCAAAAACTTGCATTCAGTGCGGGTGGCCCCCCACAACCTCTGCAATAAAAGTCTTGCCTCTTTCTTCCAAGGTCTTTCCTTTTCTTCTCCATTCTGAGTCTATAAATTCCTTCCTCCACTTCACTACAGTCTGAATCAGAATCTATTTGCTGCAATGGGTTGTTGTGGATTTTCCACATCAGGATGGCTTCGGCCTTGTTAATTTTCTTCATGGCTGCTGCTGAGGACTTGGTAGCTTCCGCTGAAGAAGCTTCTTCTATGGCCTCCTTAAGCGTGATCTTAGGTTTCATTAATAATTTGCTCTGCAAAACCTTGCCTTTTAGGCCTAGAACAAATCGATCGCGCATGGCCTCTTCAAAGTTGATAAACTCACATGCACCCCCAATGTCCCTTAAACTTGCCACGAAGTCATTAACGTTTTCACTTTCCCCTTGATCCCGACGGTAGAATTAGTGTCTCTTAATGAGGCATGATACTTGTGGCGCGTAATGGGCTCTTAATAACTTTTGTAAGTCGGGCCAGTCCATTACCTTCACATCTGCAGCTCCGCCAATGCCCGCCATCTTGAAAACTGCCAGACAGCAGTGGGTGAGAAAGACCGCCCTCTTCCGCTTGTCGGAAATGTTGGCGAGATCCTTTCCCTCCAAATACATTTGGAAACGATCTGCATACGAGTCCCAGTCTTCTGCCGTCGGATCGAACGGGGCTGGGGGTGTTCAGCAGCCATCTCTCTCAGCTTGTTCTCCGCGTTGTCTTCTCTTCAGGAAGGATCCCACCTTCGTTGCAAGTGTTAAGTTTGCATGAAGAGTCAGACGCGGAGTGCTTCAGTGAAGAGTTTATTTGTGACTACAGCTCATAACAGACCTGCTTTGGCTGGGCTGCGGCTGCTACTTATAGCCAGCAGCCGCAGTTGCCAGCCAATCAGAGTGCAGGGTTTTCCCGCACTTTTTAAACCAATCATATTTGACATTTCACAAGAACAATTCAAACTAAACCAATGACATTCAAACCTACATACATAATAGTATCCTTACGATTTTTATTGACTGTTTCCTAGTATGATTTGGTTGCTTATTGTACCCTATGATTATATTCTATTTACTATATACCCTATGACTATATAACCCTATGACTATTATTAAGTGTTGTACATTATGAATCTTGACAAATGTATCTTTATGTACACCGAGAGCATATGCACCAAAGACAAATTCTTGTGTGTCCAATCACACTTGGCCAATAACGAATTCTGTTCTGTTCTGTTCTGTTCTATTCTATTCGTGAATCACATAACCATTCTAAGGTCATTTCTCACTGAGGTTTGATTTTCAGTGCCAGAATTTATTAATTAATCATTTAATTAAAACTTGCCTCCAGAAGTTGTGAATGCTCCATCACTGGAAGTTTTAAAGAAGAGATTGGAAAACCATTTGTCTGAAATTGTATAGGGATTTCTGCCTGAGCAGGGGGTTGGACTAGAAGACCTCCAAGGTCCCTTCCAATTCTATTATTCTGTTCTGTTCTGAATAAAATTTTTAGTTCTATATCTTTTTTGGTAAAGTGTCTTCTGGTTTAAGAGCTATCAGTCCCAAAGGCAAATCTCTGGTTTCAACTGTATATATATATTTTAATTCTCTGAATCAGAATCAGCTTCTTCAGAGAAGAAGAAGCTTCTTGAATGACATTATAGCAGAATAGTTTTACTTTAAGTCAGTAATGCCATAATTATAAGGAGTTAACACTCACTACAAACCAGATCACTTTGCCAAGTCTGTCACAATCTGTTTGAGTTTAAGATAGTTATCCTCCTTTAGTGTACTGCATCTTGGTGTAATATATATCCCTAAATACTTAACCTTATTTGTGACCTGGATTTCTAAAACTTCCTCCAACTCCTTTCATCTTGCTAACATATTCTTTGTTAATATCTTTGTTTTATCTTTTTTTTTAAACCTGCTACATTTCCATACTCTTCTATCTTTTCTATTAATTTGGATGCTGTTTCCAAAGGATCCTCTAATATAAATACCAGGTCATCCCCAAAGGCTTGCAATTTGTATTCTTCCTTTTTAATTTTCATTCCTTTTATTTCTTTTTCTTCTCTAATATTCCTGTTCAACACTTCCAATGTTAACACAAACAGCAGAGGCGACAGTGGACAACCTTGTCTAGTCCCTTTTCTTATGTCTATAGACTCTGTCAATTCTCCATTTATCATAACTTTTGCAGTTTGTTCATGATATTTCATTTCAATGACTTGAATAAAGTTTTTACCAAAGCCCATTTGTACCAGTTGCAATAACATAAAACGCCAACTCACATTATCAAAGGCTTTTTGAGCATCTAGAAACATCAAAGCCATTTGCTTTTCAGGATGTGCCTCATAATATTTCAGAGTATCCAAGATTATTCTCATATTATCTTTAATTTGTCTCTTTGGCAGAAATCCATTTTGATCAGTGTGTATAAAATTATTTAAATATCTTTTCAGTCTTTCTGCCAAAATTGAAGCAAAAATTTTATAATCTGAATTTAATAGGGAAATAGGTCTATAATTTTTAACTTGCTGTTGATCTGTATCTTCCTTCAGTATAAGTGTAAAATATGCTTCTGACCATGTTTGGGGTATTCTTTTCTTTAACATAACTTCATTCATAACTTCTAATAATTGAAGATTCAGTACTTCCGCTGGCAATCCATCTGGACCTGGTGCTTTCTCAGTATTTTGTTTTTTTAAGGCTTCAGTTAGTTCCATCATTGTTATGTTCCCTTCTAACATTATTTCAATGTCTTTGGGTACCTGTGGTAATTTTGCTTTCTGTAAATATTGCTTAATTTTTTCTTCTTGAATATTCTCTTGATAATACAATTTTCCATAATAGTCTTGTATGATTTTTTTCTCCCCTTCATTTCCATAACAGACGTGTCCTTCTTCATCTATTAATTGGCTAATCCTTCTTGATTCTCTTTCCTTTCTCAGTTTATAAGCTAACCATCTACCTGGCTTATTTGCATCTTCAAAGTAATTCTGTTTAGCGTTTTTAATCTTTTGTGCTAATTCCTCTTTTTCCATTAGTCCTATTTTGTGTATAGTTATGTCCATTTTATATTTGATGTCTTTTTTCTGCAGTTCTTTTTCCAATCACTTATAGTCATCTTCCAATATTTTAAAAGTCTTTTTCTGTTTTATATTTCTTTTCTTTGTATATTCTATTATCAAACCTCTTGTATAGGCCTTCATCGTGTCCCAGAGATTCTGTAAAGATGTATCCTCTTTTTTGTTTTCTTTAAAAAAGAAAACCAATTCTCTCTCAATTTTCTGTTTAAAGTCTTTTTCCTTTAATATTGTATTGTCTAAAGTCCATCTAGATCTCCCCCTTTGTCCTTTCCAAGTAACTGTCATTGAATAATAGTCTGCCCAGGTACTTGCTTCTATTTCAATTTCTTGTATATTGGAAAATAATTCTGCTGATATCCATATCATGTCTATTCTAGATCATGATGCATGTCTATTTGAATAAAAAGTATATTGCTTATTTCTCACATTTCTCTCTCTCCATGCATCTTTTAAATTTATTTCCTCTATCATTCGAAAAAAGGATTTTGGTAGTGTCTTTCTATTTTTCTTTGTTGATTTCTGTGTTTTATAGTCCAATTGCTCATTAATTATTCCATTGGAATCTCCCATCATACAAATATTAACATAATTCAGTTCAATTATTTTCATATGTAATTTCCTGTAAAATTCTTCTTGATTATCATTTGGAGCATAAATTGCTATTAAAAGTGTTTTTACATTATTGTCCATTATTTCCACCATCAAAATCCTTCCATCATCATCTGTATAGATTGGTTCTGCCGGAATTGTATCTCTAATATATAAGACCACACCTCTTTTTTTACATTGTGTCAATGACGTAAATAATTTCCTTATCTTTTTTTGTTTGAATATGTATTCATGTTGTTTTTTAATATGTACTTCTTGTAGGCAGATTATATCAAACTTTAATTTCTCTAATTTATGAAATACTTTCCTTCTTTTGGTAGCTAAATTAAGTCCATTTATATTCATCGTAATCCATTTTCTCTCATCCATTTTAGATTTTATAAGAGGGTTTTGTTGCTCTAGTAGATCTTAATTCTCGTTGCTCTCTGGATATACCACCTACTGCACCTTCTTCTTTTTCTTTTTCAATTACTGCTATGCACTCTTCTTCGAATTCATTTAATGACTCTTCTTTTCTTGTATCTTCCTCCTTTCCTCTCAGATATTCTAGATAAAATAGCTCCGCTTTTTCAACTGTGTCAATTCTGTGTCTTTGTTCCTGGCAAGTGAACAAGAGACCTTCTGGTATCAACCATGTGTAATTTACTCCTCTTTTAAGTAACTCTTTGGTCAAAAAAAGGTATTTTCTTCTCATTTCTCTTACTCTTCTTGGTACTTTTTTCAGCACCACAATTTCTTTATCTTTATACTTTAATGTCTTCTCTCTTGCCACCTGCAGTATCTGTGTTTTAATAATTTTCTTAGTAAATCTAATGTGAACTCCTCTTGGTAATTTATTTCTCATTGCCTATCTTGTATAGACACGGAACACTTCATCCATTTCATCCATCATCATCTGTTCAGTTATCTCTAATGCTTCTGCCAATATTTCTGTCATTTTTTTCAGCAAGGTTTTCACCCTGTTCTTCTTCTACATTTGGGAATCTCAGATAAAATTCTGATCTGTCGATTTCCCATCCCAATGATCCACTCCTTCGGTTTTGGACTTTGCTCAATATAGTATTAATATCTCCAATTTTCTTATCTCTTTGTTCATCTTGTTCTTCAATTTTCTTAAGTCTATCCTCATATTTCATCATCATCTGTTGGATATTCTCAACTTTCTCACCTGTCTTTTCAGTTCTTTTCTCAATATTCTCCATTCTCTTTTCAATATTATCTGTTTTTGCTTGTATTTTTTGAATTCCTTGCATGACCACCTGCAATGTCACTTCCTTCTCCTTCTCCTGTTGCAATATCATCTGTATTGATCATTGTCCTCCAGATGGTGAAGAGGAGGCAGTTGGTATTTGAGAAGCTGGAGCTGTTGTCTTTCTACTCATTTTGTAGTTATTAATAATTTAAAAAAAAGAGAAAAGAAGAAAAAAAGAAGAGAGAAAAAAAAGAGACAGGAGCAGACAACTGCTACGCCAATAAAAAATATGAAAGAAAAAATAGAAAAAGGAGGAAAAAATCTTCAGGCACTTGTGCACCTTAATCCAATTGGTTCCAGTTATGTGCAAAAGAAAAAAGTAAAAAGAAGAGAGGGTGAAAAAAATATAATTTTTTTTAAAAAAGGAAGTAAAAGGAAAAGAATTTTTTTTAAAAAAATTGACAGTCTATGTAATTCCCTTAATATAACAAAAACAACAACAACAACAAAACAAAACAAAAACAAAAAGGAAGGAGTAAGCAAAAATATAATCTAGTTCCTGGGTTGAAAGGCTAAAATCCAAACATAAAAATCCAGCTAGTGGGGAAGTGAAAAAAAATAGCAAATAATTCTTCTAACAAAAAGTGAGTCACTGCCACTGAATATCCAAGGGTCTGTAGTAAATCAAATCAAACTTTCCAGTTCCAGTCTGTTCAAGGTCACTTCAATCTTCTTTCTTTCAACTTCAACTGTAGACTCTGGCTATCAATAGTTCACAGAAGAGCACCTGTATAAACAGTTTGCCATGCTCATCCCACTATCCTTTCAGCAAAGGGCTCAGAGTCCTTGAATGTAGCTCCAATACCCAAAACAAGTAAGAAAGAAAAGAAAACAAAATATCCAAGCCTCTAGATGGCAGTGCTACTTATTTTCCATCACTTTCACTTCCCCTCATAAATCCAAAGCCAGGAATAGATTAAAAAAAAGAAAAGAAAAAAAGTAAATTTTAAATAAAATAGAAGAGTCTTAATCAAAACCAATTTCCAAAAAAGTTATTAAGAGAAATAAAAAGTTCAAAAAAGTCCAGTCTAGTTAAAGATTGAAAAGCTTTGCCATATTCCAAATTCCAATAAAAAGGAAAAAAATACCTTCAGTTTAAAACTAGCTTAATCTCGCTGCTTAGACACTTTTATCTTCACTTTTAAATTCACTTTCAATCTTTTAGGGTGTTCTCTCCAAAAAATAATAATCAAAAACACATCTCACCAAACTGACACACTTTCTTCTGATCTCTTCTGTTCTGGAGCTGTCCCAGCTTCAGCAGCTTAAATGGCTGCCTCTCCACTGCCAGCAAAAAGGGCTTCTCCTGGATCTACCAGGGACTTTGCAGTGTCACTGGGATCAGCAGGATGTGCCCTTACCAATCACTGTCTCTATGGGACGGTTTAGGTCCTGTGGGACTGACCAACAACGGCGATATCGACGGTGATCTTGGAGCATCAAGATCGCACATTGTACTGCCGCAATGCCAGCTCTACCCTCCCTCACAATTATCATTGATTGGGAGAATATCTACAATTAAGATGAATGAATTGTCTAGAATTTTATATTTATTCCAGACAATTCCAATTAGATTAGATTAGTTTTTTGAAGACTTAAATAAAATTGTGTTGAAATACATCTGGCAGGGTAAAAAAGCGAGAATAAAACTTAAACTGTTACAAGATGCAGGAATAAGAGGATGGTTTGCTTTGCCCAACTGGGAACTATATTACCAGGCGACAAATTTGATGTGGGTAAAGGAATGGATAACATTAAGGAACAGTAGATTATTGACTTTAGAAGGACATGACCTGCTGTTGGGATGGCATGCTTTTCTTTGGTATAAGGGAACTAAAACACAAGGGTACTTCAGAAAACATTATATTCGAGAGGCTTTGTTTTTAAATTGGGAGAAGATAAAAAAGCAATATTACTTAAAAATTCCATTATGGATATCTAATATTGAAGCTTTTTCTTATCCAATAATATATAAAAATGAATGAACAGTTAGATATGGTGAGATATTGAATGAAAAGGGTGAACTTAAATCTATGCAAGCATTGGAAGAACAAGGCACAAAAATGAACTGGTTTTCATATTTGCAAATACAATCTAGATTTGATAAAGATATTAAATTAGAAGGTATTTCTGATAAGCTGACTGACTTAGATAAAATTTTGTTAGGTACTGTTTGCTTGGGGGAAAAATTTTGGATATGGGATTGATTTAGAGAAATGGCAAAAATTATGGTCTCAAAATTATAAAATGACAATGTCAACTGCTTATAAAGAAAATTTGTATAAGATGTTTTACAGGTGGCATCTACCCCCGACAAGAATTGCAAGAATGTTCAAGAATAAATCGGATAAATGTTGGAAATGTCATCAGATACCTGGCTTGTATTACCATATGTGGTGGACATGTTTGGATGCAAAAAGATATTGGACTAAAATCCACACGTGGTTGGAAAAAATGATACAACAACATATAGACTTTAAACCAGAGATCTTTTTATTGGGAATTATACCGGAAATTTACAATAAAGAATTGAAATATTTGATTGTAAACGTGGCTAGAATTGTATTTGCTAAGAATTGGAAAAATGAAAAAAATACCTATGCAGGAGGAAGTTATTAAGAAAATTATGGACTGTGCTGAAATGAGTAAATTGACACTTGAAATCAGAGAACAAGAAGATAAACAATTTTATATGATATGGGATTTGTTTTATCAATGGTTGGATAAAAAGACATGGTAATGTAATAGATTAGGAAATCTTGTAATGGAAGCTCAATAGACCGATATAAAATATAATTTAAATATATATAACCATTGGATGAAAGTGTAATATAAATCTTTTAGTAAAATTTAGAATATCTCGTATAAATGATGGAGTAAATAGTTTAGCCATGAATGATTAATAACTGATAAATATATAAGCATATGCTGGATTGATAATGTGAGAATTTATATAAACTGTGAGTGATGGCTATGAAAGGATACACAAGGTCCTATGTAATGATTCATAGTATTGTGTAGTGAGCTTCAGCAGACAACAGGCCAGCATAGTTACAACAACATTTTATTGACTCAAACTGGAACTGAGGAATTACAGGCAAATGTCTGTAATTTATACTCTGGGCCCACAGGGCCTTAACCAATCATAATACTTGAAAATCCAGCCCAAATATGAATGTTCTAAGTTTCCCTCCAAAACAGTTGGATTTAACAGGGTCATCTAAAGATTAGTTTCACTTTAGCAGGACTTAACACAACTTTATATGCTCAATACATAACACTCCTCCCCCCAGGATAGTTCCTATTCTCAGTCTGTTCAATATTCATAGTCTTTAGATAGGCTGGGAGCCTACGGATCCTGGTGGACCACTGCCCCTCTATGACCACTATGCTGAAGGGACCCTTGAACTTTCTGAATTGTACTCTAATGGTAGCTTTGCCCCTTATGGGAACATGGCAATTCTGGAAGTCTGTTGGCATTAAGCTCAATAATTTGAGCGGGACCCGCCATTGGCTACATTTGCAAATGTGGTCAAATGACAAGGAGGAGATAATGGACAGGGCTGATCCAGTATCTAGCTCCATGGAGCATGGAACCCCTTGAAGTTTTAGTTGGAGTCTTATTTTTTCTTTGATGGGGCATTGGGCCCCTGTGCGTGGTGTGATGGAGGCTAAAACATATGAAGAATGGTTGCAGGAACTGTGTATGACTAGTCTAGAGAAAGGGAAGACTAGGGGTGATATGATAGCAGTATTCCAGTATTTGAAGGGCTACCATAGAGAAGAGGGGGGTCAACTTATTTTTCAAAGAACCAAAAGGCAAGAGAAGAAACAATGGATGGAAACTAATCAAGGAGAGAAAAAAGACCTCCTAGATCCCTTCTGGGTCTATTCTGATTGAGAGTTTGCCATTTTTTTAATAAGCTCTCCATATAACTTTATTTTTATATAAGCCCTTCCTACTAAGTAAGCATGGCAGCCATACTGTCTCTGAGATACGATTGGTGAATATACACAATTTGGTTTACTGAACCTGAACATTTTCCCCATCACTACTCAGATTTATTTCAGCTGTGATTTTTTTCTTACAAGGGCATTATAAGCAGTCCAAATTTCTCTCTCTCTCTCCCTCTCCCTCTCCCTCTCCCTCTCCCTCTCCCTCTCCCTCTCTCTCTCCCTCCCTCTCTCTCTCTCTGTGATTCCATAGATTTGGAACTGAATGCAGTGTATATATGTATGGTGGGGGGGGGGTAACTTTGATCACCTCATTAGTTACTAAAGTCAATTTAGAATAGAGTAAGAGCTTTGGAAAGGACCCTGTGGGATTTCTACTCTAATCCCCTACTCAGACAGGAAACCCTATACCATTTCAGACAAAGACATTTCTTTCTGGTTTGTATAAATTTTGACCACCTCCCTTTCCTTTCTTTTTTTGTTCCATCCAACTTTCAACTTATCTTGCAGGCTTCACTCAGATTGTTTATTATTACAGACATCAAAAAAGTCATTACAAACCTGCAACTAACTTTAAGACATAAACCACATAATTAGCAGTCCCACTATTGAGATCTTCTGTCATGTTCTGTGACCCAGCATGTTTAGTAACAATATTTTCCCAGAGTAACTAAAACTTTCAAAATATCTACATAACAAAACTAAGTTTTATTTTGGGTGAGTCCCTTTCTTTGAATAAGTCTATCCCATACTCTGGATCTTTCTGGAGTTGAGGTTACATCTGCCACAGGCAATTTCTTGTATTCATTTGAGCACTTAATTCTTGTGTATAAGATGGTGATCTGATAAGGGGATGAAACCTACTTGGATTATTCCATAGAGAAGATTTGTTTCTTTGCTACAAATTTCTTGAAAGCAGCTTTTATCTCTTTATTCCTTAAGCTATAAATAAGGGGATTCAGGCCTGGGGTCACTACTGTGTAGAGCAGAGCAAGGAACCTGTTGTCATCCTCAGAAGATGCTGAATTGGGATGAATGTAGGTAGAAATAACAGTTCCAAAGAAAATGAACACAATGATGAGATGTGAGGAACAAGTGGAAAAGGCTTTGTGCCTGTTCTTGGCTGCTGGCATCATAAGGATAGTGGAGATGATGAGGATGTAAGAAAAGAGGATGAAGACAAGGGGAATGAGGACAAACACTACAGTGAGTGTGGCATTGGCCACTTCATTTTTGTAAGTATTGGAAGAGGTTAGTCCCAGAACAGGCATAAGGTTGCAGAAGAAATGGCTGATTTTATTCAACCTACAGTAGGGAAGGGTAAATATTGAAATAGATTGCCCCACACCTGAAAAAACCCCAAAGCCCCATGAGAAGGCAGATAGTTTAGTGCATATCCTGTAGTTCATAATACAGGGGTATTGCAAAGGTTTGCAAATGGCAACATAGCGGTCGTATGCCATAGCACAAAGAAGACAACACTCAGTGATACTGAAGAGAATAAAAAAACATAATTGACACCCACAACCCCAAAAGGAGATAGTTTGGTTCTTTGATAACAAGTTCACTAGCAACTTCAGGTTGATGGTCAAGGTGTAGCTGATTTCTAAAAAAGACAAGTGTGAGACAAAGAAGTATCGCGGTTTGTCAGCGAAGCGCATGGCGGCGCAGCAACGGTAACAGCAGCAGCGCAGCGGCGGCGTTGTTTGCTCTTTGGAGCTGTTGACAGCGACGTCTGGTTGTTGTTCTGCCTTGTTCTGCTTGCGATCCATCTGCTGTCTTTCCAGCCCTGTGTCCTGTGCCCTGGTGGCTGCGAGTCCCAGTGTGCGACCTTGTGGACCGATACCATCGCTACTAGTCGTCGGCTCTGGACTGCTGGCGGCGAGTGTAAAGACTGGGTCCCAATGGGCTGGATCAGCGCGGCTTGACTGTGGCTGGGGTTCTTTTCCCCACCAAACGGGAGTTGATGGCAGCGGAGATGGCCTGGACTTGGTGCTGTGGCTCCCTACATTATATGGAGGTAGCCATGGAGTCCCCAGTGAAGGGCTGTTGGTCGGACCAATGGCTTTCTCCCTCTCTTTCGGCTCTGACTTGGGTGGTGTGGCTATGGGGAAGGGTTCTTGAACCACCCTGGGAGCCCCTACCCCTTTATTTTTACTCTCTCCCAGAAGTTCTGGGAGAGTCGGACATACGGAAGGGAGGGAGGCCTGTATATCCAAGAGTTCCGGGGGCATGTTCCCACCCATGACCTGGACTGAGGGAAGCGGCCTTCCTGGCTGGGGATTATGGGCAGAGTCGGTTGGTGGTGCCCTTCCCGTGAAAGGACGGCTTGTGGCCCTAGATCTGTGGCCGGGGTTTGGTTTTGGACACTGCACCTTGCTTGGACTCTTGGACTTTGGAATATTCCATCTGTGACCATCCCTTTCATTGTTTTTACCATCTTGGACTCATTGACACTATTGATGGTGCCTGGGTCATCTGTACCACTTCCATGGACCTATACTTCTCTCCTGAGACTGGACTACCTCCCACTGTGGTGTGAGGGCAGTGGGAGGATGTGATTTTCCTGCAGTGTGAGTGCAGGGAATTATTCAGGATTTTATACCGCAAGTCACTTTGGTGGCAGCACAGTGACTTGTTTATCTGACTAACTGTCGGCAGCTGTGAGAGAGTTGCCGATTGCGGATTACTTCCTGACTCTTATTTAGTCCGTCTCTTATTGTACTTCCACCTTTACAATTTTTTCCATCTAACCAGCTGCCCCTGTCTTGCCAAAGATGTATATGTTATGCCTGCCTACTCGCCAGCAGACTTATGGGCCCTCGGACGGTTCCCAGTCTGTAGAATGGCCCAGCACTTTATTAAGAGCTTTCCTTAATGACGGATCTTGGGATCCCGAGAGGTGGCATGCAGCAGTAAATGGGCCAAATTCCAAATTTAGAAGGAAGGGGAAACTTTTAAAATTTTTAACTAACCGTCTTAAGGGGTTAGGGAGGAGGGTTAATAGGTCTTTTTGCAGCCCGGTTCATGGTGGGGTGGAGGTTGGGGCCTGTGGGGCTCCGGGGATTGAGGTGGGGGCTGCGATTCCCAGGGTGGTTGGGGTTGGCAGCAGACGTCGTGGCATAGGGTCATATTATGTACCGGGGCGCGTGCCCGCCAACGTCGTGCTTCGCTCCGACTCCTATGACCTCCTCCTTAGGGAGTTCGGGAATTGGGACCCCTGGGCTCAGACTGGTGTATTTTAATGCCAGGTCCGTGGCCAATAAATCCGTCCTCCTCCGTGAAATCATTGAGGAGGAGGCTGCGGACCTGGCTTGCATCACCGAGACCTGGTTGGGCCCGGAGGAGGTGTCCCTCTGGTTGAATTATGCCTCCAGGTTTGAGTGTGCACCGCCGGGCCCAGGGTAGAGTGGTGGGGTGGCTGTGGTTATTAGGGAGACCTTACTTCCAAGGGAGGTCACTATCCCAGAGATAGGCGGAGTGAGACCCTCCTCCTGAAGTGGGGGCCTAATGGTCAGTGGGGTTGCTGCTTGCATACCTTTCACCCAGCTGTGTGACA
>CM019155.1:131254113-131269036 GCA_009733165.1 Naja naja
ATTCCAAAAACCTCCCTTTGCAGTTTTGCAGGAATAACCACCCTGTTACTAAATACATCCTCTTAATACAGATAATTCAGTTTGCCTGGACTTAAAAGGTTGGGCAAGGTGAGGTGATCTTGAAGGAGGCCAACCTTTCTTAATCAGCCCATAACAGGTGCCAACACAGCATCTTTGGCAGTTCTCTGGCAATCTCAGCAGCATGGACTGGAAGCTTAGCAGCGGTCTCCAGGAAAAGGTGTGAGTTTCAAGTTCAAAGTCCTCCTTGTGGCAAGGTGAACAGACTCAGTGCATCGCATGTCCAATGTCCTTGCCAGGCCTGTAATCAGTTTGTATGAATAGGCTGCAAAAATTCAGTCCATCTCAGCATTCTTGGTGACAGGATATTAGGTGTAGGTTTGTCTCCTGCCACAATGCCTAATAAGGTTTGTGATCTGTAATAATGGTGAATGACCTGCCATACAGATATTCATGAATTTCTTGACAGCTGCAACAACTGCTAAAGCCTCCTTGTCCAGTTGGCTATAATTCCTCTCTGCTTTGGACAAAGTCAGAGTAAAAATGCAATGGGGCTTCCCTTCCACTAGGAAGCCTGTGACTCAAAAACCCACTCCAAAGGGGATGCATCACAAGTCAGAACAACAGGTAAATCTCAGAGAACTGTATCAGCACAGCATCAGGCGTGATTGATCTCTTAATACTGTTAAATGCTGACTGTTCCTTCCTCCCAGGTCCAAACAGCTTTCTTATCAAGTGGCGATAAAGGCTCAGCAATAGATGCTTTGTGAGGTAGAAACATGTGGTAAAAGTAAGTAAGTCCAAGGAAAGCTTGCAAATCTGTCTTGCATCTAGGTTTAGGGCTTCCTTGATTGCTTTAACCTTGGCATCAGTAGGGTGGATGCCATGCTTGTCAATCATGTACCCCAGGAACTCAACTCTGTCTGTTTTGAGTGTACATTTGTCTTCCTTGACTTTTAAACCCTTTTCTGAATCTAGTAAGGACTTCTCTGAGTCTCTCTTGAAGCTGAGTGTCATTTTCAGCGAGATTAACACATCATCAAAATAAGGCACTACCCTGGCAGTCCTTGCAACATTCTTTCCATAAGGCTTTGAAAAATGCCAGGTGCCCGCTTACTCCAAATTGTAGTCTTTTACATTTGAAGGCACCTCTATGAGTCACAATTGTTTGTGCCTCTGCAGTGGCATCATCAACTGTTAATTGTTGATATGCCTGAGCCAAGTCCAGTTTAGCAAATACTGTACCCCTGCCAAGGGAATGGAGCAGATGATGCACAACTGGTACAGGGTATGCTCTGCTGCAGTGCATGGTTAAGTGTCCCCTTATAGTCACCACAGATTCTCACTGACCCATCAGCCTTGACTGGTGTGACTATGGGTGTTTCCCATCTGGAGTGGTCAGTAGGCTCTAAAACCCTTGAGCAATGAGGCTTATCTAATGTGCATCAATTTTTCCTTTAAAGCAAATGGAACCCTCTGGGCTTTAAGCAATTGGGGCACCTTGGGGTCTAGGCTGAAAGCAATAGGGGTCCCCATATACTTGCCCAGTCCTTCCTGAAGACCTCTGGAAACTCAGACTTCAGGACTCCTCCCATTCAGAGCTGCTTACGTGATTGATGCCAGTCACCTTGATGCCCAGTGGCTTGAACCACTCAAGTCCCAGCAAACTTCGGCGATCCTTGTCCACGATGGTCAGGGGCAAACGTTTGGTGTGGCCTTTAAACTGCTGCGTTGAAATCTCTTGCTCCAACTACTGGAATCTTGTTCCCTTGGTAGTCAGTGCTTGCTTCTGGAAATGCTTCTTCTGAATTTTGGGAAAGAGTCTGTGGATAGTGTCCCATGACACCATAGATAAATAAGAGCCTGAGTCCACTTCCATTTGACAAGGCCTTCCTTCAATAAACACCTTCATGTGTACTTTTCTGCTTTTTAAGGGTGAAGAATGACCAATAGTGATTGTTTGGTGAGTTTCATTCTTGCCATTTGCTTCTAATTTGCCCCATTTTTCAAGGAAATTGTTGGGCTTAAAGTCTTTATCAGGAAATTTTTCCCTAATCGGTGGAGTTCTGGATGATTTGCAGACTCTGGCTATGTGACCCGTTCTCTAGCGTAGGCAAATGGAGTCAAAGAACTTGCATTCAGTGCGGGGTGGCCCCCACAGCCTCTGCAATAGAATCCTTGCCTGCTTTTCCAGAGTCTTTTCTCTTCTTCTCCATTCTGAGTCTAAAATCCCTCCTCTGCCTCACTGCCATCAGAATCAGAGTCTATTAGTTCACAATGGGCAGTTGTGGATTTTTGCCCATCAGAATGGCTTGAGGCCCTGGCTTGAGGCCTTGTTAATCTTTTCATGGCCGCTGCTGAGGGACTTGGTGGCTTCGCTGAACAGCTTCTTCAATGGCCTCTTTAAGCGTGATCTTAGGTTTCATTAATAGTTTGCTTTGTAAGACCTTGTCTTTTAGGCCTAAAACAAACCGATCAGCATGGCCTCTTCTAAGTTGGTAAAGTCACAAGCACCCCAATGTCCCTTAAACTTGCCATGAAGTCATTAACATTCTCGCTATCCCTTGATCCCGGTAAAATTGTGTCTCTTAATGAGGCACGATACTTGTGTAATGGGCTCTTAAAAGTTTCTCTAAATTGGGCCATTCCATTACCTTCAGCTCTGCTGCTCCATAGCTTAGCCATTTTGAAGACTGCGGACCGCGGTCGTGAGAAAGACCGCCCTCTTCCGTCTATCGGGGATGCGGCGGATCGTTCCCTTCCAGATACATGTGGAAGCGATCATCGCGATTCTGATCTTCCATCTTCCGGATCGACGAGCGCGCCATCTCGCTCAGTTGCTTGTTAGGCGTCGTCTTCTCTTCAGAAATCCACCTTACGTCACCAGTGTTAAGTTTGCATGAAGAGTCAGGCGAGAGTTCAAGCAAAGAGTTTATTAAGTGACTACAGCTCGAATGACCCGTCCAGCTGCTGCAGCCGTGGCTGCCAACCAATAGGTGCAGGGTTTCTTCCGCACTATTTAAACCAATACCATTTGACATTTTACAAGAACAGTTCAAATAAACCAATAACATTCAAACCTACATACATAACATAGCATATGATAGTTTCCGTTAATTTAGGTTTTTTTTTTTAAATAATAAAAATTTAGGCTGAGTCATAAATATTGTTACACATTTCCTTTGAAGTACATCCTTTCTATATTTGACAATTTGCACTAGTATTCCAAATATGAGTCCCTTCAGATTTTATTCCGCTAGTCATTGCTGACTGTAGGAGTCAGTACTCATGTCCATTTCAAGACCATTGAGCCAACACTATCCGATAATTTTCCAGCATGACATCACAGAGTGTAGTTACCTTCCCACCAAAGTAGTATATATTTATCTACTTGTCTTTGCTTGCTCTCGAACTGCTAAGTGAACAGGAGCTGGGACAAGAAACAAGAGCTCACCCCATTGGGTGGCACCAGGGCCTCAAACCTGGGCTACCAGCTTTCCAGCCAACAAGCTCAGCATCTTTAAACACTGAACCACTGCACCACTCCTAGTATTCCAACTAGGAAATAAAAAATGCTAATGGGTTAAGGCATCAGGCTAGAAATCAAGAAACCAGGAGTTCTAGTTCCTCCCAAGGCACAAAGGCAGCTGGGTGACCTTGGGCCTGTCATTTTCTCTCAGCCATAGGGAAGAGACAAAGACAAATCCCTTCTGAAAAATCTTGCAAAGAAAACAGAACGGATTTGTCCAGGAAGTGTCTGGGAATCAGGTAAGATTGAACAGAAGGGAGGAAAAAATAGGGGAAGGATTGGAGATTGAAGAAAAGTGGCATATATCAAAGGAAACTTAATTTCCCATTAGCTACCACTTTGTTTCCATCTTGTGTATCATCAATGATCAGTCATTCCTCTAACATATTGAATTCTCTTTTCCTTCTAGTCAGATCAACAAAATGTACAACTTTAGGCATGATGTGTCCCAGGCTCAAAACTCTTCAGTGTTAAAGCATCACTGTAAAGCTGACAATAAAATTCTGTTAAAGTCCCACTGAACATCCTTTGAAATTAAAACTTCATAAAAAGTTGCATAAAGTGAAAAACCTAGTTATAAAATATGATCTTACTTTGTCAAACCTTTTCTGATTATTTTTAGAGATGGGATATTTCTTCTTAAGGAAAGCCTGAAATTGTGTAATATTAGCTGGCAATGTAAGAATGTGAACATTCCTCTACCATAGAAGAAGATAGTCTTTCCTCTGGAAAACAAATGGTTGATATTATGGAGGCTGTTTATATAAACCCACCTCAAAGATGGCCACTGGATCCTAGAGGATTCGAACCTCCAGAGAGACATGAAAAATTTTTCTCTAATAAGGTCTCATGACAGAAGCCCAGGGACTCATCCTGGGGATTTGTTAAAAGTATACTAGAGGACAACTTGAACTAGAAGGAAGAACTTCTTGGTCTTCCTGAAAGCCTTGAAAAACCTTGTTCTTCCCTCATTCCTAGGGGCAGGATCTTAGTAGATCCTTAAATGGGGATTTTGTATTATGTTGTAAGGAGCCTCAATTTTTTAAATTGCTGTTGCTTTTAATTTTTGTACTGTGTTAGCTATTCATTTATTTGCTTAAGATGGGTAGCTATGTCCATTTGACAAATAAATGAATAAATAGCAATAGCACTTAGACTTCTGCACCACTTCACCATGTTTTAGCCCTCTCTAAGAAGTTTACAGAGTCAGCATATTGCCCCCAACAATCTGGGTTGTCATTTTACCAACCTTGGAAGGATGGAAGGCTGAGTCAACTTTGAGCCAGTGAGTCTCGAACTGCCGAACTGCTGGCAGCAGGCAGTCAGCAGAATTAGCCGGCAATGTTGTATTCTAACCACTGCACTACCATGGTTCATAAATGAAATGTTATCAAAATTAGCTAGGCATTTTCTTGCTCACATGACAAAAATATTATGTGAACTATACAAGGATCTCAAACAGTCAGTGGCAAAGGCAGATAGCTAACTCTTCTAATGTAAATATGGCCACCTGTTATTGTTGCCTAAAGCTTCTCCCATTTTCAATAAATCTCTTTTTATTTGAAATGCTGGAGAATCTCATGGCAGAATTTGGTTCTATTTCTTTTTCTGGCTGTTACAACTCTGCTTCCTGGGGTCTATGACAGGGACTGAATTCTTCCTCTTGGCCATCATCATCTATGATCTCTATGTGACTTTATGCAACTCTTTGTAATATGCGCTTATTATGAAAGACTAAGGGAAAAGACAGTTGTATTGATACAGACATTTTCATGGACATCTATGTCATTAAACCTGCATATTACCCTGCAATCTATTGAAATTCTTTCCATAGTGTGTCACATCATGTGGATCCTACTAATTTTCATATCAATGGTTTACGGTGGGATTATGCACATAGCATACACTCTATATACAATGTACATAGAAAATACTGTTTTCTGTGGACTAATATCTAGGAGATACTTCATTCATGGCAATGAAGATCTCAAAATTCATGTTGACTCCAATGAAGTAGAAAGTCAAGACTAAGAAAGTATTTTATGTTTCTGCTGAGAATATGCTGCAGTTGACCAGAAAAAGTGCACCATGGGTGCCAAAATCACATCTGAACTAGGGAGAGGGACATCCATCTCAGGTAGGATGGCTGTTCTGCAAGGAGAAGGTGCTCTTATATGAAATGGTTGATTCCTTGGGTCTGCAAAAATGTGACATGGACAATGTCTGAACTGCTGAAGATACCACAGCAAGACCCAGTTATCAGGAAACAGCTATTACCTGAGAGAAGACCTTGAAGTTTGTTATGACCTTATAAATTAGTAGTGCCATGATCATAATGGGTTAAGACTCACTGTAAGCCAAATATTGTACAATTGTTCTGACCCAGTTCCCCAAACACAACAAACTCTCTGACATGAACTCAAAAGATTTCTTTATTAGGAGTGCCAGCAGCCCCAGCAAAATGTTACTCTCACAGGTTAACAAGTCCATCCAGCTGGACGATGAATAGTTGTCTGCCATGCCTATTCATCTCCACCTCCTGTCTTCTATCCCCATAGCTAGGGTGAGGCCTCGCTAGCAGCGGTGTCTCTTCCTTCCTTAGGATAGGCCCACAGTTTTCCACTGCTCTCCTCTTTTCTGCCTTCTGCACAGCTGAACCTAGGCACTGGACCCAGCTGTTCCTCCTTGTTGGAAGAATTTCCAATTTGCTGTGCACTTTCCACTGTTTATATTTGAAACTTTGAAGGAACCAATGGTAACACAGCTACGTTCTAAATGTACTGGTTTTTATAGCCACACCCCTGTTTGATACAAGGCTATAAAAAGGACTACCTTACTGTCAGTTACCCCAGTCCCAACTGATTCCAGAGAGAGATACAGTCCCAATACATTTGCAGAAGGAGACAGTCTCAAGAAAGAAGCTGTAAGGAAGACAATTCCTAGGCAAGAGACTATTAGAAGACTTTTCTATCTCACCTTTCTGAGGAAAGGATAATTGGGACTCCAACTGCATAGGCAGTTGTTAAATATAAAGGACTTTGAGGACATTCCAAGAAATAGAGGACAATGGTATGATTTTCTGAATATTTATTTGTTTTATCTGCTTGCTGTTACAATAAACAAGTTTTGGATTGGAATCCTCTGGGCTCAGTTCTTTTTGAATAACTTGATTATAGACAAAGGTTTACCTTCCATCAATTTAATTAATTACAGGATTAATTAATTTCTAACAAATTGGTAGCAGAGGATGGTTTAATAAACCCTGTCTATATTTTAAATTATTCAAAATGCTCAGCTTCAAAACAACCAGAAAAAGCAGAGTGGTGACCAGAGCCACAGCCAGGCTAATGGCATTACAACACTGATCAGAAGAACCTGGGCGTCCCAGGCGCTGGCTGAGCATCAAGCAAGCAGCGCGACTAGCCTTCTGACAGCTGTCATCTCCTCAGACCCACTTGCGGCTTTGAGTGAGCATTTGGCAACTTCTGAAAGTCAAACCGGTACTTCTAATCCAGCGGTGATCGAAGAAACTGAGAAAAGAAGGACGCCCCTTCCAATCTCACCTATGAGTCTAACTGAAAGGGAGGAAATGAGGTCTGCTTTCCTCCAAGCATTTGGCTTACAATCGGTAAGCGGAGATCCGGCCACCGACCTCAGCAATCTAATCAGACAGATTGCATCGGAAGAAGCGGTCAGGGACAGGACTGGGGCCCAAGAAGGCATCAGACCAGTAAGGGTTACCCAGTCCTGCCCTGCAACCCCTTTGGCCGATAAAAGCACGCAGGCGGGAAACCAAGAGCCATTATTCTCAAGTTTCCCGCCACCAAACATGGCGGCTAACGGGAGGCGAATTCAAACCGCCCGTTCAAAAATTGCGCCTCCCGCCTCCCTGCCAACTTCTGAAGACCCGCTGTGCCAAGCAGGCACCAACCTTGGGGCCACTGGTTATCTTTCATCATGGTATCATTCAGATGGAAGCCTGAAAACAAAAAAGGAACATTAAATAAAGAATTAAACAATTCTTCTGAAGAATTATTAATAATTATGTAGCTTACTCAAATGAGACACCTATATGTTTTTCATTTGCATACTCAGAATTAGTATTTTGGATTAAATCCTTGGAAATAGGAAAGAAAGTTTACAATTTTAATTTAGTGACCAGTGAATTTATTTGTGATTATATTATCTTAGTGAATCACACAACCACTCTAGGATCTTTTCTCAGAACTGAGTACTTCTTGGACTCTCAATTGTGTATGTGTATGTGTGTTTTAATTGGTTACCCTGCCATGTAATAATTTCTGTTACTATTTCAGGGATTTTTTAAATAATGAAAATTCAATAACAATTACAAACATTTTTATGCATTTCCCTTCAACCATGGAAACTTTGCATTAACACTCCATCCAGGAAATAAAAAGTACTAGTGGTTAAGGCATCAAATTAGAAACTGGGAGACTGGGAGTCCAGCCCAAGGCACAAAGGCAGCTGGGTGACCTTTGGCCAATCATTTTTTCTCAACCATAGGAAAGAGACAATGGCAAAACACTTCTGAAAAAACTTTATAAAAAAACCTGAAGGAACTTGTCCAGGCAATCTCAATGGAATCAAACAGAATTGAACAGAAGAAGAAAAAAGTGTAAGGGAAGGATTGGAGAGTGGAGAAAAGTGACTTAAATCAAAGGAAGCTTAATTTCCCATTACAGTAGAACCTCTGGCCACAAACACTTCTGACCACAACCAAATTGGATTCTGACCAAAAAATTCACCTTTTTTGCAGCCAATTTCCCCTTTCATGCCATTTTTTTGGTGTAAGTGCCAAATTTCCAAAATTAGGTTTGGGTCACGACCAAATCAGGTTGTGACCAAAGTTATGGAATGAATTATAGTCATGACTAGAGGTTCTACTTATATTTGGTTCCATTATATACCACCAATGATCAGCTATTCCCATTACATGTTGAATGGCCTTTTCCATTTAGACAGAGCTTCAAAAATTACAGACTCAAAAGACTTAAATGTTAAAGCATAAATGAAAAGCTGACAATAAAACTCTCTTAATATTCCACTGAATATCATTTAAAAATAAAACATCTTCTTATGAAGTTGCATATTGTGAGGAACCAAACTATAAAACGTGACCTTACTTTGTCAACCCTTTTCTGATTATTTTTAGAGAGGTGGGGGACTTCTTAACAAAAGCCTGAAATTCTGTAATATTTGCTGAAAATCCTGAAGATTCCTGTACCATAGAAGAATCTTCATATAATCTTTCCTCTGGAAAAATAAGTGTTTGATGTTATGGATGCTGATTACATAAACTCACCTCAAAGAATCTGAAGGAGCCATAGACTCCTGAAGGATCAAAAATTCCAGAGACACTGGAGGACTTTTTCTCTAACAAGGTCTCGTGACAGAAGCCCCAGGGCTCATCCTGATGATTTGGTAAAAGAATATCAGAACACAGCTTGGAAATAACTTTATTATTTCAAGGGAAATAACTTCTTTGTCTTCCTGAAATCCTTAAAAATCACAGAGAGGTTTGTATAAAAAATCGCTAGTAGAGAAATCAAAGGTAATGATATTTAGCAGGCAACATAAGATGAGAAGATGGGTTTTAAATGGCAGAAGAATAGAACAAGTTCAGTCATTTACCTATTTAGGGCTAGTATTCCAGACAAATGCCAAATGGAATAAGCATGTAAAAGCCAGAGCTCAGAAGGCCGTGGCTCGGATGGCCCAATTAAATAAACTTATTTTAGAGAAAACTACATCTTCATTAACCCCAGTGCTAAAAGTCTTTCAGGTGAAAATGAACCAGTACTTACCTGTGGGGCAGAAATATGGGGATCAGCTAAGTTGACTGGGCTGGAAATTCCTCAAAATAAGTTCCTGAGGAGAATTTTGGCAGTGTCCCCTGGAACCCCAGCATGCATAGTAAGGGCAGAAATGGGAGTCCATGCGATCGGCACTAGGGCCATGTTGAAGATAGTTTATCATTGGCTAAGAATAATCGAGATGGATGAAGGGAGGTTACCAAAGCTAGCTCTAATGGATCAGATTATATCAAGTAATAATAATAATTGGTTATCAAGAGTTTTGAAGCAGGTATCTAGCTTTGGTATTCTGTTAAACTGGCAGCAGTATGATCTTAGGCAGATCCGAACTTGGATTATACAGAGATTTGAGGACATAAGTGCACAATCGGACATCGAACAAATGACGGGAGCAAAAGTTTGCCCCTGGTTATCGGCCAATAAACAAATTTTTAAAATAGAAAAATATTTAACTTTGCCTTTATCTCCCATTATAAGGAGATTTTTTACTAAATTGAGATTGGACCAGCTTCAAACAAACATGCTTTGGGGTAGGTATAAGGGGATCCCTGTAAGTGAAAGAGTTTGTTTATGTGGGACGGGGGAAGTTGAAACAATGTCCCATGTAATCTTTGATTGCACCTGTACTCAGATTTGAGGGAACAGCAGCTGGGTAGGATCTTTTATACCAGCATCCGAATGTCTAAAGAGCACTTTTTGCAACATTGTTTGTTAGGTTCTAATTTGCAGTTGGTGAGATGGATTGCTAAATTTGCTGTAAAGTTGGTGGAAATAAGGACAAAATTGGTGCAGCAGAGTGTGGTAGATTGTAGGAAAGATCACTTGATCTAAAAACATAATTTTAAAAGTAGTTTTAAGATTGGTTGGGGTAGATGCAGGGGTGACATTGTAAAATAATTTTAATCATATTTACATGTATCTTAAATCATTGTATTTTATTACAATTCCATTTTGGATTGTATTTTATCTGGTTCCATTTTGAGTTGCTTTTGTCCAATTTTAGTGGTGTTTTGTTTCTGGATCTATGCACTTTGATATAGCCTAAGGGCTAATCAATAAATATATACTATACTACTACCTTAAAAATCTAGTTCTTCCCTCATTCCTAGGGGCAGGATCCTAGTAGACCCTCATATGGGTTTTTTAATATTATGTTGTAGGCAGCCACAATTTTTTTAATTGGTGTTACTTTTAGTTTTTATACTGTATCAGATGTTCATTTATTTGGTTAACATGGGAAGCCATATATATCTCCCCCCCCCCAAAAAAAAAGAAAAATGAAATTTTCACAAGGTTAGCTAGCATTTTCCTGTTCACACGACAGAAGTATTATGACTATATAGGGATCTCAAACAGTAAATGTCGACTTCTGGTAGTGTTTCCTTCAAGGACGGACCAAAGACCGTGATTGTGCTGGCTTTGGTCTGTGTTGTACCTGTTAGAGGGCTCCAAATGGGGCTGGAACCACCTTGGAGGGGTGGGGAAGAAGGGGGAGGCTGCCTGTCGGGTTCAGAGGAGCCGCATCTCCCCTCCTTGGCTAAGTAAACTTCCATCAAAGACGGGCTGCAACGGTAGCAAAATATGGCCACCCTGAAGAAGGAGAGCTAACCAGGACAAAGATCATTCAGGAGTGGTGAAGAAGCGGACAGTGTGGAGACCAGGCAAACCAAGTGCAATATTTGAACATAAGGTACCCTGGATTTAAAACTTTAAAGAGACTTTAAAAAAAAAAAGATTGGAAAAGCAGCGACCAGAGGGAGGGGGGGGGACTAGGATTTAAGTGAAAATGGCTTTGAACTGTAAAAAGAATTAAATTGAAAGAGGAAGCTAGAAGAAAATTTCTGTGCAAATTGGATTATACTAAATAGGCATACTTAAAAACTGAACTTGAATATGCCAAAAAGAAAAAAATATGCAATAATTGGATTTACTGGATTTTTTAAACTTAAAAGCCCTAAAAGTGAAAGGAAAGTGAAAAGAAAATGTGGCACTTAGACATAACAGTAGGTGCCACCTATTGGTAAAGGAAAAATTTCAGTGGCTCTTTAAAAAGTGTTTGGTTCCCTAAAAATTGGAATTTGATACAAAGTAAGAGGAACATTGAAACAATAAGAGAGAAACCCTGAAAAGTGAAATTAGCATACTATAAAGGAAGAAGAAAGAAGCCTGAACCCTGGGAATGCTAGGTGTCTTTGAGAAAAATTTAAAACTCATCAGAAGGAACTTAACAATAAAAATATATAAACATTAGACTATTTTGACCCTGGAAAATTTAAACAGAATTTAACAGAAGTGGATGGTTAGAAGCTAGTTTAAATTAACTATTGGACAACTGGACTGCACTTAAATACTGAAGAAAGAGGTAAAAGAAAAATTAAATTTAAAAGGGGTTGCACAAAAATGGCAGAAAACTGTCTGGAAATAAAATTGAACTTAAGAAGTATAAGGGAAATGATATGGAGAAAAATGGAATTGTGCAGTATTTCTTTACAAATGCTAGAAATGGTGTTATTGGAAAATAAAGACGAACAAGGAGAACCAGAAGGGGAGAAGTTGATTAAAGAAGAGGCCAGCCTTAATGAACAAATGACACAATGAACATTGAAACAGGGGGTGGGGAAGCATGGAAATTAAAATTTGGAGGTCTGAGGGGACAATTAAAGAGGTAATTGTTCAAAAAGTCAAACAAAGAAAAAGGAAACAGCTGAAAAGGGAATTACAGGAGAAAGTCCAAAAGAGGGAGGGGATAGAAACTGGAGTCAGAAATGGATGGGAAAAATAAAGGAAAAGAGGAATAAGGGAAAGGACTGGAAAAGATGGTGATATAGAAAGCCAAAAAAAATGAAAAGAAGTTACATGGCTAGAAGACCTAGAGATAATGGTTAGACAGAAAATATAAGAAAGGGGATTCTACAAGGTAATGCATAAAGAGGTATAAAAATATAGATTGTAAAAAATGGAATGATTGGAACTGATGTTTTTTTTCTTTTTTGTTCTATTTAATTATTTTTTAAGAATCATTGTTAAATTAACTGGAATATATGTAAAGATGGGATTATTATAAGAATGTCAATTACATTAAATGAAATTAAATATATAGTTAAAATGAACTATGAGAATTGTAATAAAAAGACAAATATCAGTTTCTACAATTAGCTGAAAAGATTAACGTATTAGAAAAAATAAATGTCTTAGAATAAAGAAAAGAATACCATGTGGAATCTAACCTAAATGTATATGTGATATGTAGTACTTAGGTGGTAACTAAAATGATTATATTATGGTAAATTTTTAAGATGAGTCAAAGGGGAGTAAAGTGAATGATGTATAAGACAAAAGGGTGGTACACTCAAATGGGTAATTAAGGGGGAAATGTTTGGAATTATTAAAACTAATATGTGATGAATTTGCAAATATAACCAATGAAAGTATAACAGTACAATGAATACAGATTAAGAAATAAGAGTTTTAAGATATATAAAGATAAGAATATAATCAAAGAAAAACAGAATGTTAACATATGAATCAAAAATGGATAAAATAAATGTGAAAAACATAAGAATATTTGTGAAAATTTATAGAAAAAGGGAAATGTAATGATACGATAAGAAACTGAATATGTAAGGTAGATATGTAATTATGGTCATGTTTGTATGGAAATGTAAAAACCTGGAATCACACTTTTCACCAAAAGAGATGTTTGTAAAAGATAAAAATAAAAAACTTTTTGGGGGAAAAAACAGTGAGTGTCAAGGACAGACTCCCAGTTTAGAATCAAGGCAAAGCAGTCTTGAGTTTACTGCTCTAACTGCCAATCTCAGTTGCCTCCTTTCTGGATTGTAGCCTGGAAGATTGTATTCTCATTTCTCATGCAGTAAAAGCAACCTCTCCTCCCCTTCTCAGCAATGGCTGCTGGAAGGAAGACCATCACTCAATGTTGCAAATGTAATCACAATCAAGGAAATAGCATGTTGTCTGGATGAAGATGGATTTCGTTCCTCAAAAAAGGTCTCAGACCCAAGCAAGAACTAATGTATTCATTCAGAACTTCTCAACAAGTATGTGATTTGAAATCTCTTCTGATTTGAATTATACTGTGTTTATATCTCCTCACTTCATAGCTACTCCATTTTGTCATTTGCATGTGCCCTGCCCACCTCCCAACAGGAAATCAGAGCAACCAATCAGTTTGAGGATGTGCATTTCCACACAACGCATAGTTGAGTTTTGAGAGATTTGCAAATTGGCCCATCTGCAACCATCTGCAACCTATGGTTACCCATCAACCCCTTTCCAATGTAGGTATGCATCAATGCCTAAAGTCTAAATCAAGCTTAAGGCATCAGTGTCCTTGAGCACTTCCTCTCAGTCCTCTAAAGGGCATATGATGTTCATAAAAAAAATGTGGATACATACCCTCATAGCTACAGCTACCATCTAGCATCTCATTTTCAAACAGAAATGGAAATTGGTTGTCATAAAGACAACAGCAACAAAATATCTCTGGATTCCTGATTTTGTAGAACTAAAATGAGAGACAACAAAATTTGTGGATAACAACATCCTTGGGACTAAATTGAGAGACTGGTTTATTTACAATTTCCAGTTCTATGACCACCCATTCCTACAGGCATGTTTATGGTTAGTTTATAGAGGTAAAACTAACCATAGGAATAGTTTAATTATGAAGAACATACTTCACAATTTGACACTTAAATCATTAGAACATCAGGTAATATGGAAAAATAAGAACTGAAATAATTTGGAATTTTGATAGCTCAGGGAGGAAGAGATTAATTGGTCTTGGCCCAAATGTTTTTCATGTGGTTATTGATCATCATGACAATGGTCAAGAATAATATAAATTATTCCATAGCTAGGTACTGGACTATACTTTCTATAAAATTCAGTCAACAGAGGAAATTTTAGAGGCTCTTGGAAATAGAAACCAAAATATCCAGCATCACAAGCCATTGAGTTTCTTAACTCTGCTCTAAACAATGCTTCCCCAAGGCCCAGTTTGTCCTCTGATATTCATTTACCAAATCCCCAGGATTGGGCTTCTATCAGGAGATCTTGTTAAAGTTCCCTCATTTCTCTAGAATTTCTGATCCTCTAGGAGTCAAATAATTTAAAAGGCTCCTTCATAAACGTTGATGTTGGCTGATGCAAAATGCCTGCATATAAGGAATACTTTTTGTTAAGTTTGCATGAAGAGTCAGACGCGAAGAGCTTCAGTGAAGAGTTTATTCAGTGACTAAGCTCGAATGGACCCAAGTTGGCTGGGCCACGGCTGCCCTTATAGCCTGCAGTAGAAGGTTAGCCAATGGGAGTGCAGGGTTTCTTCCCGCACTATTTAAACCAATACCATTTAACATTTTAAAAGAACAGCTCAAATAAACCAATAACATTCAAACCTTACAACACCCTCTCTAACTAGGTTCAGTCCATACCAAACCCCAACCTATCTAATGTATTCTTTTAAATAGGTGGGGCTCTTATGGTACGCTGAGACCTTCGTGGTTCAGAAGTTTTAACG
>CM019155.1:131270036-131359711 GCA_009733165.1 Naja naja
GCCACAAGGAGGTTTTGAACTTGGAAACTCACACCTTTTTCCTGGAGACCGTTGCTAAGCTTCAGTCCATGCTGCTGAGATTGCCAGAGAGAGCACTGCCAAGATGCTGGCACCTGTTATGAGGCTGGATTAAGAAAGGTGGCCTCTTCAAGATCTACCTCACCTTGCCCAACCTTTAAGTCCAGGCAAACTGAATTATCTGTATTAAGAGGATGTATTTGTGGGGTAACAGGGTGGTTATTCCTGCAAAACTGCAAAGGGAGGTTTTGGAAATGTTACATGAGGTCATCCTGGGATTGTAAGGATGAGTTTGGCCAGGAGTTATGGCCAGGTATTGACAAAATGGTTGAAAACTGGGTAGCATCTTGTCCCAATGCCAGGTAGTCAGGCCTGCTCCACCTCACCCCACACAGGAATGGGGCCTAGGGGCCCATGCAGGCCCTACAAGAGGGCACACTTTCTAGCATATTCCAAATGGCTAGAGGTAATTCCCATGACATCCACTACAACTGAGGCTGTCATCAAGCAGCTCAGAAAATTGTTTGTAACCCATGGGTTACCAGATGTCCTTGTTTCTGACAACGGCCCTCAATTCACATCTAACATTTTGAATCCTTTCTAGCTCAACTGGGTATCAGACATGCCCTCACTGCCCCTGGGCACCCTTCAATAATGGCGGGCTGAGCATGATGCGCTTTACCAAAGAAAGCTTCAGCAGCTGGGTCCTGGGGATATCACTGAGAAGCTTGAAAAACTTCTTAGTGTTCAACACATCACTCCTAGCCCATCAAATAACTTGTCCCCAGCAGAGTTGTTGATGGGTAGGAAACTTAGTCTTCCCTTGACTGCCTTCATCCCACTATGCGCAAGCACCACTGGATTCCACTTCCAAAGTTCGTTCTTTTAGTGTGGGAGATTCTGTCTATGCTAGGAACCTTATAGGTGAACCTTTGTGGATTCCTGCTGAAATAACTCACATCACTGGCCCTCGTTCTTACAGGGTACAAACAGAGATGGCCTCCTCTGGAGCAGGCACATTGACCAACTTAGATCCAGGTTCCTCAGGAACATCGCCCTGTCTCTCTCTGGGTCCCTCACCTGATGTCTCTTCTAGGGGAAGGGAGGAACAGGAGGAAAATCAACAAACAGGAATCAACCCACGTGTATGAGCCATTGCGACAGGAACCATCCGAACCCTGTCACAATGCCAAGATCCATCCTTAGAAGTGGAAGATTGCACATCACTACCTGACTTGGGTGCTGACATTGGAATGGAGATGGGTTGGGAGGAGAGACCAGTTTCTAACAGTCTAACAGGGTCTCCTCCAGGAAGTCCCAACAGGGAAATGTCAGCAGACACATTTCCCCTCTCACTGGGTGAGAACGTTAAAACTTCTGAACCACGAAGGTCTCAGCACAAAGAGCCCCACCTATTTAAAGGAATACATTAGATAGGTTGGGGTTTGGTATGGACTGAACCTAGTGGGGAGGGTGTTATGTATGTAGGTTTGAATGTTATTGGTTTATTTGAACTGTTCTTGTAAAATGTCAAATGGTATTGGTTTAAATAGTGCGGGAAGAAACCCTGCACTCCCATTGGCTGGCAGCTATGGCTGCAGGCTATAAGAGGCAGCCGTAGCCAAGCCTGGACGGGTCTATTCGAGCTGTAGTCACTTAATAAACTCTTTGCTGGAACTCCTCGCGTCTGACTCTTCATGCAAACTTAACATGCTAGACTAACCAATTAAAAAAATGAACCCACAGATTTGAGGGACCAAATTGAGAGCTTGAAGACAATTGGGTTTTGGGGAAAGATCCCAGAGTGATTATGTGATTCACTAAGGTGATATAATCACAAATGAATTTACAGAACACTATTACTATTTCTCAGTAATACAAAGAAAACAGGATCCAGGTATCTAACTGGAGAAAGGAATACAATTTTAATAATTCTCTAGAGGAATTGTTTAATTATTCAATGTTCCCTTTCTCTTTTGAGGTTACTATGTGGTATGATACCATGAAGAAAGATAACCAGTCCTATTTGACTGAGTTTCTCCTGCTTGGCTTCTCAGATTACAAGCCTATGGAAGAATTTCTGTTTTATCTGGTTCTAATATTTGACCTCATAGCCTTGATGGGCAACAGCCTGGTTTTACTCATCACCATTGCCAGTCCCACCCTTCACACCCCAATGTACTTCTTCATCTGGAACTTGTCCTTTTTGGAAATTGGCTACACCTCATCCATCAGCCCAAAGATGTTAATGATTCTGCTCTCAGAAAACCAGACTATATCTTTTTGGGGCTGTGGATGTCAAATGTGCTGCTTTCTTCTCTTTAGTGTCACTGAGTGTTGTCTTCTTTGTGCTATGGCGTATGACCGTTATGTTGCCATTTGCAAGGCCTTGCAATACCCCTCTATCATGAGCTACAAGAAATGTGCGAAACTAGCTGCCATCTCATGGATCTTTGGAATTTCCGTATGTTTAGGGGAATCTGTTTCAATCTTCACCCTTTCCTTCTGTGGATCAAACAGAATCAGCCATTTCTTCTGTGATCTTATGCCTGTTCTGACACTGACTTCAATCAATACTTACAAAAATGAAGTGGCCAATGCGGTACTAACTTTGGTATTTGGCCTGGTTCCCCTTTTACTCATTGTCTTTTCCTACATCCTCATCATATCCACTATTTTTAGAATGCCAGTGGCCACGAACAGGTACAAAGCATTTTCCACTTGTTCCTCACACCTCATTGTTGTTTTCATTTTCTTTGGAACCATCATTGTTACCTACATTCATCCCAATTCAGCATCTTCTAAGGATGATAACAGGATCCTTGCCCTGCTCTATACAGTGGTGACCCTAAGCTTGAATCCCATCATTTACAGCTTGAGGAATGAAGAGATAAAAAGTGCATTCAAAACATTAGTGTCAAAGAAATGGGTTTCCTTTAGTTTATAATTCAATGTAACAATAATTGATATCATTCTTTTACATCAATCATTCTTCTCTTCAACAAATCTCAACCATCTCATCCACATACTTATGGGAAAGAAGGAACTCTGGAAAATGCCAGTGGCTGAAGTTACTCTTATCTCTAGAATGATTCCCATTGGAGATAGACTTAATAAGGGATGAAACCTGAAATAAAATCTGAATTTATTATGAGTATATGCTAGAAAAGTATTGATTGGCCATTTTCTTAGAACAATGATGTCAACAGAAGCCATAAGGATTCCCACGTGTGATATATTGTCTCAACACACACACACACATACACACACACACACACGTGTGTGTATATATATATCTAGACTTGTGTACTGGGTTCGTCTGTGTGTCAGGCTTCACAATCCTAATGATGGCAGATGAGATTCTGCCGAAACATCACTGCAACTTTAAAAGCACAACTATAATGACATGGGAAAATACCCGAACAAAGCTGCATACCATACATATAAATACCTGCGAAAACGAAGAATGTGTATGTATATATATATATATATATATTTGTTTTCGTAGATTTTCAAAGGTATGTAGGTCTTGGTGTATTCGGTCTTGTCCGTGTAGTTGAGAATACCTTGGCAGCGTTTCGTGAAATCTCATCCGTCATCTTCAGGCTGGTGTCTTCAGGCTGGTGTTCCCAGGAGAACGAAGCTGAAGACACCAGCCTGAAGATGACGGATGAGCCGAATGTATTCTCAACCTGCGACAAACCCTCAAGACCATATATATATATATATATATATATATATATATATATATATATATATATACATACATCAACACAACAATCAGACTGGAAGTAAATGTAACTACAATATAGAAAAGAAAAATTATTGTCAGCAATATCTTCCTAGCATTATTCCCGCAAGTGCATGATCTGTTTTTTGGATTGATGAACACTACCTTGCATGATCAAAGGAGCATCTGGGTCCATCTGGACAATTTATATGTCTACATTTATTGTGTTTTGACATCTTTACTTTGGACATCCATTTGACCATGGCCATCTGTGTTAAAGTGGAAGGCGATAACAGGCAACTGTATGTGATAGTGGCTGAGGACATGGCCATACCACTGTAGCTGTTTCTTCCATATTTTCTCAGGTATTGGCTCAATGCCCACTTCCTGCCATACCGTGTCATTGCTGACATGGTCAAGAGGAGAGTCATCTCATGACCAAAGAAACATGTATGTCTACAGGTCATTAAAGAGTGCTCAATGCATGGTTGTTGGCCTTCAAAAAGCAGTCATGTTTACAGCATTAAGAAAAAGAATAAAGCTTTGAATATGAAATTATAATTATTAGTACAAATGGCAATAGTTGGCATTTTTCCTATTGTCTTTTATTTCTTAGTTCTGTGTAGGGTTAATAAAAATGGTTAATAGTCTTTTATATGGCATTATTTCCTTTATTGCTTATTCTCCCTTGTTAATATTTTGTTTATTTCCAGTATTCTTCCTGTAACACCCCTTCCCCCCAAAACTGAAAAAAGTTAAAAAAAAAAAACTAGTTTTAGGTCTAAGTTACTGGGATTTAAAAATTATTTATTCATGCCCAAACAGAAGAAATTAACTCTGATAAAATTAAACAAAATTTACCATAAGCTACTTAGACTCCAATCCTGACCTTTTGGGCACCAGGGACTGGTTTCTTGGACAGAGGTTTTTCTGCGGATATGGTTTTGCATGGTGCCTGCATCCCACAGATGAGGCTTCGCTTGTTTGCATTGCCCGGTTTCTGGCATGCTCCGGTCCGGTGCTGGTCCATGGACCAGGTGTTGGGGACCACTGCCATGGATCTCCTTCATGCATGAGATATATAAGGATAAAAAAAATCAGCAAAATGAATAATTTAATTATGGGGAACAATCTCCACTGTTTCAGATTGGAGGAAATATGAATGGAACACACTCATTACTACAGCCAGGGAAGAAGAGACATATTAAAAGTGTTCTTGGTTTGCAGATTTTTCATATGGTTATTGATCATCATGACAGATAGTGTGCTCAGGAAAAATGTAAATTATCCCACTGGTAGGCCTTTTGGAATAAAATAAGAGAGAATCAACAGAAGAAATGGACAGAGAGTCCTGGAAATGGGAGACAAAATATCCAATATCTGAGGGCCCTGGATTTCCTACCTTTTCTCAACAATGTTTCCCTAAGGCTCTGGTTATCCTTGGTATTCATTAATCAAGCCCCCAGGATGAATTCTCAGGCTTCTCTCAGGAGATCTTGTTAGAGAAAAAAGTCCTTTAGTCTCTCTAGAATTTCTAAACCTCTAGGAGTCGTGATTTTATAGACTCCTTTACTCCTTTGATGTTGTCTGATCTGAAACATCTGCATAGGAAAAAGTGCTTCTTTTTCCATAGAAAGGGATACATGGAGAGTTACTTATGGCAAGCCGATCTTCAAGATCTTAATTTTTTAGTGCATTGCTGATTTTTTCCAAGAAGAAATTTTCCATGTTTTTAAAAGTATCACAAAACAAATCTACGGTAAGGTCAATGCATTGGCTCATGTTTAGTGGGTTGGTTCTTCCTGTTGTATAACTCTATGAAAGGTTTTATTGATCCAATGTACTAATAGTAGTGTACTGGAATGTGGTCATGTAGATTTCAAGGATAGCAAGTATAGTTCATTCTTTAAAAAAATATTTTGAAGAATTATTTAATTCTTCATTTCCTTCTTTTCCTAAGGTTTTGAAAATGAAGAAAGAGAACTGGACCTATCTGACCGAAATTGTCCTGTTAGGCTTCTCAGATTTTCAGTCTATGCAAGAACTTCTGTTTTGCCTGGTTCTAATGTTCTACCTCATGGCTTTGATGGGCAACAGTCTGATTTTGATTCTCACCATTTTCAGTCCTACCCTTCACACCCCAATGTACTTCTTCCTCTGCAACTTGTCCTTTGTGGAAATTGGCTACAACTCCACCATCAGCCCAAAGATGCTAGTGAACTTATTATCAGACAACCAGACCATATACTTTTGGGTCTGTGGGTGTCAAATGTGTTTCTTTATTCTCTTTTGTATTACCGAGTGTTGTCTTCTTTGTGCTATGGCATATGATCGCTATGTTGCCATTTGCAAATGTTAAGTTTGCATAGAGATACAGAGGCGGAGTGCTTCAGCTCTTAGATTTTATTGTGACTTCAGCTCAGAACAGACCCGATTTGGCTAAGCCGAGGTAGCTATATATAGCCGGCTGCCTCGGCTGACAGCCAATCAGAGTGCAGGGTTTTCCCGCACTTTTAAACCAATGATTTCAAACACTTTACAAGAACAACCAATCAATTCAAACTCTGCATACATAACACCCCTCCCCACTAGGTTTGGTCCATACTCAAACCCCATCTATCTAATATACTCTTGTAAATAGGTGGGGCTCTTACATGTACATTGAGACCTATGTGGTTCTGGTGTTTTAGGAATTTCACATTGTGAGGAAAGCAATGTATCTGTTAACATCTCCTTACTTGGACTTCTAGTATTTTTAGAACCTGTTTGGTTACTACAACCTGGTCTCTCCTCCCAATCCATCTCCAACCCAATGTCATCCCCTAAGTCTGGTAGTGATGTGCAATCTTCCATTTGTAAAAATGGTCGTTGGCACTGTGACAGGTTTTGGGATGGTTCTTGTCGTGTTAGCTCGTTACACATGGGGTTGATTCCTACTTGTTGATTACCTCCATTATCCCCCCCTTCCTCCCTAGAAGAGGCTGTGGGCATGGAATCCAGAGAGGTGCAAGGGCGATGCTCCAGAGGTAGTCTGGACCATAACTGATCTATGTGCCTACTCCACAAGACACCATCTTCAGTTTGAACCCTGTAAGACCTGGGGCCTGTAATTTGGGTTATCTCTGCAGGAATCCATAATGGTTCACCCACAAGGTTTTTTGCATAAACAGAATCACCCACAGTGAATGTGCAAGTTTTGCTAATGGAATCTAGTGGTGCGTTGGGTGCGTAAGTGGGATGAAGGCGGTCAAGGGGAGATCTGAGTTTCCTACCCATCAACAACTTGGCTGGGGTTAAGTTAGTTGATGGGTTGGGAGTGATATGCTGGACACTGAGTAGTTTTTCAACTTTCTCAGTGATGTCCCCTGGACCCAATTGTTGTAGTTTCTCCTTGGTAAATCATACCATGCGTTCAGCCCAGCCATTAGCCGAAGGATGCCCAGGGGCTGTAAGGGCGTGTCTGATACCCTGCTGTGCTAAATATGATTCAAAAAGGTTGGAAGTAAATTGAGGACCATTGTCAGAAACAAGCACATCAGGCAACCCATGAGTTACAAAAAGTTTCTTAAGCTGTTTGATAACAGCATCTGCTGTGGTGGATGCCATAGGAATAACCATCTGGAGTATGCATCTACACAATAAGGAAAGTGTGCCCTCTGGTAGGGCCAGCAAAATCAATGTGAATCCTGGACCAAGGGCCCCTATGACATTCCCATTCCTGTTTGGGGGCGTGAGGTGGAGCAGGCCTGACTTCCTGACAGTTGGGACAGGATGCAACCCAGTTTTCAACCATTTTGTCAATACCTGGCCACCATACATAACTCCTGGCCAATCCCTTCATTCTAACAATTCCCGGATGACCCTCATGTAACATTTCCAAAACCTCTTTCTGTAGTTTTGCAGGAATAACCACCCTGTTACCCCACAAAATACATCCTCTTAAGACAGATAACTCAGTTTGTCTGGACTTAAAAGGTTGGGAACCGTGAGGTAGATCTTGAAGTGGCCAACCTCTTTTAATCCAGCCTATAATAGGAGCCAATAAAGTGTCTTTGGCAGTCTCTCTGGCAATTTCAGCAGCATGGACTGGAAGTTTGGCAACAGTTTCCAGAAAAAAGGTGTAAAATTCAGGAGCAGGGTCCTCAGTGTGCGAAGGAAGTGGGCAGTGACTCAAAGCATCAGCGTGCCCAATGTCTTTTCCAGGTCTGTGGATGAGTTTGTATGAATAAGCAGCAAGAAATTCAGTCCATCTCAGCATTCTTGGTGACAGGATTGTGGGCGTTGGTCTGTCTCCTGCCACAATGCCCAAGAGAGGTTTATGATCTGTCAGCACAGCTGAGTATCAGACATGCCCTTATCGCCCCTGGGCATTCTTCGGCTAACTGCCGGGCTGAACGCATGGTACGATTTACCAAAGAGAAGCTCCAACAATTGGTCAGGGACATCACTGAGAAAGTTGAAAAATTACTCAGTATCCAACACATCACTCCCAACCCATCCACTAGCTTAACTCCAGCCGAGTTGTTGATGGGTAGGAAACTCAGATCTCCCCTTGACCGCCCTCATCCCACTTACGCACCCAATGCACCACTAGATTCCACTAGCAAAACTCGCACATTCACTGTGGGTGATTCTGTTTATGCAAAAAACCTTGTGGGTGAACCATTATGGATTCCTGCAGAGATAACCCAAATTACAGGCCCCAGGTCTTACAGGGTTCAAACTGAAGATGGTGTCTTGTGGAGTAGGCACATAGATCAGTTATGGTCCAGACTACCTCTGGAGCATCGCCCTTGCACCTCTCTGGATTCCATGCCCACAGCCTCTTCTAGGGAGGAAGGGGGGGATAATGGAGGTAATCAACAAGTAGGAATCAACCCCATGTGTAACGAGCTAACACGACAAGAACCATCCCAAAACCTGTCACAGTGCCAACGACCATTTTTACAAATGGAAGATTGCACATCACTACCAGACTTAGGGGATGACATTGGGTTGGAGATGGATTGGGAGGAGAGACCAGGTTGTAGTAACCAAACAGGTTCTAAAAATACTAGAAGTCCAAGTAAGGAGATGTTAACAGATACATTGCTTTCCTCACAATGTGAAATTCCTAAAACACCAGAACCACATAGGTCTCAATGTACATGTAAGAGCCCCACCTATTTACAAGAGTATATTAGATAGATGGGGTTTGAGTATGGACCAAACCTAGTGGGGAGGGGTGTTATGTATGCAGAGTTTGAATTGATTGGTTGTTCTTGTAAAGTGTTTGAATTAGTTGGTTGTAAAAGTGTGGGAAAACCCTGCACTCTGATTGGCTGTCAGCTGTGGCAGCCGGCTATAAATAGCTGCCGTGGCTGAGCCATCCGGGTCCGTTCTGAGCTGAAGTCACAATAAACTTTGAGCTGAAGCACTCCGCGTCCTGCCTCTCTATGTGAACTTAACAGGTTTGCTTATAATTTCAATTTTTACATATGCCCAATCATAGGAGATTCTAGATGAATCACCAGAGGTAACCCAACAATGAGAATATTTAATTATAAACAAACTATACTATTTGAGATCTACATCATGTGAGCATCATGTGGTATGGAAGAAATGGGAAGGGAATTGAAATAAAATTGAGCTTTGTGGAGCTCAAGAAGAGGAGAGATATGAAAATCAGCCAAAAGCTTTTCCATGCAGTTGTTGATTCCATAACAGGAGTTTAGGCACAATATCTATTATGCCATTGTAATCATCTTTTGAACTAAATTCCCTATATGAATGAGTTAGCATGGCAAATAATTAGGGAGTCACGGAAATTGTAAATGAAAATATCCAGTATCTGAAACCACTGGGTTTCCTAACTCAGCTGTAGGGAATGCTTTCCCCTAGGTCCAGGTTGTCTTCTGGTATTAATTTACCAGATCCCCAGGATGGATCCTTGGACCTTTCATAAGACCTTGTTAGAGAAAAATTTATCCAGTCCCTCTGGAATTTTGGAACCTCTAGGAGTCTAGGGGCGTCTCCAAATTTGGTAATGTCAGCTCCACTAAATAGCCTACAGTATATAATTTTTTCCCCTGAGGAAGAAAAGGCTCATCTAAGGCAGTAGAATTTTCAAGACCTTGGATTACCAATGAATATTACAGAATGTGGAGTATTTCTTAAGAAATATTATTGCTATAAAAACTACCAGAAAATCATTCACAAAGTAAGATTGATACCTCATAATTTATCAAGGTCAGATTTGGTGGGATGGTTCCTGCAGATACTCAACTTCATGAAAATAAGTTTTATTTTTGAATAATAGTCAGGAATATTAAGAGAATGTTATAATCAGCAATGTAGTTATAAAAAGATTTTATTTCAAGGAAACGCAGTAACTGTTGAGTTCATTCTTACAATGGTCAGAACCTCAGAAATATTAAAGAATTAAACAAACAAAGGTGGGTCACCTTGAAAGCAAATCTTTGCCCTAAACTCAAGAGGGCTATATTTACATTCTGAACCTTGAAAATTCTGACAAATGAATTCTGAACAAAAGAGAATAACTGTATGATTCATTAAAATGATATAATTGCAAAAAATGTAGAGGACACTAAATTTAAATCAGCAATCTCCAATTTTCAATAACTTGATCCAATTGACTGCTTTTGAGTAAATATGAGGGATGCAGGATATAAGTATCTATTATGAAAAGGCTATTAATTGTTAATAGCTGCTAAAATGGATCAATCAATTAGGTGGTATCAAGTATGTGTTGACTCTAAATTGTCTGCATGATGATCTGTCCCTTCTGGTTCTTCAGGTTTTCCAAGGATGCATCTATTGCTAATGCAACTTAGTCAGTGTAACTTGCTGATTGTTCTCTTTCCTCTTCTCTTTCCTTCTACCTTTCACAGCAACAAAGCTTTTTCTAGAAATCTAGCTCTTTGCATAATGTGTCCAAAGTAAAATAATTTAAATCTGATGATTTATATCTTGAGAACTCTGGCTTGACTTGTTTATTAGATCTATTTCTTTATTTTCTTGGCTATACATGATATTCTCAGGCATATTCTATAAAATATGAGACTTTAATAAACTTCCCATTCTTGTTCTTCAAAGCTGAAATTGCTAAGAGAGGAATGTAATGTTTATGTCATATTCTTCTTGTTTTCTTAGGCTTCAACCTGGATAATACTATGAAGAAAGACAACCAGTCCTGTTTGAGTGAGATGATCTTGATAGGTTTCTCAGATTTCAAGACAATACAAGAGCTTTTATTTTGCCTGGTTCTAATATTCTACTTCATAGCTTTGATAGGCAATAGCCTTGTTTTGATCATCACCATTTTTAGTCCTACACTTCACACTCCAATGTACTTTTTCCTCTGGAACTTGTCCTTTTTGGAAATTGGCTACACTTCCTCCATCAGTCCAAAGATGCTAGTCAATTTGTTATCGGAGAATCAGACTATATCCTTTTGGGGCTGTGGATGTCAAATGTGTTTCTTCATTCTTTTTAGTGTCACTGAATGTTGTCTTCTTTGTGTCATGGCATATGACCGCTATGCTGCCATTTGTAAACCTTTGCAATACACATATATCATGAACTACAGAGAATGTGTTAATTTTGTTGCTGCATCATGGACCTTTGGGATTTTGATGGGTTTGGGACAATCTGTTTCAATCTTCACCCTTCCTTTCTGTGGGTTGGATAGAATCAGCCATTTCTTCTGTGATATTATGCCCGTTTTAAGACTGACTTCCACTGATACTTACAAAAATGAAGTGGCCAATGCCATACTAACCATGATGTTTGCCCTAATACCCCTTTTGCTCATCCTTTTTTCCTACATCCTCATCATCTCTACTATTCTCATGATGCCAGTGGCCAAGAACAGGCAGAAAGCATTTTCCACTTGTTCCTCACATCTCACTGTTGTTCTCCTGTACTATGGAACAATCACTGCTGCCTACATTCATCCCAACTCAGCAAATTCTCAGGACAATAACAGGTTTCTTGCCCTCCTCTACACAGTAGTGACACCAAGCTTGAACCCTATCATTTACAGCTTGAGGAACAAAGAGATAAAAGCTGCTTTCACAAAAACAATAGCAAAACTATGCGTCTTCCTTGGGTAAAAATCCAGTTGGTTTCATCTCTTCATAAAGTGACTGTTCTTGTGCACATATTTATGGGTAGAAGCAATTCTAGAAAATAACAGTAGTCAATGTTATCTTTAGAAGAACACAGAGATGAGGCTAGATTTATTTAAAAAAGGGGGAGAGCCATGCCAGGATACCTAAGTTTATTATTTTGATAGAGTGAAAGGAAAGGATTGATTGCCAAGTTCCTTACAAGGAACTTTCACTGCCACTGTCATAGCAAGCTCAGGTTCAGATGAGAAGACTGACAATTAGCATCCAGTTCCAGTGTGGCTGTCTGAGTAGGTGCAAACAAAGGAGATGGGGGCATCCAGTGACCAGTAGGCATCCAGTGACCAGTAGGCAAAGCTGCTGCCAGTCTCTGAAAATGAGAATTTATTGCTTCCCAGTGGAAGAACTGTCCTATTTTTTCTTTTATTTTCTGATATGTATCCATGTATTTATAACTATGTTTATACTTATACCTATTATCTTGTAAGCAACTGACTAATCAAATAAATAAATAAATAAATAAATAAATAAATAAATAAATAAATAAATCTGCATTTAAAAGACAAAGGCCACTCCTTTGAAGACAGCAAAGTCCACATTTTGGACAGAAAGGACTGTTTGAAAGAAGGGTCAAAGAGGCCATCTATGTCAAAATTGAACAGTCCTCTCTCAACACAGTGGGAGGGATACAATCGTCTGGGGACATGGCCAACAGCTGACACGGCCAACAGCTGACACGCCCAGAGAATCTCCCCTCTCTAGACTGTTTTTCCAACTTAACAACAAAAGGAGCAGGCTTCCTTTTGTCTGCTTGACTTTCTAAGGTTAAGGAAAGTGAGTCCAGAAGTATTTCATGAGGAGAGTATTACACACCTCTGCTCGCAGCAGAATACCCTACACCACCAGGCTTGATTTTGGGCTTGGGCAACCTAGAACTTCGCCACCTACGGTTGGACTTAAGCGTAGGACACAAAATTATCTGCTACAATGTGCTACCAGTCAGTGACTACTTCAGCTTCAACTGCAACAATACAAGAGCACACAACAGATACAAACTCAATGTAAACCGCTCCAAACTTGATTGCAGAAAGTAGGACTTCAGCAACAGAGTGGTTGATGCCTGGAATGCACTACCTGACTCTGTAGTTACATCCTCAAACCCCCACTCCTTCAGCCTCAAACTATCCACTATTGACCTCACCCCATTCCTAAGAGGTCAGTAAGGAGCGTGCATAAGCACACAATCATGCCTACTGTCCCTGTCCTATTGTCCCCATTTCCTGTATTCATACTCATGCTTATTCTTATATCTATTATCTTGTAAGTGATTGACAAATATAATAAATAAAATAAATAAAATAAAAATAAAAAAGTCCCAGAATCATCCCTCAAGATCCAGCAGCGGCCTGAAAGCAGCAAGCTTCGAAGATAACTGGTGAGCTGAAGCTGGAGGCAGGGTTGTTGGATAAAACAGCTGTTTTGGAATTTATTTTTCAAACGGACAGTAAGCTTTGCCCTTCATTCCTTATACAATTTATGACACTATTATCTATACAAGCTATAGAGGCTGCCTTTAGTTACAGCCTACCACCCCTTTTTGAAGTTTGGAAACTTCATTATTGAGACTTCTTTACTGTAAAACAACAGGGAGAGTGGATTGGTAGAGGCAGTCAAAATAAGGAAGCATGGAATATTCTTTTTTTAAAAAAATATAAGGATAAAAGGTGTGGCTTTAATCTACTACTTTTAAAATAATTAGTTCTGTATTGTTTAGTTGTGGGTGGTTGAAGTCTGTCAATATTTAAGGGTTTGGATTGGCTGAGAAAAGAAAGAAATAATTAAATGAATAAACAAATAACAGTCTCTGACCACTAGAGGGAGGTACGAGGCTGCCTAATTCTTAGCTGGTGTCTGTTATGAAACAAATTCTTGATCAGTCCTTGGAGAAGATTCGTCATTTTGTGAATCAGCTAAAATATATTAATCCTATAGATGATATTAAAAAAGAACATGAAACATAACTAGGTGTAGAAAATGGAGAACGACTCTCTAAAAGAATGCAAATGACCAGCTGTCTGCAAGGAGTATAAATCCCTCCATTCTGCATCACCCAGTCAGAACTGAAGAAGCCTCTTGAATGAGAAGCAAAACGTCTTCAAAGAAAAAGCAGAAAGTCCAGTCACCTCTTGAAAAAGCACCTTTAGCATCCTAAAATGTGCCTTTTCCATAATGCTTTCAGGGAAGAGAACTGAAGACTACTGTCCATTGGTGTCTCATTTTGTGCTTATGGGACATTTCTTACGTTTAGGATTTAATTGATTAACTATGGAGAATGTTCTTATGGTTATTTATTATTACCTTGGTTTATAATGTAAGTACTTGGAATATCGGTTAGATGAACATCCTTTAAAATTTAGATGATTTCATAATATCATAATATTTCTGTTGGAAACAGGATGGGACAGGATGGGGTCTTTCCTCTGTCCTGCTCCTATTAGACCTCTCAGCGGCTTTCGATACCATCGACCATGGTATCCTTTTGCACTCGGGGCTGGGAGTGGGGGCACTGTATTTCAGTGGCTCTCCTCTTACCTCTCGGAGTGGTCGCAATCGGTGTGACGGGGGGCAGAGGTGGCCCGAGGCACTCACTTGTGGGGTCCCTCAGGGGTCGGTCCTCTCCCCCCTTTTATTCAATATCTACATGAAACCGCTGGGTGAGATCATCCGTGGTTTTGGGGTGAGATACCATCAGTATGCTGACGATACTCAGCTATACATCTTCACCCCAGGCCAGATCAGTGATGCCCTCTCCCGTGATGACTCGCTGTCTGGATGCGGTATGGACCTGGATGGACGGAAACATGCTTCGGCTCAACCCGGCCAAGACTGAGTGGCTGTACATACCGGCATCTCGGTCCAGTCAGGAGTGTCCATCGTTGACCATAGGGGGAGTGGTGTTGCCCCTGTGGATAGGGTGCGGAACCTGGGGGTCCTCCTGGATGTGCAGCTCCAATTGGAGGAACAGGTGGGGGCCGTTGCCAGGGGGGCCTTTGCCCAGGTGCGGCCGCGCAGGTGGTAATGGGAGTTACCCGATTCTCCCATATTACCCCCCTCCTGCACAGCCTGCATTGGTTGCCGGTTGCACTCCGGGTGAGATTCAAGGTTCTGACTTTAACATTCAAAGTCCTACACAACATGGGTCCACAATATTTAAGGGAGCGGCTCCTGCCAATATCAAGCGCCACCGCCCGTGGGCACATAGGCAAGGACTCCCGTCGGCAAGTCAGTGTCGGCTGGCGGTCCCCTGGCGATGAGCCTATTCTGTAACCGTCCCCGACTTATGGAACGAACTGCTTCTGGACCTCCGTCTGGCCCCTGACCTCCACACCTTCCGCCGTGATTTAAAGACCTGGTTGTTCGACCAAATCGGGCTGTGATTACCTCACCAGGGCCATGGGATAATTTTAAGTATTTTAATTTGGTTTTATTGGGCTTTAAAATTGTTTAATCCTTTTTTAAATATTTATTGTACTGTATGTTTTAACTGTGAGCCGCCCCGAGTCTTCGGAGATGGGGCGGCATATAAGTCCAATAAAATAAAAATAAAAATAAATATTAAAAATGATTCTCTGCCTGAAGATTTTCTTTGTGGTTATTGATCCCCATGGCAGAACATTAAAAATTATGCCACTGGTAGGCTTTATTTTTTGGATTACAATTTCTGTAAGACCAGCCACATGGCAAATGATCAGGTAGACACAGGTGGGCTTCAAAATTTTTAGCAACGGGTTCTCTGCCCAGTTGCTGGATGGGTGTGGCCATGGTGGGTGAGGCCTAGATGGCCTCCTGCACCACAGTGGGGAGGGGGGAATTTTGTCCTCCCTGGGCTCCGGAGGCTTTCCTTGAGCCTCCAGGAGGGCGAAAACATCCTCCCTGGGCTCTGGAGGCTCTCTGGAAGGCGGAAATGTTCCCTAAGATCCAGGTTGTCCTTTGATAATTCATTTACCAAAACTCCCCAGGAAGACTCCCTGTACGTCTCTGTTCCGAGACTTTGTTAGATTAAAAAGTCCTCCAATTTCTCTGGGATTTCAGATCTTCTAGAAATCTGCATAAATATCTCCCTTCTGTTCAATTCTGTGTGATTCTTGGAGTCTGCCTGGATAAGTCTGTGCTATTTTCTTGGTAAGGTTTTGCTATAAGATTAATACCTCATATTTTATCAGAGATTGTGTTTGATGGTTTGATTCCTTACATGGGGCATGCTCAAGACAAGAAATTTTGCTTTTAGATGAGTGAAATATTGCAAGAGTTTTATTCTCAACAATTTGTTCATGCATTGTCATGGAAAAGATTCTGACTGCTTATTTCAGCACATTTTCATGCTCTGTTTAGATAGAAAAAGCAGACTTTATCTAACAGCAATGGCTGGTTATTGATGATAAACAATGGATACAAATAACATTTAATGGAATATTGAGCTGTTTTTGATCTAAATCATTTTTCTCCAATACTCATCAGGATTTAGCATTTCCAGCTATAATCTCTATAAACAATGTAAAATTTGGATTGAAACAAACCAACAAACAAAGGAAAATGGCACCTTCAATTAAATAAGCACTATTAACTCAAAGAAGATCGATTTTAAAGTCTTAAGATTGACAACTTTGACAAATTACATCTGAGAAAGGATCCTAGAATGATCCAATCTAGCTCGGTTCTAGATCCTAGAATGGTTTTATATGATTCATAAGGATGGAATGATGACAGCCAAAATGGACAGGGTGCTAAATTAAAATTGTTTCCTTTTATATAGAACATCATCCAAACTACAATTTCTGAGGAAACAAGCAAAGAAGGAAGGAAACTAAAGGAAGCAATATATAGATCTCTAATATGTCAAGCCGATTACACTGTTAGTAATTCTAAAGAATAATTATTGAATTCGTTGTTTAATTTTCCTCTTGTTTTTAGCCTTTGGTCTGGATGACATCATGAAAAAAGTCAACCAGTCCTGTCTCACCGAGATTGTTCTTCTTGGCTTCTCAGATTTCCAGTCTATACGAGAACTTCTCTTCTGCCTGGTCCTAATATTCTATTTCATGGCCTTGGTAGGCAACGGTTTGATCTTGCTCCTCATCTTTCTCAGTCCTACTCTTCATACCCCAATGTACTTCTTCCTCTGGAACTTGTCCTTTTTGGAAATTGGCTATACTTCCTCCATCAGCCCAAAGATGCTAATGAACTTATTGTCAGAGAAACAAACTATATCCCTTTGGGGCTGTGGCTGTCAAATGTGTTTTTTCCTACTCTTTGGTGTCACTGAGTGTTGTCTTCTTTGTGCTATGGCATACGACCGCTATGTTGCCATTTGCAAACCCTTGCAATACCCTTATATCATGAACTACAGGGAATGTACTATGCTTGCAGTTACCTCATGGGCCATTGGTATTTCTTTGGGTTTGGGGCATTCATTTTCAATCTTTACCCTTCCCTTCTGTGGATCAAATATAATCAGTCATTTCTTCTGTGATCTTATGCCTGTTCTAAGACTGGCTGCCACCAATACCTACAAAAATGAAGTGGCCATTGCTGTTTTAACAGTGGTAGTTGACTTGACACCATTTTTGCTCATCCTTGTTTCTTACATCCTCATTATCTTCACTATTCTCAGAATGCCAGTGGCCAAGAACAGGCACAAAGCATTTTCCACTTGTTCCTCACATCTCACTGTTGTCTTCATTTTCTACGGAACTGTCATTTTTACTTATATTCGTCCAAATTCAGAATATTCTGTGGACACTAACAGATTTCTTGCCCTGCTCTACACAGTAGTGACCCCAAGCTTGAACCCCATCATTTACAGCTTGAGGAACAAAGAGATAAAATCTGCTTTTATGAAATTAGTAACCAAGAAACAGTCTTCTTGAGGTAATAGTCAAATTGTATCAGTTGGTTTTGTCATTTCATTAGATTACAATTTTGTCACATGTATGTATAGCTAGAATAAAGCTTAGAAGATGCCAGAGCTATGGAATAACTCTGGAATAATCTAGAGGTGGAAACAGATTTATTCAAAACAAGGGGAGAACCCTGACAGGAAAGGTAACAATTATTCTGGTGGTGTGTAAGTAAAGGATTCACTGGCAATTTCTTTACAAGGAAGGCTGCTAGATAGCTTGAAAAATGTAGAGGAAAAATAGGAAGAGAGGAAAGAGGAGGTAGTGTTTAGGTCAGAAGGACTGAGGCAAGCAACAGGAAGCTTGAGATCATACAGGCTCAATGCCAGAACAATCCACCGATGTCAACATCCTCTCCTGCTGAGGAACTGATAACTCTTTGTCCATTGCTAGTGTAAATATTTTTTAAAAATTATGCTTGGACTAGTTAAAGTCCAGTTTGAGGAGATAATGTTAATATTAATATAGTGAAAGTATCTATAGATATCAGTCTATTTCCTGATATCAGTCTATTTCCTGATAAAATGAATGGGAATCTAAGAAATTTCAAAATTCAATGTATAAATACAGTTTTATATACATTGGGTAAATCATGAGTACTTTAGCAAATGAGTTTATTTTTGTCATGGTCCCATCAGAGCCTGGGTCTGAGGAGGAGGATGAGATGAAGCTAGGGCCGATGGAGGAAGATGGCACAGCATCCCTGGCCCTGGAGGAATGACTGGAGGAACAGGAAGAGGCAGTCCCGGGTCCCTCGGTTCTGGGAAGGGTCAACAGCGAAGGAGAGAGGGTGCAGGACAACCAAGAGTATTTTATCTTCTAATTATAGGCTCCACTTGCAGTAAATGGGATGATAACGTATTTTCTTTTACCCTGAATTTTGCCTTGAACATGTTGTCCTCCTGAGGAGTTAGAAGAAACCATCTTCAAGAAGATTGGCCAGGAGTATACGAGCCTAGAGGATATGCTATAATTCTCTTTCAGTTTAGGGATTCTGAAAAAGACCAGCTTACTCCCCCTCTGGTTACCTGGTCTCATCCAGTCAGGAAGGTCCTTGTTAATGTCCAGAAAGGCCATTATAATGCTTCTTTAACTAATGCTTTCAGGGTAGAAATATCAGTCTTCTTTATGACATGAGCCATTTGAAATCTTGGCTGGGTGAGATCACATTTCAAATGTAGATACCAGTGGTGGGATTCAAAATTTTTTACTACTGATCCTGTGGGTGTGGTTTATTTGGTGGGCATGGCTTGGTGGCCATGTGACTGGGTGGGTGTGCTTGGTGGCCATGTGATTCAGTGGACATGGCCAACGCAATGTCACTCACGTCAAAGGGTGCCTCACCTGCCCCCTCCCTTTCCAGCCATTCCTTGTCACACCCAGCCTCAACGTATCTATAGTTCTGTTAAAATGTTGTTCACCTTTTTTTGACTTTATTATCTGCATACTATAGATGTACTTTCATGGACCACTAAAAGGAGGAAATGGCTCACATGCTTTGCCGAATAGTGTGATAGGCAACAGGCTTTTAAAGGGCTGCCACAAAGAAGGGGGGCCAATGTATTTTCCAAAGAAGAAGAATGCAAACAAGAAGCAATGGATGGAAACTGAACAAAGAGAGAAGCAACCTAAAACTAAGGAGAAACTTCCTGACAGTGAGAACAATTAACCAGTGGACCTGCTTGTCTCCAGAAGTTCTGGGCACTCAATCACTGGAAGTTTTTCATAAAAGACTGGACAGCCATTTCTCTGAAATGGTATAGGTCTCTTGAGGTCCCTCTAAGTGTTATTCTGTTATTCTGACACTTTCCGAGGACCTCTACTCAAATTTATTTCATAATTTCACATATAAACTAGCCATTCATGTAATACAACCTGCATATTGTTCAAAACAGTAATTATTATGGTTGATGTTTGACAGCAAACCTAAATGTCAAAGATCACAAGTGCTTCTTTCTCAGTATGTATACAAAACATCACATACCAGGAATAGCATATTAAGCTGGACTTATGCAACCTGATGTACGAAATAAACACATGCATATTTATGCTCTGGACTAGACATTGAATGAATGCAAATCCCTGAAAAATATGTGGAAGCCCTGGGCAAAAGAAAGGCAGTAAAATCACTCTAGGTGTAGGGACAGTGTAAAATATTAACACATGATAAATAATGAAACAATTAAAAATAATAGCACAGAGTTTTCTCTCTCTTTCTCTCATCTATTTCTTTTTCTTTCTTTCTTTCTTTTTCTTTCTCTTTCTTTTTTCCTTTTTTCTTTCTTCTGTCTCTCTCTCTCACCCCCGCATTCTCTTCCTCTTTCTTTCTTTCTTTCTTTCTTTCTTTCTTTCTTTCTTTCTTTCTTTCTTTCTTCTCTCTCTCTCTCTCCCTCCTCCCTCCTCCCCTCTCTCACACACACACACCTGATCTGGGATGAACTGAATGATCCAGCAAGTTCCAGTCAGCAGCGGGTGGCAGGAAAAGGAAAAAAGCGGGCGGCATGCCCTCCCAAAGACCCCCCCACTCCAGCCCTCCCAAAGCAGCTTCATGGATGGCGGCAGTGGCAGGAGCATCTGCCCACCCTCCCAAAAACCTCCGGTGGCCACTTGCTTTTTTACGGGCAGCGGTGGTGGCAGTGGCAGAAGGTCAGGGTGGGTGAATGTCCCAGCCGGGGCTGCACATGTAGTGTGCAATTTTCAGCAGCCCCGGCTGGGACATCCACCCATCCTCACTGCACTGTAGCCGCCATGTGGTAGGGAAAACTAGGAACATGCCATGTGGGATGGAGCCATGCTGGCTTAGCCAGCCAGCTGAGCCTGGGGATGGTAGGGAAGGCTCGGAAAAATCTTGGAACAGTGTGGGAGGGGCTAGCATGACTCGCAGGCTTGCTTGTGAGCAGGAAGTTCAGGGCTGCTCAGTTGGGGGGCAGGCACCATGTGGGAAGGCTAGAATGGCAAGTCACGAGGATGCAGGAGGGGAGGAGTGACTGGGGTGGGTGAGTGGCAGGCAGGCAGGCAGACAGGGTTGGCGGGGCGAGCGAGCATTGGGTGGGTGGGGCAATCGAGTGAGTGGAGACCGGGCGACCGGGTTGGGGGCGTGGCCAGCCAGATGTTGCTACCAGTTCAGCGACCCACACCAAATTCTTGCTACCGGTTCACCCAATCCGGTGCAAACCAGCTGAATACCACCTCTGGTAGATGCATGTGTACCATTAATAAATGCTTCTTATACAGAGATGGTATTCAGCAGATTCTGACCAGTTCTGGAGAACCTGTAGCAAAAAATTTGAGTAGTTCGGAGAACCGGCAAATACTACCTCTGACTGGCCCTGCCCCATCTATTCTCTGCTCCCCGAGTCCCAGCTGATCAGCTGGGTCTTCTTTTGTTGCCCTGCATAGGAGAACAGAGCTGGAAAGCAGGGTAGTGGGGTGGGGAGGGAATGGGGATTTTGCAGTATCCTTCCCCTGCCATGCCTACCAAGCCACACCGACCAAGCCATGCCATGCCCACCAAGCCATGCCCACAGAACAGTAGTAAAAAATTTTTGAATCCCACCATTGTTCCTCTGATTCTCTCTGAGACACTTGATATGTATTAACATAGTAAATATGCTATCATGAGAAGACTGGTTCATGCATTCCCAAGATTACAAAAGCCAAGACTGATAGTTGGAAGCTCAGGATCAATGCCTGCTCCTCGCTTACACTTTTGGTAACACATTAGTGTTAAAACCAACAATATGAACAGTTGAATTATGAAGGATGAAACAGTGCGTTTGAGATTCAAATGGTGTATCAATGAGTACGGGAGAAATATGAATGGAACCAAACTAACAGGCTTATCTGTAGTTCAGGGAAGAAAAGGAGACATTAAATGTGCTCTGTTCTATTATTCATGCCTATGGCAGGAAATACTGGACAGGAACAATATCAGTTATGCCACTGAAGGCATTACCTTTTGGCCTTGTTTTGGGAATGCATTTGAAACAGTGTTGATTCTTGGTGATTATCTGGACAAGTCCCTGCACTTTTTTTGATAATTTTTTTTAAACAAATTGCCATTGTCTACTTCTTACTGTTAAGAGAGAGCAACTGGTCCAAGGTCACCCAGCTTATGTCATGCCTAAAGTGGGACAAGAACTCATAGTGTCTCCATGTCTAGATTGATACTTTAATAACCACACCAAACTGACATTCCAATTCATATAACAAACATGGCAAGCAGAGAATCATTGAAATTGGACATAAAAATCTAAGGCCAATAGATTTGTTAACTCTGCTGAAAGGAATGATTTTATCCAGGTCTGGATTGCCCTCTGGTATTCATTTACTAAATTCCCAGGATGAATGCTTGGGCTTCTGTCATGAGGCATTGTTAGAGAAAATTCCCTGGAGTTTGGGATCCTCCAGGAATCTAGTGGTTCTTTCAGAGTCGCTGATGTCAGTGGATATAAGTAGACTACAGTATCAAATATTTTTTATAGAGGACAAATAGCATAAAGACTTAGGTATGGCAGAAGAATCTTCAAAGCCCTAAATTGTCACAAATAACTACAGCATTTTCAATTCTCTTTAAGAAGAAACATTTCATCTATTTGAAGTAACCAGAAAATCATTCACCAAGTAATATCAATATCTCATAATTTACCAAAGGTCAAGTTTGATGGTTTGATTCTTGATATTATGCATATTGAAGACAGAGAATTTAATTTTTAAATGATACCAAGTAGGATGCTATGAGAGTTTTATTTTAAATTTTTATGCAAAAATGCATTAGCATTTAATTCTTTTGAACCAGAGAGACGTGATGACTGAAATTTCGCCACATTTTTATGTTCCTGTCTAGAAGGAAAAATACATTTTTATATAACAGGAATGAATTACAATTGATGATAAACAATGAAAAGAAATAGTGTTTAATGGGAAATTGAGCTGGCTTTATCCTAAATTGGTTTTCTTGGAATTATAATCTTCCATGTACCTGAGGATTTTACAGTTGACAGTCATAATCTCAGGTAGATTCAATTCTGAAAATATCCATAAATCAGTTGTCAGAAAGGTTCCTTGAATAGTTGACTAACATGATACAATCAAAAGCATAAGAAATAAATTAAAAAACAAAATTTAACTGCAATCTTCCTTATTTCTAAAGATTTGATCCAATTTACTACTTCTAAGTAAACATGAAGGAAGTGAAATACAGGTCTTTAGTGTAAGAAGCCTATTGAATTGTTAAGAATAATTCTTTAATTCTTTATTCAACAGTCCTCTTTTGTTCCCAGGTATTAACATGAACGATACCATGAAAAAAGATAATCATTCCTGCCTCACTGAAATTGTCCTGTTGGGATTTTCAGATTTCCAGACAATACAAGGACTTCTGTTTTCCCTCATTCTAATATTTTACCTCATAGCCTTGATGGGCAACAGCCTGGTTTTATTCCTCACCATTTCCAGTCCTACACTTCACACCCCAATGTACTTCTTCCTCTGGAACTTGTCCTTTTTGGAAATTGGCTATACCTCGTCTATCAGTCCAAAGATGCTACTGAATTTATTATCAGAAAAACAAACTGTATCCTTCTGGGGCTGTGGATGCCAAATGTACTTCTTCCTTCTCTTTGGTGTCACTGAGTGTTGTCTTCTTTGTGTCATGGCCTATGACCGCTATGTTGCTATTTGCAAGCCCTTGCAATACCCCTGTATCATGAACTATAGGGAATGTGTTATACTTGCTGCTGTGTCATGGGCCACTGGTATTTTTGTAGGTTTGGGGTACTCAATTTTAATCTTCACCTTTCCCTTTTGTGGTTCAAATCAAATTAGCCATTTTTTCTGTGACCTTATGCCTGTTCTGAGGCTGGCATCTTCCTATACCTATAGAAACGAGGTGGCCATTTCTACATTAACTGTGTTAGCTGACTTGATACTCCTTTTGCTCATCCTCTACTCCTACATCCTCATCATCTCCACTATTCTCATGATGCCACTGGCCAAGGACAGGTGCAAAGCATTCTCCACTTGTTCCTCACATCTCACTGTTGTCTGCATTTTCTATGGAACTATCATTTTTACTTACATTCATCCCAACTCAGCAGATTCTGTGGACAGTAACAAGATTTTTGCCCTGGTTTATACAGTAGTGACTCCAAGCTTGAACCCCATCATTTATAGCTTGAGGAACAAAGAGATAAAAGCTGCTTTCATGAAATCCGTAAGAAAGAAACAGTCTTCCTAAGGTAATAATTGAATGGTATCAATTGGTTTTAAGAGACTACCATTGTCCCACCAATATCTGTAGAATAAACGTTAGAAGCTACCAGAGCCGGTATTCTTAATTCTGGACTAACACAGAACTGGGAATTGATTTGTTTAAAACAAGGAGAACTGAAGTTGATTATTCTGGTGGTATATAAGTAAAGGATTACAAGAAAGGCTGCCAGGCAGTTCAGAAAAATAAGGGTTGGGTGGAGGTTGAGAAGAAGGATTGATTCCCCAAATCAACATCTTTGAAGTTTTTCCTGACATGTCAGAAGAAACCATTTTCAAGATGATTCAGCTTGTATGGAACATATGAGCCAAGAGCATATGATATGATTCTCTTTATTCTTTGGGAGTCCAAAACACTCAGGGGTGGATTTCAAACATTTTAGCAAAGGGTTCTCTGTCCGGTTGGGTGGGGGTGGCCATGGTGGGTGTGGCTTTTTCAGCCTCCTGCACCATGGTGGGGGGTGTGTTTTTGCCCTCCTCATTCTTTGGAGGCTTTCCTTGAGCCTCGAGGTGGGTGCAAACAGCCTCCCAGGTTCTGGAGGCTCAGTAGAAGCCAGAAACGGGACCATTTCTGGCCTTCCCAAACTTTTGGGAGGCCGGTTTTTTACCCTCCCTGAGCCTCTGCGCGCACCCTGCACTTACCTGCATCCAAAACGGGTTGTGTGGGGATCCTGGGAGGGGCGGGGTGATGTGGGCAGGACCAGCCAGAAGTGGGATTTCCACACCCATTTCTTCATCATTGAGCTTGGCTTAGTGGCCATTAAAGCAGAAAAACAACAATTGCTGTTTTTCCCAATATACAAGAAAGAGCTCCAGAGGAGATAATGCCAAAAGCAGTTTGTCGCGTGAGACATTTTATTTGATCAGAGAGGAGGAGAGTGATAATGAAGATCCCCAGTACTAAAACTGATGAAAAGAGTATAAGTGAGGTTATGGTTGTTGGCTTTGATGATGGGAGTGTCCAGTGTTTAAAGAAGATTCCTAGTTTTAAAGTTGAGATGAAAGATAAAGAGATAGCTATGACTATCAAAGAAATCCCCAAAGGCTTTTGATAAGTTAAGTACGTTATTGTTTTTTAAAGGCAGTTTTCCTGATCTTTGGATAATGATCTTGTGGACATGGAAAACAGTCATCTAAGTGTGTGGAAAAACATTATTTTTTTCTTCTCTGAGTACATGAAAAGACTCTTTTGAATGAAGCTCTCTCTTTCTTCCTCATACAGAGAAATCAACCCAACCCAGATCCATCCAAAATGCAACAGTAAATGTAGTATTCCTTTAAGCTGGTGGATCCCATCTGGAAACATCCATTTGACAAAATGTGCTGCTGTTTCCTTATTCATCAGTGGAGCTGATCCATATGTGATCTAAATGAGGAAAAAAGAATACAGTCAAAAAAGAAATGTTCCAAAGAGAAGTGTGTGATGTGTATGTTTCTTAATTGTCACTCTTGCTGTCTTTTTTGGAGACAGTCTCCAAGTCTTGGCACAAGCCAATCTTTTCCTTTTGTAGAAAGGGCATAAAAAGCTTTTCTTATCAGTTTAACACATTGACATCAGGAAGTTTCACAGTGTATTTATGAACAGCTGTGGTGATTTCCATTGCAGATCATGATCTGGTTGTCTTAATGTTTTACCTATCATGAGGACTCAACATCTGAGAGTAACATATAACTGTTGAACTTCCCCTCCTGTTCCAGTTTTGATTTCACCTGAGGAAACTTGTAGTTACACAGAGCGGTTGCCATGTTGACACAGGTCTTAGTACGGGATCCTCTGATGACAGCTACTTTATTGGTCTCATCATTACATTTGTAGTTGGGGATAAATTTATCTTTTATTGACAGAAATTCCATTGCTAAATGATAAGATGTAATGTCATCAAAATAGTCGGCAGTGATGTGGAAACCCAGGGTAACTGTCACGACTCCAAGATGACTCCCAGAATGGTCCCATGGAGCCATGACAACAGAGTTCATGATCTTACCATGTGGTGGTCTCGAGGCTGCTGCAGAATGGGCATGCTTGGTGTGCTTGGACTAATCCCCTCTGTAGCTGAGCTTAGTCGGCGTTTTCTCTGATAATGCAGGATGGCGTGGCTTGATGACCTCTGCGACTGACAAGACGCCAGCGATGGGATGGGGCATATTGCATAAAAAGAGAGTTTTCGGGGAGAAAACATTGAGTGCTGTGGGTGGTGGATGGTGTTGGTGAAGGGGATATGGGTGTTAACAGTACTGAGAACTTAACCTGTATATTTCATAGTGAACCTGGTGTGATAGATATTCTGGATGATTGTAATCATTGTCAGCATTAGCTGGATGCTTGGATACCTTAATTATGTAATTAGTTAATGTATGACATGCATAAATACAGCTCTGGCTGGAGATGAAGCCAAAGCTGACTTTAAACTATTATGCTTCATTGTTACCCGATGTTTTGGAATGAAAGAAGAATAAAACCTCACTACTTGTTCAGAGTGAGTGGTCTTTTTCATCACTAAATCTGGAAGAACAGCTGAGAGTAGCATTGGGTAAAATCCCAGAATTTTCACTGATCTCTTGTATAGCAAATGCCAGAGCCAAATTGTGTTGGTAATTATGAGTGAGGAACCTTCAGTGAGAGTTATAAACTATGTGAATATGATGTTTGCTTCAGAATTATACAGTTGGTATTTTTTAATTTTTACATATATTTATAAATACAGAAAATGTGGATCTTATTTTTTACTCTGGGCATCTGGCATATGATCTCTAGCAATACAGAAAATGTGCTTCTTATTGTTTATTCTAGACATCTGGGATGTAGCCTAAGGCAAACAACAGTCCTAAATTCTATGAACTGAAAAGAACTGATATGGGAAATGGATAAGCAAACATTATTTTGTAGCCCATTTCCTTCTCTATTTAAGTCTCTTTTTCTGGAAAACTTCATGGTGAGATGTATCTTCCAGGATTAATATGGTTGTTTGCAGTAACATTCCTATCTGGAGTGAATGAAGGGAGAATATATATGATTTCAATTGTATACTTTTAACATTCTTACAAGTAATTTGACATTTGGACTTTGTAATCTGTAAAAATAATAATCCAGTTCCATTGCCCACCACAGTTTCTTCACTCCATAGTGATGGGCAAGGGAAGAAAATTCAGAAAGTGCCAGGATATATGTAGACTATTTTCAGAACAGCCCTACAGTTTAGATTAATCACGATTTTTTCCTAATGAAACAAAGGAATGTGAATGTTCTTTATGGGAAATAACCTTTGTAATAGTAATGTTAAAAGCAACAATACTTCCCTCATTTGAGATTTCAGAATTTGGGGAGCTTAAATCTCTCTTAGCTTTAGAATTAAGACATGGCTAAAGATCATGTGGTATAGTAACTATTTTACAGAAGGAGGGAAGAAAGGAAGGAAGGAAGAAGGGACGGAGGGAACATTATAGTGATGATGTATATGAGCCTGTGAAGGAACACTGAATATTTTATAAAGTGAAGTATCACAGATTAAATATACATCCTTTTCTCTACTTTTAATTTGGTATTTCTGAGCTGGTATTAATGCAATGCAATGTTTTTAACCTGAGTTCATACTTTTCTCATGTTTATTAGGATTCCCTTGATACCTGGAGAAAAGAATAACAAGTTTTAATTTGATAATTACTGGGAAATAACAGCTTACTTGTGGAACTACCTTCCTTGCATTTTTGTAAAATGTCAAATTAAACATAGTGATTTTATCTTAGCTCTACTACTGTGAACTTTTGAAACTTAGATGTAGAGCACAAAATGAGGAAGAAACTTGGGAACATTTTGATGTGTTTTCATGTTGGGCAGATACATATGTGAGGTCGTTAGCGCTCTCTGAGCTTGGTTGTTTTCTTGCAAACATTTCATGACCCAAATTAGGTAGCATCAGCAATGCAGCATGGTTGATGTTACCTAATTTGGATAATGAAATATCTGCAAGAAAACAGCCAAGCTCAGACAGCACCATGGACTTCAACCCTGAGCTACAAATATTCTCTTTTATATATGCTTATGTATAATCAAATCCTAGATTTTGTTCATTTAAGCATAATTTAAAAAGAAGGTAAATTCATTTACTGTCAATTTCTACTAGTATCTATCAAAAGGAGGATATAACATGATCCTTGAGGTCAAGAATGGTTTGAAAGAGGGAAATAATTCTGAACTCATGGTATGAATCAATGAATTAAGATGTAGTTATTTATATACTTTTTTATTTATCAATTTATTGTAATAGATACCACTGGTTACTGTTCTGACTTAGGCTTACCCCAACAGCATGAAGTTGAGTCCTCATCCTGATAAACTCCTTTTATTTGATTTACATTTAATTTCCTCTCCAACGAAGTCCCACCCAACAGTCTGTCAGGATTCTGGCAGTTATCCCCATTTAAATCATGGGTCTCAAGCCAAACTTCCAAAACTTAAAAAGGATTTATTGAGAGTTAACATGCAGGGACTGCATGGGTGTACTCAACTCTGAGACACATAATTCATTGTTGCCCTTGACCCTGGTTTCCCCCCCGCCAATCCCCTGGGTGTATCGTAATTCATATTCTCCAATGGGACACATCCTTAGCCAAGAGTCATAAATCATGTTCTCCAGTTAGAATTTTGCATGGCAGAAACTTCGGTCATCTCGTTACTATTTTTGAAAACATTTATGGAATGCAGATTCAGTTTTGCAAGCTGCTGCACTGCTCCCCCTCCCTTTCTTGTTGGCAACTATAAAAAGACTAGAGAAATATATTATGATTCTTTCATGATAGTTCCCAATTACAAACCTTTATCAGGCTGGGAGGGCTTTTCTTTTTTGGGGGAGGCAGGGATATTGTGAAACTCATAGGCTGCAAGACACAAAGATTAGTGTGCATTATCTGATGAAAAATTGATTTTTACACAACATTGTCTTAGGCACTCTATTCTGAACAAGACCAGAATTTTTTTTGAAAGAATAGATGAGGAGCAGCTGTCTAGATTCTGCAAAAACCTTGGAGGAGATTGTGACCTTGATTTGCTAGTACAGAAAAGAATGCAAAACTGCCAGACTGCCAAAAACCAGTATGTTGATAGTAACCAATTTGGCTTCTTTTGAGGGATCTAATATAAGAAATAAGCTTCATTTCTTTATTATTTGCTCCTTTTTGTTCAGGTCAGGTCTCAGAATAATGATGTAGCATTTGGGGGAAAAGATGCAGACCAGTAATCCAGCTGCTGAAGCCAAGATAGAAAAGATCTCCACAGCCACCATATATTTTCCCTTAGTGCTCAAATAAGTGGGAACAAATGACACCCAGACACTGCAAAAGACCAACATGCTGAAGGTGATAAATTTGGCTTCATTGAAAGTGTCAGGTAAATTTCTAGCTAAGAAGGCTACGGTGAAGCTGACAACTGTCAAGAACCCCATAAAGCCAAGGACAGTATAAAACATAGTAGCTGAACCTTCATTACATTGCAGGACAATTTCTTCAGCCATGGAGTGCATGTCAGAATCTGGGAATGGGGGGAAAGTTGCCAACCACTCTACACAGATAGAAAATTGTACCATGGAGCAAGGTAGGACAATTGAAACAGCCAACCTTTTCCCTACCCATTTCCTCATTTTGGAACCAGGCTTGGTGGCTATGAAAGCAAGAACAACAATTGCTGTTTTTCCCAATATACAAGAAAGAGCTACAGAAAAGATGATACCAAAGGCAGTTTGTCGCAAGAGACATTTCACTTGGTCAGGTTGCCCAATAAAGAGAAAAGTGCAGAGGAAGGAGAGGAGGAGAGTGATAAGAAGGCTGTAAGTGAGGTTCCTGTTATTGGCTTTAACAATTGGAGTGTCTTGGTGTGTAATGAAGATCCCCAGTACTAAAACTGAGCTGAAAGACAAGAAGACTGTTGTGACCAGCAAAGCAATTCCCAAAGGCTCTTGATAAGTCAAGTAAGTTATAGTTTTTTGGAGACAACTATCCTGATTTTTGTTTGGATAATGATCTTCTGGACATGGAAAACAATCATTTAAGTCTGTGGAAAACAAACAAAGAACAAAAAAGAAAGCCATTCATAGAAATGTTTTTTTCAATATCAATTGTCAATAATGCACCAGATTAAAAAAAATACATAATGGGTTCTTATTGTTTTTTCTTAAAATAATTCATAATAGCAATAGCAATAGTACTTAGACTTATATACCACTTCACAGTGCTTTACAGCCCACTCTAATTCAGCACATTGCTCCTAACAATCTGACTCTTCATTTTACCCACCTTGGAAGGATGGAAGGCTGAGTCAACCTTGAGCCAGTCAGGATCGAACTGCCAAACTTCAGCCAGCAGAAGTAGCTTGCAGTACTGCATTCTAACCACTGCACCACCATGGCTCAACTTATAGTATGCTACCAGTCCTAGGTACATTGGTCATTTATGTATAGTGAGATGGTGGTAAAATGCTATTACGGTAAATATAATCACTATTACCTTTACTTCCCAAAAAGGGAGTTACAAAGGAAGCATTTTGGATACTTTAATGAGAAAATTTAGTTTCCTGGAAAATATTTAGAATATATTCAAGGAAACTTAAAAGGGAACAATTCAAATCTGGAGAATTGAACCTGCTAGCAAGAATGAATTGATTAGTATCATTATCAATATTTTGCTTATCTATGAAAATGTGAAGCTCAAGATTTTGAGTCACAATAATATTTATTAATAACTCAGCTTCCATTTTTATTTATTAAATCATTGATATATACAATGTATTCATTTGCTTACCCATTTGGTCTGCTATCTTCCCTTCTGGACAGAGTCTACAGTCATAGCAACAAGATAATTTCCCTTCCACTTTTATCTTGCTTTGGCCAAGAGGACATTTCTTGTTACAGATGGAAAGAGGCAACATCTGTTCATAAATAAAATAAGAGTTCTTTTACATGAAACATTTATGCTTTGGGATTGTTCTTACACATATCCATATCCAAACTATTCATATCTAATCCAAACCTTGTTTTTCTATTCTCCAGATTTGTTTCTGATTTAAATTCCATGGTCCACAACCACTCCTTATATCACATCTGTTACACTAATCAATTTATCATTCCCAAGAATACAGTTCTAAAGATCTGTTCAGAGGAAATCATAATTGGAATATGGTGTGGGATAACGTTTAATTCAGGAGCCCTTCAAATATGCTTTTCCTGAGGTTCCACATTTTGGGTTAGGTTTTTACTTCTTCTATAGCTCTTTCAAAACTTGATTGAAAGATACCACAGGCTATTGACTTTTTCATCTTTTAATGAGACTTATGATCTTTAAATAGCAAAAATCTGATTTTCAAATTTTAGCTATTTTAGTCCCCCTGCTTATAGTAGAATGGAAGGCTTTCTTTGTTTATTTGTTTGAATCTTGGAGCATATTGAAAAAACATGGAATTTGATCTTCTTTTTAAGGATTTACCGATAGCACTGATCATTTACTCATACTCTTTTCTAAAAGATCTTTACTCTGAGTCACATCCATTAAAGTTTAAAATGGTTTCTTTTGTCCAGAAAATTTGGGAGGGGTATGATTATCTTAAATTATTAAACCAAACAGAGATATAAAGTTGTTTCTAAATCAGGTGTAGAACTCTGCCTTATAAATGCAGAAAGAGATAAAAGAGACATTTTAATGTCATATTCATCCTCTCATTGATTTGTCCCCTTCAATGACTTTTAGAGAGTGTGAAAACATATTTCCAATAATACTACACTTTAAAGAAACAGAGATAGACAGACTGAATCTCCAGCTGAAATTCTGTACTTTTGAATCATGTATTTCAATGCAATGAATTTGCAAGATATTTAATATATTTGAACTATATTTCAGAAATAGTTTCTTTAGGCTATTTCATCTATTTTAGGTTGCTAAAAATAATCCAAGTGTTGTTGTATTTAAATCATTTATTGATATGGGGCAATGACTAAATGATTTCTGTAAAAATGGAAAATGTAACATACCTGGTTAAATATGAAGGGCCAAACAGCATTCTTGGCAGAAATCGTGAGAAATTTGTCTGGGGGAGCCATGGGGTCAATTTTTCCAATCTGGACTCTCTGAAAGGACTTGTTTGGGAATGTGACCCAATTGAGAATATCAATTCCAGTTACTAATTCCCCATTGGGGCCAAAAGAAATCTCTTCCCCAACGTTGTTGTTAAAGAAGACCTGCTGTAGAAAATGGTTGAGCTAAATGAAGAAAAGAAATGAGAAAGTTAACAGGATTCCTTAAAGAATCTGAGAAAAACCCATTTTTTTCATTCCAAATTGGTCTTATGCTTAATAAAAAGTAGACTGTTAAAGTTTTGCCTCAGTCTACACTATTTACAACTTGTTGGGAAATATATTTCTATGACACTCATTTTCCATTCTATTTATTAATATTTTTTTTAAATTGAAAATTTTCCAGATGAAAATCCCCTCACCCAGTAAGGGAAAAATCCAACAAATCAGTTTACTTGCATTAAATCAGAGAATATAAAACTCTCCAACACAGAAAAAAAGTAGGCCAAGATGGCCATTCCAACTAACCAAAGGGTTGCCCTTAAAAATATTAAAAGGATAACTTAAAACAAAATTACATGGAAAAACAATTTGAATTAACATTGTTGACATGTCAACCTGCTTTGTTCACATTTATTTTCCCCCTGTCTTACTTTGACAATTTAATGAAGCGGGAGTAGAGGTATGGAATTATCTTCAGGAATTCTTCACACTCTCACAGAGACCTAGAAAACTGTAGTAGCTAAGAGACTATGCTATCAGTCAGGAAAGCTCTACAATTCACCTTGCTTCTACTTCTCTAGGAAATAACAGTGCATGGACCTATCTAGGATTGTCTAGAAAAGTTATGTCATATCAGTCTCTACTGCTAAAAATTGGGGAAAAAGGGGTTCTCCATCATGTTCACTTTCTACCCTACTGCCTAAGTAATATATTTCGGATGAGAATTCCATGAAAACATTGACAAAAGGAGAAAACAAATACATCACTTTGTTTTCATTAATTGAGCAGGACAGTGCTGCTTATACAACCTCATGCCCTTCCTGAATTTTGTATTAGCTAACATTACCTGCCATGGTGATTGAAGGAAGAGCTTCCATCTCTTCTCATCAATTATTTGACCCTCTTTGAATTTGGAAGTGTGGGACCATATGGCCCTTAGAGCATGTGCCACAGCATAGACTGCATTGTAGATGCTGTAGCTATGTCCACTCACAATAGTCTCAAAGACAGAATTAGGAAGAGTGTCCAGCTTCTCTTCTCCAGTGCACATCCTTTCAGCATTCCTATCTATCATCTCACCAGGGAATGAGCAATCAAATGCATCTTTCCAGAAATCCCTTATAAACCCATCTTCTTTTTCAAAGTTTGGGTTCCTCTTCCACATAAATGTTTTGAAACCTGGTAACTCCTTTGAATGAATTGCAAAGGAAAGAGCACCATGGAGAAAATCAATTGGCAAGTGTCTTTGCATTAGAATAGAGGTAAAATCCATCTGAGCTGTTATGATCCAAACTTTGGCCTTTCTCTCCTTTGGAATATCATCAGCATCTAAAACATAGATAATTATTCTCAAAGTCACAATGGTTGTAATTTCAGCATTCAAGATCACTGCAATGACTGTACTTCCCATGATCACTTTATATAATTTATCTGCCTCTTCCATCATTTCAGCAGCTAAATTGCCATACATCATTTGTGGGATACATTCTATAAAGTCAAAGCAGATTCCCCTCTCTGAGTACATGAAAAGACTCTTTTGAATGAAGCGCTCTCTATCTTCCTCATACAGAGAAATCAACCCAACCCAGGTCCATCCAAAATGTAACAGTAAATGTAGTATTCCTTTAAGCTGGTGGATCTCATCTGGAAACATCCATTTGACAAAATGTGCTGCTGTTTCCTTATTCATCAGTGGAGCTGATCCATATGTGATCTAAATGAGGAAAAAAGAATACAGTCAAAAAAGAAATGTTCCAAAGAGAAGTGTGTGATGTGTATGTTTCTTAATTGTCACTCTTGCTGTCTTTTTTGGAGACAGTCTCCAAGTCTTGGCACAAGCCAATCTTTTCCTTTTGTAGAAAAGGCATAAAAAGTTTTTCTTATCAGTTTAACACATTGGCATCAGGAAGTTTCACAGTGTGTTTACAAACAGCTGTGGTGATTTCCATTGCAGATCATGAACTGACTTAAGGTTTTAGGAGACCTATCATGAGGACTCAACATCTGAGAGTAATAAATAACTGTTGAACTTCCCCTCCTGTTCCAGTTCTGATCTCACCTGAGGAAACTTGTAGTTACACAGAGCGGTTGCCATGTTGACACAGGTCTTAGTACGGGGTCCTCCGATGACAGCTACTGTATTGGTCTCATCATTACATTTGTAGTTGGGGATAAATTTATCTTTTGTAGACAGAAATTCCATTGCTAAATGATAAGATGTAATGTCATCAAAATAGTCGGTAGTGATGTGGAAACCCAGGGTAGCATTGGGTAAAATCCCAGAATTTTCATTGATCTCTTTTATAGCAAATGCCAGAGCCAAATTGTGTTGGTAATTATGAGTGAGGAACCTTCAGTGAGAGTTATAAACTATGTGAATATGATGTTTGCTTCAGAATTATACAGTTGGTATTTTTAATTTTTATATTTATTTATAAATACAGAAAATGTGGTTCTTATTTTTCACTCTGGGCATCTGGCATATGATCTCTAGCAACTATAGCCCTAGGTTGTATGGATTTGGCAGCACTGATATGAGAAAGGAATAGGCTAATATTGAAGTGAGAAAGAGTTTTTTCTCTTTTTAAGACTCTTCATCTGAAAAACTGTCAAATTCATTGTGAGATATATATTCCAATATTAACTAGAATACAGTAATGTTCCTATTTAAAATGAATGGAGGGAGGGACATACACAATTCTTCTTACAAGTAATTTGTCATTTGGGCTTTATATTATGTAAAATATAATAATCCAGTTCTTCATTCCATGGTGACATGCAAGGGAAGAAAATTTAGAAAGCATTTGTCCATGTAGACTATTTTTAGAACAGTGTTACAGCTTTGATTAGTCATACTTTTCTGCTAATGAAACAAAGGACTGTGGATTTTTTTAATGGGAAATAACCCTTGTAAAATTAAAAGCAACAATGCTTCTCCCTTTTGAGACTTTAGAAATTAGGGAGCTTAAGTCTTTGAGGTGTAGAATTTAGAGATGGCTAAGGGCCATGGGGTATGGTAATTATTTTTCAGAAGGAAGGAAGGAAGGAAATAAGGAAGGGAGGGAAGGAGCATTATAGTGGGTGATGTGTATGAGTCTGTGAATCACAATGAGAATACTTACAGATACTGATCAAGGACATCGTGTGAAGGAACACTTTGAAAAGTGATCTCATTTGAAAGAAATAACACCTGATATATGATAGCAGCAATGATTAAATCTCCTGATTGATAATATTTGTGAACAATTGGAAGAGGATCTCTGAGGTTGCAGATGGAGACTGAAGAAATACACATTGTCTTGGGAAAAAAGAAGTAAACCAGTGTTTTGAATAGAAGCAACTCAGTATATAATGTGGTCATTGTATAAATCAAAGAGCTGCTCCAGTGTTACCATTTAACAGAAAAACCGAGCTGGATTTAGCCAGCCTCTCATGAATGTGAAGACAATGACATATCATATATAAAATATGTATCCTTCTTGTTTTCCTTACATGTTTTTTTCTGGAATTATATTGACATAGTGTAATGTAATGTTTTAAGCTGCAGGCATTGGCTTTTCAGTCTCAAGTCTAGTGGGATTCCCTTGAGATGTGGAATAGAAGGGATCATGATGATACTTAATTTGATAATTACTTTGAAGATAATAGCTTAGTTGTAATAATATTTCCTTTGCTTCTTTGAAAAATATCAAAAGGGAATATGTTTTTTTCCTAAGTAAAACAGTTGCATGCCATTAATGTTTAAAACTTAGACATGAAGCAGAAAATGGAGAGCACTATATCCAACCACCCTCCCCAAAAGAGAGGGAATTTTGGGACTTTTTTTTATTTCCATGTTTGGCAGATACATATTTGCAGCAGGTTCCAAAATTTGCCAAATCAAAGCACAGGATAAAAACCATTGAACTTCATTTGCTGTAATCATTTTATCAGTCTTCTGATTAATGCAGGATCTGCTATGAAGAATGGCAGTATAACATGACTGCTTCAGTTTAAGGATGATTTGAAAGAAAGAGATAATGCTGACATCATGATGTGAGTCACTAGACAGCATACTAAAAAGCAGAGACATCACCCTGCCAACAAAAGTGTGTATAGTCAAGGCTATGGTTTTCCCAGTTGCAATATATGGCTGTGAAAGTTGGATCATAAGAAAGGCTGAGTGCCAAAGAATTGAGGCCTTTGAACTATGATGCTGGAGAAGACTCCTACGAGTCCCTTGGACTGCAAGGCGATCAAACTGGTCAGTCCTAGAGATCAACTCTGACTGCTCTTTAGAAGGTCAGATCATGAAGATGAAACTCAAATACCTAATGAGAAACACCTAATGAGAAGGAAGGACTCACTGGAGAAGAGCCTAATGCTGGGAAAGATTGAGGCAAAAGAAGACGGGAACGACAGAGAATGAGGTGGCTGGATGGAATCACTGAAGTAGTAGGCGTGAACTTAAATTGACTCCAGAGGATGGTAGAGGACAGGAAGGCCTGGAGGAATGTTGCCCATGAGGTTGTGATGGATCAGACATGAGTTCGCAACTAACAACACAATAACAATTTTATTTTTTTGAATTAAAAATTCAGAATGATCAAACAAATGGCAACTTCAAATCTCAACATATAAATGCTCTGTGTTACATATTGGCAAAAAAAAATCAGAAAATAAAATAGAAGCTGAATAGTCAAGATCTTGTTGATGATCTGTCAAGGACCTTGGAGTACTCATCTCTAATGATCTAAGTGCTAGAGCCCACTGTAACTATGTAGCCAAAAAGGCATTAAGAGTTGTTAACCTAATCCATGTAGCTTTTTCTCTGGTAATATCACACTACTAACTAAAGCATACAAAACATTTGCTAGACCAATACTTGAATACAATATTTATTTGATACTTATTTGCTTATTAATACTTATTTGAATACTTGAATACAGCTCATCAGTCTGGAACCCACATTACATGTCTGATATTAACACAGTTGAGAAAGTCCAGAAATATTTCACAAGAAGAGTTCTCCACTCCTCTACTCGTTGCAGAATACCTTATTCCACCAGACTTGAAATTCTAGACCTAGAAAACCTAGAACTACACCGTCTTTGATCCGATCTAAGTATAGTATATAAAATCATACATTGCAATGTCCTACTTGCCAATGAATACTTCAGCTTCAACCATAACAATACAAAAGCACATAATAGATACAAACTCAAGGTAAACTGCACCAAACTTGATTGCAGGAAATACGACTTCAGCAACAGAGTGTTCAGTGTCTGGAATACTCTACCTGACTCTGTGGTTTCTTCCCAAAACCCCAAAAACTTTAACCTTAGACTGTCTACTATTTATTTATTTATTTATTAATGGGACTTATATGCCGCCCCATCTCCGAAGACTCGGGGTGGCTTACAATAAAACAAGCACAATAAATACTTAAAAAAGAATTAAACTAATGGTCCCAATTAAATACAAAACTTAAAATCCACCAAAATCTAAAACCACCCCACCCATGGGTCACAGCCCGGATTGGTCAAATAACCAGGTCTTCAGGTCATGGCGGAAGGTGCAGAGGTCGGGGCCAAGCGGAGCCCCAGGGAAGTTGGTTCCAGAGTTCAGGGACCGCGACAGAGTAGGCACATCATTGGGGGACCGCCAGCCAGCATTGCCCAGCTGATGGGACCCCAAGGAGTCCCTGTCTGTGACTTCGTACAGGGCGGTTAGTATTCGATGTTGGCAGCAGTCGCTCCCTTAAGTAATAAGGACCCATGTCATGTAGGACTTTGTATGTTAAAGTTAAAACCTTGAATTCACCCAGAGGGCAACCGGCAATGCAGGCAGGAGGGCTAACATGGGAGAACTGGAAACTCCCATCACCCCCCGCCGCGATTTTGCACCAGCTGCAGTCTCCGGATGGTATGCAAGGGCAGTCCTAGATAGAGAGCGTTGCAGTAGTCGAGTAACAAGGGCATGAGTGACTGACGCAGGGCATCCCGGTCCAGGAACAGGCTGGCTGGCTAACCAGCTGGACCTGGGCAAAGGCCCCCTGGCAATGGCTCCCACCTGCTCCTCCAACCGGAGCCGTGCATCCAGGAGGACCCCAGGTTCTCACCCTATCCACAGGGGCAACACCACTCCCCTATGGTCAACGATGGACATTCTAAGCTGGACCGGGATGCGGTATATACAACCACTCAGTCTTGGCGGGTTGAGTCGGCATGTTGCCGTCCATCCAGATTCGTACCGCATCCAGACAGCGAGTCATCACGAGAGGGCATCACTGATCTGGTTTGGGGTGGCGATATACAGTTGTGTATCATCTGCATATTGATGATACTCACCCCAAAACCACGGATGATCTCACCCAGCGGTTTCATGTAGATGTTAAATAAGAGGGGAGAGGACCCACCCCTGAGGGACCCCACAAGTGAGCCCCTTGGGGCCAACCTCTGCCCCCTGCCAACACCGATTGCACCGCCCAGGTAGGAGGAGAGCCACTGAAGAACAGTGCCCCCCACCCCCAACCCCATGAGGCGTGCAAAGGATACCATGGTCGATGGTATCAAAAGCCGCTGAGAGGTCTAATAGGACCAGGACAGAGGAAAACCCCTGTCCCGTGCCCTCCAGAGATCATCCATCAGTGCGACCAATGCTGTCTCTGTGCTGAAACCAGGCCGGAAGCCCGATTGGTACAGATCCAGGTAGTCCGCTTTCCTCCAGGAAAGCGAAATTGCCGAGCCACCACATTCAACAACCTTCGCCAAAAGCGAAGGTTGGAGACTGGATGAAAGTTGTCTAACACGGTCGGATCCAGGGCAGGCTTCTTCAGGAGGGGCCTCACCACCGCCTCCTTCAAGGCAGAGGAAAAGACACCTCTCTCAAAGAAGCGTGACAACTGCCCGGATCCAGCCGCGGTGACCTCCCTGGCGGCATAAGCCAGCCAGGAGGGGCACGGGTCCAACAAACATGTGGTGGAACTCAGGCCGCATAATCCCATCCACTTCATCCTCGGAAACAGGATCGAACTCATCCCAGAACGTAATGGCCAGACTCCCCATATCCCGCCCTCCAACCACTGCAAATCAGAGGACAACCCGCTCCGAATCCGAGCGATCTTATCCGACAGATATTGACCAAATTCCTCAGCTCTTCCCGCAGTCCGGCCCCTCCTCTGGACGAAGGAGGGAGTGTGTGACCCGGAACAGGGCAGCTGGGCGGTTATCTGCAGACGCTATGAGAGCAGAGAGATAAGACATTCTCGCCGCTCTCATCGCTCCCAGGTAAGTCCTAATATGGGCTCTTAACTGGGCTCAATCGGCCTGGGAGTGGGTGGCCCTCCACCTGCTCTCTAAACCCCTCCGACAGCGTTTCATCTCCCGAAGCTCCTCTGAGTACCAGGGAGCCATTCGGGATCCACGGCGTGTGAGGGGTCTCATGGGGACAACCCTGTTGAGGGCCTCTGACGCAGCCCGCTGCCAGGTGGCCGTTAGATCCTCGGCAGAGCTGTGAGTCAGGGAACAGGGAAAAGGCCCCAGCTCCATCTGGAACCGTTCCGGTCCATAAGGTGCCTGGGGCGGAACCACCTAAGTGGCTCCTTATCCCAGCAGTGGGGGGCGGCTTGTTGGAAGACCAGCTGTAGGAGATAGTGATCAGACCATGGAACGGGCAAAGTCGTAAAAGTGGCCTTTCCTAAGAGGTCTGTAGGGGGCGTGCATAAGTGCACCAACATGCCTACTGTCCCTGTCCTATTGTTTCTTTTTATTTTTCTTATATGTATCCATTTCATGTATTCATAACTATGTTTATACTTATACATGTTATCTTATAATCGCTTGACAAAATAAATAAATAAATAAATAAACAATACTCTCCTTAAAGAGAAAGTCTATACTATCCTATTTATAGTATTTTAGAGATTAGCCTACCTCTCTGGCAACAGCAGAAGAGATATGCTGCAGACCCCACTATCCAATGAATTTCAGCTGATAGGATCAAGAAGAAGAGTATTCTCTGCCATAGCTCACATCCTCTAGAACACAGGTGTCAAACTCACGGCATCATGTTGCCGACATGCGACATTTTGTGATATTTTTCTCTTTCTCAGAGCTGGGTGGGCTTGGCCTGCATGTGATGCATCCAGCCCACAGGCCGCCAGTTTGACATCCTTGCTCTAGAACATCATGACCCACAGTGAGATCTGCATTCATCATTTTGCCTTTTGAAAAGACATTGAAGACATGCGTATGCCAACCACTGTAGTCTGGTGCCTCAATGCAATTGTTGCACTTCGGCTAATGTTGTAGATAACACCTTATCCTTGAACATACTTTGCTCCCTCTCTATCCCTCTTGGTTAGTTTTATTTTAATTGAATTTTTAATTGAATTGAATTGGATTAAGTTGAATTTTTAAATTTAAGATTGCTATTTGTTTTATTGATATGGTGCACTTTTAATTAATGTCTGTAAGCTACCTAGAGTTGTCTTTGGTAAGATGGATGATATGCAAATTTAATAAATAAAATAAACATTAGATAAATAAAAAAAACCAAAGGTGAATTTACAAACCAAACACTGATGTTCCTTTACAAGCAACTTTCCCCCCTTTTTCTTTATTTTTCTTCTTTCTTCTTTATTTTTTTCCAGCTTTCATAAGTAACAATAAATAACAGCCCAGTGGAGATTGAAATATTACGTTGCTCAAGATAGAAACATTTATTATATTTCAAAATACTTCCATTCATTTTGCTATGGTCTATCAATGACACATTTAGCTTTAAATATACAATTTAAACAATCTTTTGCGCATTAACATTTCAGAAACTAGAGTTACTATTAACCAGAATATTTTTTCCTTAGCTGTAAAACTTTAAGTTATCTAAATCATTTATGTGTCTTAATCCCATTGGACATATTAAAATTAATCTATTATTTACATAGTTACACTATCCTATAGTCTAGTATTTACATCTTATATTAAAAGAAAACAATATCTTTAAGATCTGGGGGAAAAGTTGCACTCATCAATTTCAAATGAAATCAAAAAAGAAAAAAATGCTTTCTGAAACAATCTCAGTAAGCAAAATGAAATACCATCCAAGGTTTAAGAATAAGGGGAGAAACAACATAGAACTAAGAAGAAAATTCCTGACAGTTAGAACAATTAATCAGAAAAAAAGAAAAGAAAAAGCCCTATATTGTGAAAGTAACCAATATGCCATTGTTTAAGGGGCTCTGGCATAAATATCAGTTTCATTTCTTTTTTAGTTGCTCCTTCTTATTCAAATCAGGTCTCAGAATAATGATATAACACTTGGGGGAAAAGATGCAGCCCAATAATCCAGCTGCTGAAGCCAAAATGGAGAAGATCTCCACCGCAACCACATATTTCCCCTTGGTGCTCAAATAAGTGGGAACAAATGACACCCAGACACTGCAAAAGACCAACATGCTGAAGGTGATGAATTTGGCTTCATTGAAGCTGTCAGGTAAATTTCTAGCTAGGAAGGCCACTGTGAAGGTGACAGCGGTTAAGAGCCCCATAAAGCCAAGTACAGTATAAAACATTGTGGTTGAACCTTCATTACATTCCAAAACAATTTCTTCAACCATGGAGTGCATGTCTAAATCTGGAAATGGGGGAGAAATTGCCAACCACATTGCACAAATGGTGAATTGAGATATAAAGACAGAGACGACAATGGTGTTGGACATTCTACTCCCCACCCATTTCCTCATTTTGGAGCCTGGCTTTGTGGCCATGAAAGCAAGAACTACTATGGTTGTTTTACCCAAAATACAAGAAAGAGCTATAGAGAAAGTGATGCCAAACGTAGTTTGTCGCAAGAGACATTTCACTAGATCAGGTTGCCCAATGAAGAGCAGAGTGCAAAGGAAGGAGAGAAGAAGAGCAATGAGAAGTGTGTAGGTGAGGTTCCTGTTGTTGGCTTTAACAATGGGAGTGTCCTGGTTTTTAATGAAGATTCCCAGTACCAAAGCTGAGATGACAGAAAAGGAGACTGCAATCATTACCAAAGAAATACCCAACAGCTCTTGGAAAGTTAAATAAGTTACAGTTTTTTGAAGGCAATTATCTTGAGCCTTGTTTGGATATTGATCCTCTGGACATGGGAAACAGTCATCTAAGTCTGGGGAAAAATAAAGCAAAACTATTTACACATGTACTATTGGTTTTAGGTGTGAAGAATTAATAGATTTATTAAGGATCTATGAGTTATGTAGAGCTCATATTATGTTTCTTAAAATAATTTGTAATATTACATAGTACCTAATGCAGTGTTCAGTTACAATATGCCTTAAGTTATAGAGCTATCTCTAAATCTGTATGATACTTCTATTATCTGGGTAGAAGAGGAAGAAAAAAGGATAGAAATAGGAGGAAAATATTATATTGATAGAATTTGATGGAAAGTTACCTTTACTTTCAAAAATCATATACTAACAAAAGTATTTTGATTTGTGTACCAAGCACTGTTTCCCTACCTCACTGTATATAATTCTTGAAGCAATAAGAATAATATTCCAAATCTGAGAAATTAAAGAAGATCACACTATTTAGGGGGGATGTATTATTGGTAGTATTAAATACTGTGTCTCATTGAACTATGAAAAGCTTGTCTTCAGAAATTAGTGGGGAGGGGTTTCTATCACTGGAGATTTTTTAAAGAAGAGACTAGACAGCTATTTTTCTGGAATAGTATAGGATCTTCTGCTTGAGCAGGGAGCTGAATTACAAGATCTCCTAAATCACTTCCAACTCTGTTATTCTGAGGAAGAAATAGCTAAACTATAACCTGAGGAAAAGCTCATCATTAAAGCATTCAGCCCTATTTCTATTTATGAAATCATTGATATCTTCTGAGATGGCTGGCATACAAGTTCAATAAAGATAGATAGATAGATAGATAGATAGATAGATAGATAGATATTCAGTATATTCCTTTGCTTACCCATTTGGTCAGCTATCTTTCCCCCTGGACACAATTTACAGTCATAACAGCAGGATAATTTCCCTTCCACTTTTACCTTGCTGTAGCCAGAAGGACATTTCTCATTACAGATTGAACGAGGTAGTGCCTGTTCACACATAAAATTGGAATTCTTTCAAATGAGGCATTTATGGTTTGGGAGTGTTCATTTCATCACTTGATCTTTTTAAAGAAAATATTAGACAACCATTTGTCTGAAATGGTACAGGGTCTCCTGCTTGAGCAGGGGCTGGGACTAGAAGACCTCCAAGGTCCCTTCCAACTCTGTTATTCTGTTCTGTTCTGAGAGGAAGTCTTGCCTTACAACCTGCATAGGCATGGATCCTCCACTTCTCTCCTCATGCTGAAAGGACTCTGCAGTGGCTTCAATTTCTCAGGAGCCCCATTGTGGAAAATGAGCTGAGCAACTTTAGACCAGTCCCTTACTCTTAGTCCAACCCATCTCACAGGGTTGTTGTGGTGGGAAAAATAGGAAGATGTGTTGGTTATGTTCATCACCTTCAGTTATATATATACAACCTCTTCACATCCTTACCAAACCTTAGACCCATTTCAACATTTTCTTTTGTTTTAAATTCATCACAGAATTCCTTAACTTTGAGTTCCAAGCTAGGAATAAGACACTGGAAACATGGAGGCTGATTATAAAGATGTTTTAATGGTGAAGCAGAAGCACATGTTTGTGGTTCTGGTACAGCTGAACACATGGAATTGAGAGTGGGGGGCTTTTATACCTTCTCCATTATGGTGGAGATAGCATTCAGGATTGGGTGATCAGTCTTCACTTGCTGATTGGACTGAGTCTGACAAATCTTTGAGGACACGCCCTCTGTTCCTAGGGGCCTCCCAGAAATTGACTCAGTCAGCTATCTGGATGACATATTAATTTCTTCTCCTAAAGAGCTGAAATTTAAAAGAATTTAATTCAACAAATAGAGAAAAAAATAACCAGTCCTGAATACTATTTTCAGAGAGGAACCGGTCTACTGGTTTGACAGCTGTCAAAGACAGCACTGTCAGGGCTTCGGCCCAGGGCATCAGACAGTGGATTGGCTGATGGTCAATCTACATCATACTGAGGTACTTTTTGCGGGAGGTGAGTAGAAACACCATCTACACTACATCCCTGCGCTTTGGCTTGGCAGGCTCTCAATGGCTTAAGACGGCTGTGTGGATGCCTGTTTGACTGTGGTAGCATTAAAGGGGCAGAAGACTGCAATGAAGGCTGAAATCTCCTCATAGATTGACAAGTCAGGTAAGGAGAGTAGCTCTTAGATAGCATAGAGGTAGGAAAGGTTGCAGAGTAACTTGTGGAAACTCCAGAATTACAGCGTCGGAGTTAAAAATGGTGGAATCACAGAATGCTAGCCATGCTGTCAGGAGAGTGGAGGAGATGGCTCACAGGCTGTCACACTCTCTAAGCCCAGCAGCCCCAGACCAGATGGTTTCCTATTATAAGCCCCAAGCCAAAGGACAAGTTTGCAGTGGCTCGAAAGAGCTCCAAGGCAGCTGAGTGGGACAAACACTGCAGGGACAAGGCTCTTGACAAGTTGTGGGCTCGACGAAAAGAAATGGCCCAAACTTCTGAAGAAATGGTGCCCAGTATAGTTTCCCGCCTAAATGAGGAGCAACCGTTATTAAGAGGAGATAGGCAGCTGCAAACTGACAGGAGTAAGTAACAGAAGCAGCCACAGGGGGAGCTGAAGAGCAGCAGGACTCTATTGAGGCTTCAGAGATTAGAAATTTTTTCTCTGTCTGCCCAGCAGCAGAGCAATGGACAGTTACAGATCAGAGACACAGAATGGCTCCAGAAGCTACATTTACTCCCATGTCAGCTGGAATTAGACCACTTAGGGGCAGGAACCTGAGTTCCAAATTAATATGCAGGCTATGTTAAATGAGGCAGTAAGGCAAGGGATGTCAGCTGTCTTGAGACAGACCAAGAGTTCACCCTCAGAGGCTTCAGTCCTTTCATCTAGATGTAGTAGGAGACACAGGTCTCATCATGAGGATGATCTTTCCCTGCATTCAGAATCAGGCTTATATGCTCCTGCTGAAAGCTCCCACTCTATTACATCTGACAGTGGACAACTGATGGACAGAAACTACTCTGATGATGAAGGCCTCAACGATGCTGACCAAATCTCTATACCAGGCCTGTTCCAACTAACCATCTTCAGGTCGCTCCTCTTCAAGGCCAAAAAAAGCCACAGGGCAGGGCTTGGTTCCTGAACCACAGGACCCTACAGACCTCAGTGACCCACTATTTTCAGAAAAAACAGTAACAGCAGATGTCATCCCTGAACCAAGGATGTTCACCACAGTCATCCAAAGGCAGTGGTCATCCCTTGGGTTGGGTCCAAGCCTTCCTTCCTGGACAAGAAGATGTTCAACGTGGGAGGAGATCTTTCCAAGGCCCTGGAAGTGCCCACTGTCGATGCCCCAGTTGCAGCCCTGCAGGCCAATACTGACATCCCTGGGGAGCCTGAGGACTCGCTGAAAGCAGAGGACAAGAGGGCTGAACAAACATTGTAGAGGACACACTTGTCAGCAGCATGGGCAGTGAAGACCTCCATGGCCGCAGCCTTTTTTTAACAGGGCCTCTCTTATCTGGCTCCAAGAAGTGCAAGAGAGAATTCCACTGGACAATGTCAGATCACACCAACATGTGAACAAGCTATTAGCAGCAGTGGAATTTTCAGCTGATGCCACCCTCAATGTGCCCAGATTTGTATCTAGAGCAATAGAGGGAACCGTGAGCTCTCATCGCCTGCTCTGGCTAAGGCAATGGCAGGCTGATATGAGACATAAGTGGAGGTTGCCACTGCCCCCTTTAAAGGGGATAAATTATTTGGAGAGGCTCTGGACAAGTTCTGGTGGACTCCAAGGACAAGGGGAAGATCTTGCTGTCCAGGTCCAGAAGGGGTGAATTCAGATCAACACCCTATGTCAGACATTCCTATTATAGGACTCCTGAAACAGGAGGAGGATTCCCTAGGCTCCAGAGGCCTTTCCTCTCCAGGCAGGAACAACCCCAGGACAGGACAGGTAGAAATTGCCCATTTACCAATAAGCGCCCCTTTCGAGGGCCTGGGGGTCATCCCTTCCAATGCCCCAGATAAATCTGATGTCAACCCTCCCATTGGGGAACATCTGGCATTATTTGTCAGGCATTAGGAGGAGGTAACCACGGACACCTGGGTTCTGGAAACAGTTCACTCAGGACCCTCCATAGAGTTCCTCTCTGTACCCCCAAGGTTTTTTATTCATTGTCCTGTCTCTTGGGATGCAGAGATAGGCCTTTATGGAAAGAGCTATTCAGCACCTGCTGGAAATCCAGGCTATTCAGCCGGTGCCTGAGGGCCAACAGGTCATGGAATTGCATCTTGTTTGTAATCCCTAAGCCTTGGGGGGATGGAGGGCAATTCTGGACTTGAAGTGTCTTAACCACTGGGTGAAATACAGGCGATTTAAGATGCATTCACTCCAGTCCATTCTGGAGGGAATTAGGGAGGGGGACTTCCTGACCTCCATAGATTTAACAGAGACCTACCTTCATGTCCCCATTATTCCTGCCCATTGACAATTCCTCAGGTTCTGCTATAATGAGAGGCACTATCAATACAGGGCCTTGCCGTTTGGACTTTCATCAGCCCCTAGAACATTTACTAAGCCGTTGGCAGCCCTGGTAGCCCACCTTAGGGCAATCCCAGTAACAATCCAGTGTTACCTGGATGACATACTGGTCCAGTCATCTTCCCCATCTTGGGCAACAGAGGATTTGGAAATCACCATTCAAGTGCTCCAAGAGCATGGCTTCTCTGTCAATGAGGCCAAAAGCCACTTCACTCCCACCAATATCTTACTCCATCTGGGAGCTGCAATAGATACCCTTTCCTTCAAGGTGTTCTTGTCCCAAGAACGTCAGGAGAGTATCAGGGAGTTAATTGGGCAAGTAAAATCTAGACCTAGAGTGTCCCTGGCTATGCTTTCCAAGCTCCTGGGGAAAATGATATCATGTATTAATATTGTGCCCTGGGCTAGACTGCATGCCAGGGTGCTCCAATGGTTTCTTCTCCCTTGCCAGAATACAGGTAGTTGTTCCCTTTTACAGGTCAGATTACCTCCATTGGTCCTTAAATCCTTACGATGGTGGTCATCCGAGGCGCTTTCCATGGGACTCTTATTCAAGGAACATGACAGGTTACTGCTGACCATGGATGCCAGTCTTTATGGCTGGGGAGCCCATATTCAATCCAGGGTGGTCCAGGGAAAAATGGTCCCAGGCAGATTTGGGCCATAATATTAATTGACTAGAGCTTCGGGCAGTCCATCTGGCCCTGAGACACTTAGAGGATGCTGTCTCAGATAAGGACATCCTGATCTTAATGGACAATGTGTCAACCAAGGCACACATTAACCACCAAGGAGGGACACATTCATGGCCATTGATGCTAGAGGCAGAACAACTCTGCTTATGGGCAGAGAGACACCAGGTATCACTCAGAGCTGAGCACATTGCAGGCGTGGCCAATGTTGAGGCTGACTGGCTTAGCAGAGCAACCATTGACCATGCAGAGTGGTGTTTGCACCCTGATTTGTTTCAGGAGCTGTCAGAGCGCTTCAAATTGCCAGCAGTGGATCTTTTCGCTTCCCAGGACAACACGCAACTCCCGAGATTCTACTCCAGATTTGTGGTTCCAGGGGTGGAGGGAATGAATGCTTTATGTGGTCCTTGGCCATGGGAGCTTCTTTATGCCTTTTCTCCTCTGCCCGGATCCTGAGCGTCATCCAGAAACTGTTGGCGGAAAGAGCAGAACTTATCCTTGTAGCCCCTCACTGGCCCAGAAGGCCATGATTTGTGGACTTAGTAAACCTTTCCATTTCCAGACTTTGGAGGATACCGGAGGACAGAGTGTCGCTCAGCCAGGGGCCAGTATTGCATCCAGAGCTTCAGTGGCTTCAGTTGGCTGCCTGGAGATTGAGCAGGGATCTCTGATCTGGGAGAATTATGGCTCCAGAGTGATAAGAACTATCCAGGCCTTCAGGAGACCTTCCACCAACCACATCTACGATACAACCTGAAAGACTTTCAGCGAATGGTGTTCTAAGTCTGACATTGACCCTTCTGGGGCTTCGATTGCCAGGTGCTGGATTTCCTCCAAGAGGGCCTAGATAAGGGACTTTTACCTAACACTTTGCGGAGGCAAATTGCAGCCTTGTCCTCTGCTCTATCCTTGGAGGGAGTGGAATCTTTGTCTAGGCATCCCATGGTCCGTAGGTTTCTGAAGGGTGCTACAAACCTGAGGTCTCCAATGGTTCATTGATATCCAACATGGGACCTCTCTAAAGTACTGCAGTTACTGACTGAGACCCCATTTGAACCACTGAGATCCATCCCCTTGCAGTTTTTGTCTTGCAAGGTGGCCTTCCTGGTAGCAATTACTTCTGCCAGAAGGATTTTGGACTTGGCAGCTTTGTCTGTCAGGAAAGACCTTTGTGTGTTTCACACCAACCGAGTGGTGTTAAGACTAGACCCTTCATTCATGCCAAAGGTGAACTCATGGTTCCACAGAGCCCAGGAACTAATCTTACCTGACTTTTGCCTGCATCCTGTACACGTGTTAGAAAGAAGATGACATACACTGGATGTTCAGAGGGCCTTGAGGATTTAATGTTAAGTGGACATCACCTTTCAGGAGGTCTGAATCCCTCTTTATTTCCTTTCAACCTTCTACTATGGGCTGCAAGGTTACTCCAACGACTGTGGGGAGATGGATAAGACTGTGCATATCCAAAGCCTACCAAACCCAAGGAGTTGCAGTTCCTCCAAGGATAACAGCATGCTCAATGAGGAGTGCAGCCACATCAGTGGCATGGGCTACTCAGGCTTCTCTGGAGGAGGTTTTCAGGGTGGCTACCTGGGCCTCACCTTCTCCATTCATCAGATACTATAAGCTGGACTCTTTTGCTTCTGCTGAGGCAGCTTTCGGATGGAGGGTTTTGCAAAAGGTCCATCCTGTCTAGGGGATTCGGACCGCACTAGGCCCACCTAGGACAGCCTGCTTTGGTATGTCCCAATCCTGAATGCTGTCTCCACCACAATGGAGAAGGGTCATTGGTTCTCACCTGATATAACCTTTCTCTTTGAGTGGACATAGCATTCAGTCCCACCCCTTTCTGGTGCATCCGAATGTAATGGTGTATATTATTATTATAGGAGAACACATCAGTCTGTCACTATTCCTTCACCACTATTCCTTCCTTCATTACCCTCCACTTAGAGTCCAACAACCTACTCTCCAAAAAACAATTTGGTTTCAGGAAAAAATTGTCCTGCAACCTACAACTCCTACACTGCAAAAACATATGGAGTACTCTACTTGACCAGGGTAAAGCAATAGACGCAATTTACATAGACTTCTGCAAAGCCTTTGATTCAGTGGTACATGACAAACTACTGTTAAAACTAAACTTATGGCATTTCCTGATTCCTTCATAAGTGGATTACTGCATTCCTGTCAAACAGGCAACAAATAGTAAAAATAGGGAGTGCTATATCAAACCCTGCTCCAGTGAAGAGCGGTGTCCCGCAAGGCAGCGTTCTAGGACCCACACTCTTTATACTCTCCATAAATGACCTTTGCAATGAACTTATAAGCAACTGCATCCTCTTTGTGGATGATGTAAAACTATTCAACACCACTGACAATGCTACTGCTCTTCAAAGTGACCTTGATTATGTGTCTGAATGGTCAAACAATTGGCAACTCCAAATCTCAACTAACAAATGCTCTGTCCTACACATTGGTAAAAAAAATCAGTACACCAAATACAAACTAGGCGAATATGACCTCATTGATGACCCTCACTCTGTCAAGGACCTAGGACTACTCATATCTAATGACCTATGTGCCAGAGCTCACTGTAACAGCATTGTCAAAAAGGCATTAAGAGTTGTAAATCTAATCTTATGAAGCTTCTCCTCTGGAAATATTGAATTGCTAACTAGGGCATACAAATCCTTTGCTAGACCAATACTCGAATACAGCTCATCTGTCTGGAATCCGCACTGCATATCGGACATTAATACAACTGAGTGAGTCCAGAAGCATTTCATGAGAAGAGTACTATACTCCTCTGTTCGTAACAGAATACCCTATATCACCAGACTTGAAATTTTGGGCTTGGACAATCTTGAACTATGCCACCTATGGTTGGACTTAAGCGTAGTACACAAAATTATCTGCTACAATGTCCTACCAGTCAATGACTACTTCAACTTCAACCGCAACAGTACAAGAGCACACAACAGATACAACCTCAATGTTAACCGCTCCAAACTTGATTGCAGAAAGTATGACTTCAGCAACAGTGGTCAATGCCTGGAATGCATTACCTGCGTCTGTAGTTATATCCTCAAACCCCCACTTTTTTAACCTCAAATTATCCACTATTGACCTCACCCCATTCCTAAGAGGTCTGTAAGGGGCGTGCATAAATGCACCATTGTGCCTCCCATCCCTGTCCTATTGTTTCCATTTAATTGTACCTATTTTCTGTATTCTTACTCATGTTTATACTTATACCTATTATTTTGTAAGCGATTGACAAATCAAATAAATGAATAAAATAAATAAATAAAGTAAGTCAGGTTTTGGGCCTAAGTCAGGACTAAAATTCAGTCTCCCAGTTTCTAGCCTGATGTCTTAATCACTACAACAAACAGGGTCATTAATTGTTCCTTATCTCACACCTTTTACATTAATGTATACATTAATATCAAGCATAATATTCTAGAGAGGTGTTCCAAGGAAACCAGTACCAAAATCTGGTGTGGGAGTTTTTAATTCTGCATCTCACAGTCCATAAGATTCTGATTTTTTTTCTTTTGTTCTCATGCTCATGCTTTGATATGCTCAACTCACTATACAATAAAGACTACTACAACAATGATTGTGATGATTTATGCATTGGAACAAAATAAAGATTGTATATGTTTAAACTTTATACTTTATATTTATACTTTAGTATTTGATAGCAATGTGATTTCACATCATATTAAAAAATTGAGGCTGCTAAATCCAAGTGTTGCTGTGGTGGCAGTCACTTAATCATGTACTTCCATGGATCAGTGAATAAACAATTTCTTAAAAAGTGAGTAATGGGGCACACCTGTTTAAATATGGGGGGCCAAACAGCATCCTTGGTAGAAATGGTAAGAAGCTTGTCTGAAGGAGCCACGGGGTCAATCCCTCCAATTTGCACTCTTAGAAAGGACTTGTTTGGGAATGTGACCCAATTGAAAATATCAAATCCAGTTTCTAATTCCCCATTGAGACCAAAAGAAATCTGCTCTCCAACACTGTTATTAAAGGAGACTTGCTGCAAAAAATGGTGAAGCTGAATGAAGAAACAAAGAAATATAAATATTAATTTAACTGGATTTATGGGGTAATCTCAGTTTTTGAGTTTGGCCTATGCTCAGTGAAAAGTGATTCCCCTCCACCCCAACAAACTACACTGTTTATAGTTGGGAAAAAAAAGTTTTCTCTGTCAAATCGATTTTCTACTCAATTGATTAACTGTTTTCAGCAGAATGTCCATGTAGATTCTCATTCATCCAGGTCATGGTTGTCCCAAAGGTGCTTTTTCAATAGATAACTGGACTTTCTTGTTTTTCTTCAAAGGTGCTTTGTTTCTCATCCAAGAATATAAATCCTTCCATTCCTCACAATTCAGTCAGAGACGAAGAAGCTTCTTGGATGACAAGTGAAACATCTTCAAAGAAAAACAAGAAAGTCCAATTGCCTCTTGAAAAAGTACCTTTGGGTTGTTTTTGGCAGAATACTTGTTAGATTCCAGAACAAAATTGAGAAAGGGAAAACTTTGATAGGCAACTTTGCTTTGGTTAACTGAGCATTTTAGGATTTCAGTTTTCTGGCATAAAATATAGACAATATAAAATTCATCAACATAGAAAATTCTAGGCCAAGGTGGCCTTTAATTCTACCTTAGGGGTTATCTCCTCCCTCAAATTTATCAAGAAAGGATAATTGAAAACAGCTAAACTTGAAATTGCTTTGATGCTATTCATTGACAAACTTGCTATTTACAACAATTAACACTATTCATTTTTTCAAAAGATTTGTTGCCATTTTTAAAAAATTCCCTCTGAACTCTGCAAAATAATGTTACTAAGTAGGAAATAATTTTTATCCTGAATAAGATCCTTTATATACAATTTCATACATAAAATAAAGATTATATTTGACATGAACTTTAACTTATATATTTTTTAACTTTCTCAATATCTTACAGAAATTAATTTCCAAATTCTATCCAGTACTGAACAAATGATCTGAAACTTCAAATAATACTGGAACAAGATAGTAGGTTTCTAATTCTTTATTTCCTATAATAATATGGAAAGTTATTCCATAACTTACTTTATAGGAATCTTTCATTTTTAACTGCTAAACCAAAAGAATAGGAGAAAACCGCATAATCCAATACTTTTTTATATGATCCTTCTGAATTTGGATTAGTAAAATACTACCTGCCATGGTGGTTGAAGTAAGAGTTTCTGTCTCCTCTCATCCATTTTCTGACTCTCTTTGCATTTGGAGGCATGCAAGGACCTCAGAGCATGTGCAACAGCATAGACTGCATTGTAAATGCTGTAACTATGTGCATTCATGGTGGTCTCAAAGACAGAATTAGGAAGATTCTCCAGGTTCTCTTCTCCAGTGCAGATCCTGTTAGCATTCCCATCCATAATATCTCTAGAGAATGAGCATTCAAATGCATCTTTCCAAAAATCCCTAATAAAACCATCTCCTCTTTCTATATTTGGGTGTCTCTTCTGCATAAATTGTTGGAATCCTGTTAGCTGCTTTGAGTGAAGTGCAAAGGAAATTGCACCATGGAGAAAATCAATGGGGAACTGTCTTTGCATCAAAATGGAAGTGAAATCCATCTGGGCTGTCATGATCCAGATTTTGACTTTTCTCTCCTGTGGAATATCATCAGACTCTAAGCCATAGATCATTAATCTCATAGTCACTATGCCTGAAGTTTCAGAATTCAAGATCACTGCAATGACTGTACTCCCCATGATCACTTTATATATTTTATCCGCCTCTTCCACCATTTCAGCAGCTTCACTACCATACATCATTTGGGGTAGACATTCTGTAAAGTCAAAGCAGATTCCTCTCTCTGAAAACATGGAAAGGCTCTTTTGGACAAACCTCTCCCTATCTTCCTCATACAGAGAAATCAACCCAACCCAGGTCCATCCAAAATGCAATAGTAAGTACAGTATTCCTTTAAACTGGAGGATCTCATCAGGGAACATCCATTTAACATAAAGGGCTGCTTTATTATTATTCATTGAAGGAGCTGATCCATATGTGATCTAAGTGGGGGAAACATTAGAAGATCATTGGATAAAAGGAGTTTTCTAGAAAATATAAAGGAACAATGTATTTGTGTTTACTTAATTGAATATCTGGGATTGAGTGGTAAAAACAGGGTTCCTAAAATCTACTTTACAATATCACATCTGCAAATTTACTACTGCTTAACAAGGAAGAGACAGCCCATTGATGATATTCAAGCAGACCCAATAAAAGAGGAGGTGGAGTTGCACTGTATGTAAAGGATGTGATCTAAGTGGGGGAAGCAGAGGAACAAAGGAAAAAGGAGTTTTCTAGGAAAAATAAAGGAACAATGCATGTGCGTTTATATAGAAAGTGGGTTCTAAAAATCTATTTTATAACATCACACCTGCAAATTGAGTACTGCTCATCAAGCAAAAGGGACAGTGTTTGATAATATTCTTCATATCTCATAAATTTCTCATTGTAATATGACACATATTTGCAATATATTTGTCACATTTGTTACTGTAAGAAGTTAACCTGTAAAGAGTTATCACAAGGAAACAAACTATGAAAATAATAAATAGGTCATGAACCATCTTGCATATTTCTTCTCACCTGGGGAAATTTGTAGTTGCACAGAGTTGTGGCCATGTTGAGACAAGTTTTAGTATGGGGTCCTGCAATGACAGCTACTGTATTGGTCTGGTCATTACATTTGTAGTTGGGGATAAATTTATCCTTTGTAGATAGAAATTCCATTGCTAAAAGATAAGTTGTATATTCCTCAAGATAGTTGGTAGCGATGTGGAAACCAAGGCTAATATTAGGTAAAATCTCAGAGTGTTCATTAATCTCCTTTACAGCAAATGCCAGAGCCAAAGTGTGCTGGTAATTCTGAGTGAGGAACCTTCAGTGAAAGTTATAAACTATGTAAATATATTTGTGCTTCAGATTCAGACAGTTGATATTGTAAATTTTAAATGTAATTAAAAACACAGAATATGGAATCAGTTAGTAAACTATAGATCTAGATTGTATGGATAGGGAATCATTGATGAGAAGCTGAGAAATTATTTGTAGCCAGATTTCTATTATATTTAAGACTCCTCTTTTGGCAAATTGTTAAATTCAAGGAAAAATATCTCCTCTGGGATTATTTTGGATTTTAATTTCATTTCACTTCTATCTGTAATGTTTCAGTACTTTCCTAAATTTCCATTTTTTTCAATCCTAGACTTGTAAAGACAAAAATAATTCTCAAATGCACTTGAGGGCTCCCTGATTCATTTCTTGGCTAAATTAATCAAGGGCATCTGTAACTTCTAAAATCATCAAGGTCTTTACTTTCAAAAAAGGGCCTTGGTGGTGCAGGCTGTTAAATGCCTAGCACTTAAGTTCCAGCTGCCTGCAATTACTGCAGGCTCGAATTCCACCAGGCTCAAAGTTGACTCAGACTTCCATCCCTCGTCGGGAGTAGTAAAAAATTGTCCCAATTTAATTTTCTGTATTTGGACAGGCTGATTTTCTCTGAGTTGTAGATTGTGGTTAAATATGGGGGAACATATAGCAGACAAAAAGGAAAGAAAGATAATACAGCACAAGTGATAATAAGGGAAAGAAGAGGAACAGGAGGAGAAGGGGGAAGACAAAGATACTTACAGAGAAGGAAGGCTTTGAAAAGCGATCTCATTTGAAAGAAAGAAGACTTGATAAATAATAGCAGCAATGATTAAGTCCCCTGATTGATAATACTTGTGAGGAATTGGAAGAGGACAACTGAGTTTGCAGTTGTAAATAGGAGAAATTAGCATCATGTTAGGAAAAATAAGTAAGACTAAGGTCCTGAATATAACCAGCTCACTGTAATATATAGTCATTGTAGACATTAAAGAATATTTTCCATGTTACTGAGCAAGTCAATTGGCCACTCATTAATATTGTCTACTGTTAATACAATAAACATTATCTGGAATTCAAATAAGAAATATCATTGATCATTGAATCTTTCTTTTTCATCCTTCGTGGAGTTCTGTGTTACTGAGAAGATATTAAAGGAATGCAAGGTCCTGATCTGGACTCATAGTTAGAATAATAGAGTTGGAAGGGACCTTGGAGGTCTTCTAGTGCCTCTGCCTAGGCAGGAAACCCTGCACCACTTCAGGCAAATGGTTGTCCAATCTCTTTTTAAAATCTTCCAGTGTTGGAGCATTCACAACTTCTGGAGGCAAGTTGTGTCAGTTTCTCCTGAAATCCCTTGAGAGATGGGACAATGATTATACTTGATCAGTAATCAGCATTATTACTTGCAATAATACTGTGCTTGAGGAATGTTGGAAGGAAATATATTTATGATGTCTCAGTAGATACTGCAACACTGCTATGATCTTTTGGAACTAATACATTAAGGAGAAAATGGGGGAATGGGAAGTCATATACACAAAAGAAGAAAAGAAAACACAATTGGAAAATATATGGAAATATCTCTGTTGCGTCATGTTGCTCTCTCTTTTGCTTAATACGGGATCTACCTTGAAAAGTAGTACTATAACAGCTTCAAACAACCTTTCATATTATAACAATTGTTTAGGTTCTAGAAGGATATCATCCTGGAAGTACATCAAGGTAGATTCAATAGGAAATAAGAGTTCAGGCTATTATGGTGGACTTATGCTCCCCAAAGGAACATGTTAACATTTTCAGAGTGCTCCTTTATTTTATTTATTTATTTATTTATTTATTTATTTATTTATTTATTTATTTATTATGGGATTTCTATGCCGCCCTATCTCCCAAAGGACTCAGGGCAGCTCACAACAATAAAAAACAAAAATACAAAATTTAAAAGACTATTAAATCAAAGAACCCCAATTATAAACCATTAAAAACATTAAAAGCCAACAAACAGATTAAAACAATTTAAAATCCCCTTCAGTCCGTGTTGGCTGATCCGCATCTTCCTCCTCAATCAGCTCTCGAATGAGGGGAGCTTTGTTAACCATGGACCTGGCATTTAAATAGACCAACCTGATCCCAGGGGCCTGCTCTCCCACATCCCCAGGGAAGTGGGCAGACACACAAGTGTTGGAGCGTTCCAGCACTTGAAGACAGTGGGGTGGGGTGCTATAGATATCAATACAGCCCTTTGTTCATGCACCTACTGCCTTTCCCAATCACCATGGGGATCACACCTCCACCCCTTCCCCCAGAGTCTCGGCAAGCCCCCGGCCCCCTCCTCTCCCATCGCGACCCTCACCAAACCTGGACTGAAACTGATCCAGTGAGACTCCCCCAAGTTTTGACCAGATCCTACATCCCCCCCCCAAACCCCTTAAGAATTTATTTAAAAAATTAAACAATGACACCTTAAAAACATTCTTGCACCCACTAAAACCCTGTTTAAAACCCTTTTTGGTACTATACCACCTCTTGGGATCCCAGATCCATCCTTAAGGTAGGCCATAGACAGTCCAGCAGGCCACAACAGGGAAAGGGAGACATTCCCCAGGGCCCACAATTCTGTAGTCGAATACCTTCGAGCCATCCAAGAGATCGGACAATGGGAGATGCGAAAGGCCAGATGATAAAAGTACAGATGGAAAAGTATTCAGTTCGGCAGTACAATCAGTGGCACTGGCTCTCCAATCCGGCTACCCTCTCACGGTAGCCAAGAGGATGAAAAAGGAGCAGAGTCCAACCACCGCCCTCCCACTATGGTGGTGCTCACAAACGCTCGCCCAGCCAATGGCATAGTACTGTCCGGAAGGGTGATCCCATCAGTCAATGCTGCCCTCCCACAGCAGCAGAAGCTGAAGCTGAACCAGCAAATCCACCACCACTCTCTCACCGCAGTGGGGGTCGCTAATCCCTCCAGCCTGGACCGACCTGAGATGGGGGGACCAGACATCCCCAACAAGCCTGGAGTCCATGGCCATAGCAGTGGGGCAGTTGACAACATGGACTCCAACCCGCTCATCAGCCATGAGATCTTCAATCCTCCAGTTCCAACGCTCAACCGCTGGGACAAAAACAGGAGTTCCTCACTGTCCACCTCCAATCCAGGCTCTGTAGCTGTCCATAGCAGCCAAGCCAAGGCTCCATAGCTGTCAATAGGAGCCAAGCCATCACCATCCGTCCCCGGGCCAAGCCCCAGGGCCACCCAGCACAAGTGCCGGCAGCCCTGGGTCTAAATTCCACCTGGAAACGGCTCCATAGCTGTCCATAGGAGCCAAGCCAGGACTCCATAGCTGTCAATCGGAGCCAAGCTGTCATCATCCATCCCTGGGCTGAGCCCCAGGGCCATCCAGCCCAAGTGCCGGCAGCCCCGGGCCCAAATTCCACCCAGGAACGGTGGCAGTCATCCGTCAAGCCAGCAAGTTATCCAAAGCCAACAATGCTGACATTACAAGCCAGCAATAGCAGCAGCAGCTGATCTAACCCCGAGCCAACTCAGCAGCAAACAACGTCAGCCGACATAGCCACAGAACTATGCAACGGTCGGACTGGCAGCAACGGGAACAACGGTGACAATGAAGGCAGCAGAGGCAATGGAGGCAGCAACGGTGGCAGCCCATTAGCCAGCATAATCACCAAGCCAACGCGACCATAGGAGTTCAACCCCCCCACCAGCCAACACCCAGTCGGCAGGCCGCAAACTACTTACCGCCGAGCTCTCCTGTCTCTGCTGCCATTCGCCCCAGCTGAGACAAGGGGCAAAACAGCTGGCATCAGCAGGGCCTCTGCGAACTCCCGTATAATGCCAGGGGCCAGGGGTCAAAAAGCAGGCCCCCTACCCCCCCCAACAAGGCCTAAAAACAGCCCCCCCCAAGAAGCTCACCGACTGCAGACAGCCATCTTTGGGCATGCACAGTTAATTAATAGTCCTCGAGGAGCTGAGAGTTGTCCTCTTCCCCTCCTTCATTCTTAAATTTCTTCTGTTACCTTTTCTTCTTTGGACCCTTAAGCAATCAGGAGAACATTTGTGGTACCACCCTTTGATAAATAAATGAAGTATGTGTTAGACCTTTAATCACATTCATGGCAAAACAAAAAGAGAATATAATGAAAGAGAAGAACAATTAGATCCCAAAATATGAGAAATGGAGCAAAAACATAAATATGACCTACCTAGACAATGCAATGAAACAATTCCATGAAACTAAGCTGTAATTAAACTTATAAGAAGTGAGAGAATTTGAGAAGAAAATTAAATTCATTCATTTGGGATCATAGTTTTTGTTTTATGAGCTTTCGACTTGTGCTGGAGCCCATCTTCAGGGAACTTCTCTCTAGCAGTCAGAGGATGGGCTCCAGCACAAGTCCGAAAGCTCAGAAGACAAAACCTCTGGTCCCAGTGACCGTCCCAGATTGGATCCTGCAACATTATCCTGGGACACATATATTCATCTTCCTTCCTTCCTTCCCTCCTTCCTTCCTTCCTTCCTTCCTTCCTTCCTTCCTTCCTTCCTTCCTTCCTTCCTTCCTTCCTTCCTTCCCTCCCTCCCTCCTCCTCCCTCCCTCTCTGTGTGTTGTTGTCTGTGTGTGTGTATTGGGCCAATAGCTCCCCAGCGTGTCCTTAGTGGATTGGACCATGATCTCCGCTTGTCCATTCGTGGCCGGGTGTGCAGGGGCTGACAGTGCGTGACGGATCCCTAGCCCAGCCAGGAACCCCTCAAGTTGTTGGGATTGTTCCACCTGTCTATTCTTATAAGGCTGGTATTCCTCCCCTGCGGTTGTCCCTGGCCATCCCCTCCATACCCAGTTCGAAATCTGCGCCATGACTCTGTCTTGGCCTGTGAGTCTCACGATTTTGGATGATGTCATCAATCTGGGCATTATGCTTTCTGCAAGCAGTACTGACGTGGATGGTGCTGGGTCTTTGGCTGGGTCTGGAAGGGGGCAGTGGCTGAGTCCATCAGCGTGTGTGATTTCTTTTCCCGGCTTATGGATCAGGCGATAACAGTAAGCAGCCAGGAAAACTGTCCATCTTAGCATCCTCGGTGACAGTATATTCAGTGTGGGTTTTCGCCCATGAGGATGCCAAGCAGGGTTTATGGTCAGTAATCAAGTAGAAATGCCTTCCATATAGATATTCATGGAAGTGCTTGACCCCTGCGACTGCTTCCAGCGCTTCTTTATCTATCTGGCTATAATTCTGCTGTGTCTTGGAGAGGGTCTTGGAGAAATATGCTATGGGGGTTTCTGTTCTGTTAGGTAGTCTGTGGCTGAGGACAGCGCTGATGCCATAGGAGGATGCATCGCATGTCAGGGTCAGAGGCAGCATCTCACTATATTGGATGAGCACGCTGCTTGATGTCAGGATGCTTTTGATTTTCTGAAATGCATCAGCCTCGTGTTTCCCCCAATTCCAAAGGGCCATCTTATCCAACAGTCTGTGGAGCAGTTCTGCAATGGTCACCTTCTGCGGTAGGAAGACATTGTAAAAGTTAAGCAGGCCCAGGAATGCTTGCAGCTCTGCCTTGTTTTGTGTAGTGGGGGCTTCCTGAATGGCCTTTAGTTTTCTGGTTGTGGGTCAGATGCCCTCGGTGTCTATTAGGAACCCCAAAAACTCCGCTTGTGGCATGGCTATGTGGCACTTGCTTCTTCTTAGCTTAAGCCCCGCTTCCTGGAATTGGCCCAGGACTGTTCTCAACCACTCCATTAATTGGCCTCTATTGTCTGCTGAGATGATGACATCATCAAAGTATGGCGCCACCCCTGGTATGTTGTGTAATAGCCGTTCCATGATGCTTTGGAACAGGCCTGGTGTTATGCTGACTCTGAACTGGAGCCTCTTACATTTGAACGCCCCCCAGTACGTGACTATGGTCTACGCCTCTGCAGTTTCCTCATCGATGGGTAGTTGTTGGTAGGCCTGGGCCTGGTCTAATTTGGTGAATATAGTCCCTTGGCCCAGGGACTGTAGCAGGTGCTGTACCACGGGCACTGGGTAGGTGCTTTGCTGTAGTGCCCTGTTTAACGTGGTCTTGTAATCAGCACAGATGCAAACTGACCCATCTGGCTTTACAGGGGTGATGATTGGGGTCTCCCACTTTGCGTGGTCTACTGGCTCTAGGACCCCTTGACTTATCAGTTTGTCCAGTTGCTCTTCCACCTTTGGGTGGAGAGCAAATGGAACACGGCATGGCTTTAGAAAGATTGGTGCGATGTTTGGGTCTAAGCTGAGGAGATGGGGGTTCCCTTATACTTGCCCAAGGAGTCGTCGAACACATTGCTGAATTCCTTCTTCAGCTCCACGATGTCTGCTGCTGGCCTGGAGGGGTCATTCCGTTGTGTGGACTCTGGTGATTCCTATCCACAGTGGCTGGAACCATTCCCTTCCGAGCAGGCTGGGAAGGTTCTGGTCAACTATGGTGAGCGGCAGGGTTCCGGAAAATGCGCCATACTCCATGCGGGCAATCTTCTTCCCCACGATGGGAATTCAAGAGCCCTGGTAGTCCCTCAGTGTGATGGCTTGTGGCTGCAGCTGGTCACACTGTTGCTCAAGTTGAAGCCACTTTAGGGTGTCCCATGAGATTATGGAAATGTAGGACCCCGAGTCCACTTCCATGTGGCACGGCTTGCCTTCTATGTTAATGGTGGCCATAATCTTATTGGCCTCGAAGGCATTCGTGCACTTCACCCAGGCTTTGTGTAGCCTACATAGGTGAGGTGAGCTTCTTCCTGTCTGGCACCGTCCCTTCTTTTGAATTTTGCACCATCCAGGTTCCTCCACTCTGGTGGCCATATTGCCTGGCAGGTGACACCACTCATCTGCCCTGCTTACTGGCCGGTTGCGATGCGTGGCAAACCTCTGCAATGTGGCCCCGACATTCGCATCTGTGGCATACAGTGTCTCGGAACTGGCAGGCTGATTGGTGATGGTGCCCTCCACAGCCGCTGTACTCCTGGCTCCCGGCCTTCCCGCTGGGCTTGCTGGACCTCAGTTTGTGGACCTCCCCATTGTCATTGTCGCTGCCTTCGGAGGCGGATTTGTGTGGGAACGGGTGGCAATCTGAGGTGGTTGCATGATCTTCCCTGTTCCTCGGATCCACACCACCAAATTGTCAGACGATTCAGCAGCCCTTGCCTTGTTGATGGCTTCTTTGAAAGAGACTTCCTCACGAGCCAGGAGCTTCTTTTGGAGTGCGGGGTCTCTCATACTGAGGATGATCTGGTCCCGGATCATCCCTTCGGTGTCTGGGAACCTGCAGTTCTTTGCAATCCTCCTCAAATCAGCCACAAAAGCATTGATTGTTCCCTTTCTTTCTGGCTCCACATGTAGAAATCATAGTGGCTGGCCAGGTAGGAAGGAGAGGGGCCATAGTGTCTTTTGAGGGTGCATTGCAGCTCGTCCCAGGATACAGTCTGCAGGTCATTGGTGACCAAAGCATCTGCCCTTTCATAAATCTCGATATCACAGTAAGTTAAGAACAATGCTTTCTTCTGTGAATCGGGGGCGGATTGCAGTCCGTTTACCTCTAGATGTAAGTTGAAGTGGCCCATGTAGGATGACCACTTCTCCTTAGCGGGGTCAGATGGGATGGCCATGGGTCGGTGAGCAATGGTGGTTGTGTGTTGGGTCATTCTGCTTGGCTGGTGCGTTCCTTTGTCCGCTTTAATGGCATCGGCTTGCCATGATGTGCCCTTTGTTCTCTCTGCAGTTCAGAATCCCACCTTCATTGCCAGTATTTTGTGGGACCACATGCAAAGGAGAGGCAGGACACAGTAGTACTGCTAGAAGACTTTATTTTTAGCAGTGAAGCAAAAAACCACTCATCCGTGGCAGGTGCCGGCTTTTAAGCCGGTGCTGTCCAAAGCTTCAGCCAGGGCTGAAGCTTTGGACAGCGGGGCTTCAATTTTCCCATCAGTGGCTGAACAGTGCTATCAGACTCCACTCATTGACCACATAAGGGCATACAGAACAAAATACTCAGCCATTATAATTCTACATTCCTTATTTACAGAAATCACATCAAAATTTAGAATGAAATCCACTGGGAGCCATCTCATATAAGGCAGACTCTGAGTTCCTCTAACCAAAAAGTATTTATCGATAGAAGAGAATATTGTAGCTCAGGGTTGAATTGTGGGGTTCTTGGTGCTCTCTGAGCTTGATGGTTTTCTTGCAGATGTTTCATTACCAAACTAGGTAACATCATCAGTACTAGAAGGAAGTGGAGTTTGCTCTTATTTTCATATACTAGTGGCTTACCCTCAGTGTTGATCAGTTGCTTCACAAACAATATTTTGATTGGTGCCAGGTCTCTATAGCCTCAGGCAGAGAAGAGCTATTCTGCACACCTCCTTCAAATGTTCTTTAAAATACAGTGTTTCCCAACATTTCTTTAGGAAACTCCAACATGCAAACTGTGATTACTCATCCTAAAATGAATCCTCTTTACCTGGAGCTTCAAAATTTGCTGTTTGCTGGGAAGATATGTACCTAAAAATCAGTCTACATTTCGTGTACATCTGATTTTGGGTTCCAACTTTAGGTTACATTTTTGGCTGATTATTTTGTTTCTACTACTAGGAAAGAAATGAATAAGAAATCATGATTTTTATAATTGTTCCTGAAGTGTGTGTGCATAAAACCAACCCAGTGATGCCCTCGATTTGATGTCCCGATGCCTGGAAGCAGTATGGATCTGGATGGGGAGGAACAGGCTTTGACTCAACCCAGCCAAGACCGAGTGGCTGTACGTACCGGCATCTCGGGTTATCCAGGATGTGCCTTCTTTGGTTATGGGGGGAGAGGTGTTATACCCCATAGATAGGGTGCGCAACTTGGGTGTCCTCCTGGATGCATGGCTCAGTTTGGAGGATCATGTGGGAGCCGTGGTCAGGGGGGCATTTGCTCAGGTTCATCTTGTATGCCAGTTGCCCCCTTATCTGGATTGAGATGCCTTACATACGGTTACTCATGCGCTTGTTACCTCTCATGTAGACTACTGCAATGCTCTCTACATGGGGCTGCCCTTGTGGACCACTCGGAGGCTTCAACTGGTGCAGACTGCAGCTGCACAGGTTTTGATGGGAGTATCCCGATACACCCCTCCTGCGTGAGCTGATTGGTTGCCGGTTGCCCTCCGGGTGAGATTCAAGGTGCTGGTAATCACCTATAAAGCCCTACATGGCTTAGGGCCTGGGTATTTGGAGGACCATCTACTGCCAGCAATGACTGCCCAGCGCCCTTTGTGCTCCCACAGACAAGGTGTCCTCGGGGTGCCGCCAGCCAGCCAGTGTCAGCTGGCGACCCCCAGGGGGAGAGCCTTCTCTGTGGGAGTGCCTACCCTGTGGAACCAGTTGCCCTTGGAGCTGCGGATGGCTCCTGACCTTCAATCCTTCTGTTGCAACCTGAAGACATGGCTCTTTCAACAGGCTGAGCTGGACTGAGGGGGGATTTTTATTGGTTTGTATTGGCTGTTGTTGGTTTTAATTAGAATTATTGGGATTTCTATTTAATATCTTTTAAATTTTAGTATTGTGTGTTTTTACTGTTGTGAGCTGCCCTGAGTTCTTCAGGAGATAGGGCGGCATATAAATCCCAATATAAATAAATAAATAAATAAATAAATAAATAAATAAATGGCAGCACTGATCACTGATCATAACAGCACAAGAACAGGCACTAAGCACCAGATCTATAGAAGCAGGGATTTACCACACTAGATGGAACCCAAGGGCTAGATCAGTGTCTCTCAGCTGAAGGATGTATGGACTTTAACTCCCAGAATTCTCTAGCCAGAATTCAGTCATCAAGGAGTTTCCACAGAAGATTGTGGAGAATAATAGAGCTAAGAATCTGTGAGAGTTCCAGATTCAGAAGGACAGGCAGGCATTAGATAATCAACCAGACACTGTAGTAGTAGACAAATTAATAGACAAAGACCAGAAGAGCTCAGGAGGCCAGGCAAACAGGGCGAGACAAGGTGCCCCTTGACATGACTGATGTAGAGTTAGTCATGCCCACCCAGTCACATGCCCACCCAGCCATGCCCACCCAGCCACATGACCATTAAGCCACGCCTGGGTAATGGGCTGTGTAACGACCTGGGTAATGGGCTGTGTGATAGAACTCAGAAGGTCATCACACAGCCCATTACCCAGGTCATTACAACACAAAAGTCTGAGAGACACAGCCAGTACCTCAGCCACACAGGGTCTTATGAAAAAGCCAACCAATCTGCATACATCAACTCCATCAACCAATCAAGAAGTAACAACACAGCCAACTCTGGCAGTTTAAAAGGGAAAAACAGCCACTATTACACACTTCTCCCAGAAGAATGAAGCTGAAGACACCAGCCTGAAGATGACGGATGAGATTTCATTGAAACGTTGCCAAGATACTCTCAATCTTACACGGGACAAGACCCGAATACACCAAGACATACATACATACATACATACATACATACATACATACATACACACACAAATTTAAAATATCTACTGCCTGAAGATATCTACTGTCTGTCACACATACACATATACACAATACATACATACTTAGTGTGTGCATATATGTGTGTTTGTACATGTGTACATATATACTTACACACAAAAACAGATATCTGGAAAACCATAATTTGATTATATGGATAGGGAATCATTGATAGGGTGGATCAGTAAGCTAAAATAGAACTGAGAAAGCATTTGTACCCTGCTTTCTTCTGTATTTAAGATTCTTCTTCTGTAGTTACAATTCTAAATTCATGATAAAATATCTCTTCCAGAATGAATTTGGATGCTAAGGTAGTATTTGATTTCAGTTTTGTCTATATTTTGCCTAAATTTTTCTAAGAGCAGGAAGTCAGTTCTGTTTTTCCACCATAGAATTGTAAAAACTAGAAAAGTTTCTCAAACACATCAGAGGGTTTAGTGTTTTAATTTCTGGTTGGGATGAAATGTGAAGAAGTTTGGGATTATACTGAGAACATCTCCAAGTTTTAAATTTGTCAAGCTTTTTAGTGTCCTAGAAAGTTGATTTGTCTCAATTTAATCTCCAGTGATTGAACAAGCTGATTTTCTTGCAGTTGTGGAATTAAACATGGCTAACTGTGGACACTGGATTAGCATATTGACCACTAGCAACTGAAATATTTCAACAGAAAAATGGAACATAGATAATACAGTACAGGTAGAAATAAGGAAAATAAGAGGAGGAGCTGGAGGAGCAGTAACAGGGGGATACTTACATGTACTGATCAAGTACTTCATGAGAAGGAAAGCTTTGGAAAGTAATCTCATTTGAAAGAAAGCAGACTTGATAAATAATTGCAGCAATGATTAAGTCTCCAGACTGATAATACTTGTGAATGACTGGAAGAGGACTACTGAGCTTGCAATTGTAAATAGGAGAAATTAACAGGGTAGGAAAAAAAGATAAAATTATGGTCCTGAACATAACCAACTTACTGTAATATATAGTCATTATAGACATTAAAGAGCAGCTTCAATGTTACCATTCAACCAAGGCCATGGGTTGGGCACTCATTCACATTACTAAAGATAATACAATGAAGATTATCTGGAATTAAGACGAGTATGTATCATAGATCAAACACAAATCCTTCTTTTTCTCCATGCAGGCAGTTCTTTGTATTTCTGAGCAGATGTGAATGCTATGTAATGTCTTAATCTTAGGGTCATAGTTTTGTCAGTGTCTACTGAAATTCCCTTGAGAGATAGAGTAGAAGGGATACTGACTATATTTAATTAGTAATCAGTACTATTATTTTTCCAAAAGTACTGTCTTTGAAGAATATCAGAAGGAAACATGTTTACCACATCTTAATACTCACTGCAACACTGCTATGAACCTTTGAAACTAATACACAAAGTAGAAAATGGTGCAGTGGGAGGTTATATCCATGAAGAAGAAAGCAAAATACAATTAGAAAGAAAAAGAAACATGTCTGTTGAGGTCATAGTGTTCTCTTCTTTGTTAAATACAGGATCTACCTTGTAAACAATTACTTAAGCTTTAGAAGGATTTACTGATCCTATACCCCATAAGCCTGTGCATTTTGTTAGGTGGGACCTAGCAGGAAAGCACTTTCTGCCTGGTCTTATCTTGGAGATCATTCTTGCTCTCAAGATGTGGCTGGCCCCAGTCAAGTCATCCTTCTGGAAGGCCCTTAAAAGACCAGAAAGTCAAATGTCCTGGGGATCATATCTTAGAGGGGATCCTACTACTACATTACATGACAGAAAATGGCTGTCTTGACATGACACAATATGATATTTAATTGAAGTGCACTGTCTATTATCCTATTTTGCCATTTAGTTTCTATCTTTGTAATTTAGTATGGTTTCATTTTAATGTATTTTTTAAAAATAGCAACAAACTCACAAAATTAACTCACAACATACCATGTATGTAAATATTGAATTTTTTATAAAAAAAGAGCAACTTTACCCAAAATCAGGCAAAGCAGGCAGGCAGATTGAGTTGCTCACAGAATCATTCAATGATCTATCTATCTGCCATTGGTTAGCTCAGTCTGTCACATAAAATTTGTTTGCTGTGAGTCTGCACTGAATAATAGAACCTTCAGTCCTAAGGGAGATTTGGCTGTGCTTAAAAGCAGAGCTGAAGAGCTAAAGACTAGCTAGAAAGCAAGAAATCCAACCATTTCCTGCTTCCTAGCTAATCTAAATCTCCTGGCATAGCAGAACAGCTGATGGTCGGAAAAATAGCAATTTAGTAGGCAAATTTGCAGGGTAAGGAGTGAGTGGGCAGGGCCATGTGGACGGCGCAGTGTTGTGTTTCTGCGCAGCCTGGATTAATTGCTTTGGGGGGAGAATGCTCTGGGAGTGAGATGTCTCTGAGGCCCACCAAAATTTTCTCATGGCCCACCAGTGGGCTGCAGCCCACCAGTTGGCAACCGCTGCTCCAGAGCACCTGAAGTCAGGATAAGAAGCAATGGATGGAAACTAATTAAGGAGAGAACCAACTTAAAACTAACGGGAAATTTTGATTTGATTTGATTTGATTTTATTGGACTTATATGCCACCCTCTCTCCCTAGGGACTCAGGGCGGCTTACAATAAAAAATAACAATTAATAATTTCCTGACAGTTAGAACAGTTAGAACAATTAATTGGTGGAACAACTTGCCTCCAGAAATTCTTGATCCTCCAACATGGGACATTTTAAAGAAGAGATTGGACAACTATCCCTATCCTTGTCTGGATATTAATCCTCTGGACAAGAGATACAGTTATCCAAGTCTGAAAAAGAAACCATTCATAGAAACATTATTATTTTCAAGTATCATCATTTCATTTTCAGTCTGCCCTCATTTCACAGCATTCTGCAGATTTAGTGAATTCCCATCTCAATTACTGTATTGACCTTTATATGGTCCTGCCTTTAAAGATCATTTCAATGCAATAACTGGTCTGCAATGTAATGTCACATGGATTTAAACTATGTGTGCTCCATAACTCACTAGTTCTATTACTTCTGCTTGAGCTATACTAGCCCCTAGTTGTTTACCACGTGCAATTCAAATTGCTAGTTATCACCATTATATCTCTGAATGTCAGTGGGCCATGATACATTCAATGGTATCTATCTTTCTCAATAAATCAGATTGATGGGCAATGCCCCAGATCCATTATGTTAAATGTTGTCATCAGGGAATTGTATTTCGTCTGTTTTATTTTATTGCTTCACACCATTATGATGTGAAGCTCAAGATTTTCAATCACCATAATAAAAAAGTAAAAAATTAGGAACTCAAGTGGTGTTTTCATCTATACTTCCAACTAAAGTCCAACATCCAATTAGAAAGCCAAGGATTTTGGAAACAAACCACTTTCTAAAAAACTCATGTTAGCAATAGAACTTCGGTTTCCTAGACCATTGTCTGCATTACCTATATGAAGGATGACTCAGAAGGAATGGACAGAACCTCACAAGAACTGGAAAGAATATATTCAGAAAATGACTGGCTCATCTTATTATAAGGGTTTTAAACTAAAATTGAGGAGCAAGAGAGAGGCAACTTCAAGATCTTTAGAATCTTATTCCTAGCAAAAATCACTAGATAACCAATCATATAAGGAGGTATGGAATAAAGAGGAAAGGAAGGGGGGAGGGGGAGGGGAAGAAGAAGAAGAAGAAGAGGAGGAGGAGGATGGGGGAGGGGGAGGGGGAGGGGGAGGAGGATTATTAACCCAGTCTAACCAATACCAGTGAAGAAGAAAAATAACAGCTCTCAAAAGAAACCAGCAAGGCTGCATAAAGTACTCTCTGATAAATTGAAAGAAAAAAAGACAAGTATAAAAAGTGGAGAGACACATAAGTAAGACAGAATATTAACAAATAGCCTGAGCTTGCAAATATAAAGTTATAAAACCTCATAGAATCCATATAGGTCAATTTAAAAGTAGAAAAAAAGAATGACATTCAGCAGGTTCTGACCAGTTCTGGAGAACAGGTAGCCGAAATTTTGAGTAGTTCAGAAAACCAGAAAATACCACCTCTGTCTGGAGATTTTTCAGTATACCTCCCCTGCCATGCCCACAAAGCCACACCCACAGAACCGGTAGTAAAAAAAAAATGAATACCACCACTGGCATATACCTAGATCATCCCACCTAGAAAAAGAAATTGATGAATTTTTTGCTAAACAGCTAACAAATGTATGTAAGGAATGTACCACTGTAGTAATGGGAGATTTTAACTACCCTGATATCAACTGGGAGACAAACTCTGCTGCAAATGGGAGACCAAAAAGATTCCAAACCAACCTAGCTGACAACTTTGCCATCTGAAAGATAGAGGGAACTAAAGGAAAAGCTATACTAGACCTATACTGGAAAAGGTAATAAAAAACCCAGCATAGATTAGTTGAAAACAGATCACACCAAACCAATCTTATTCCATTATTTGACAAAGTGACTAAATTAGTAGATCAGTGAAATGCTGTGGGCATGGTATACTTAGAGATCAGTATGGCATTCAACAAAGTAGACCACAACCTACTTTTTAGTAAACTCAAAAAAAAAATGTGGGATAGATAGCATCACCATTAGATGGATTTGTAACTGACTGACAAACCATATTCAATGAGTTATCCTTAATGGTACTACATCTACACAGAGGGAAGTAAGCAGTGGGTGCCACAGGATTCCATCTTAGGCCCAGTTTTCTTCAATAAATTACTCAGATGAGGGAATAGAAGGGGAATTCATCAAATTTACAGATGACACTAAGCTGGCAAGAATAACCAAACCAACACCCCGGAAGACAAGCTCAGGATCCAAAGAGACCTTGATAGATTTGAACAATGAGCCTTATCCAACAACATGAAATTTAAAACAAATTTCATCCAAAAACAAAGGTACAAGGAGAAATTCAGCAAAACTTGTCTCAAAAACAGTAACTATGAGAGGGATGTTGGTGTCCTAGTGTATGATCCCTTAAATACGAGCCAGCAGTGTGTGGCAGCAGCCAAAAAAGCTAACACAATCCTTGGTTGTATAAATAAAGGCATAGAATCAAAATCACATAAAGTATTATTAATGCTTTATAAAGCCTTAGTAAGACCAAAGCTGGATTACTGCATCTGGGTTTGTCACCACATTACAAAAAAGAGGTTGAGACTTTGGAAAAAGTGCAAAGAACATCTAAGAAGAGTAAAGGCCTGGACACTAAACCATATAAAGAACAACTTCAGGATTTGTGGTTTGGTTAGTTGACAGAAAAGAAGGACTAGGGGTAACATAACAGAAGTATTCCTGTATTTGAGAGGTTGCTGCCTAATTGAAAAGCTTGCTTTTCTTCACATTAAATTTCATGGTGTTGAATAGGGCCCATTGTTCAAATCTATCAAGATCTTTTTGGATCCTGAGCTTGTCCTCTGGGGTGTTGGCTATTCGTGTAAGCTTAGCGTCATCTGCAAATTTTGGTGAGTTCCCCTGCTATTCCCTCATCTAAGTAACTTATGGAAATATTGGAGAGTACTGGGCCTACGATGGAATCCTGTGGCAGGTCAACTTATTTATCAAAGCACTTGTAGGCAGGACAAGAAACTAACCAAGGAGAGAAGCAACCTGGGACTAAGGAGAAACTTCCTAACAGTGAGGACAATTAACCAATGGAACAGTTTGCTGTCAGAAGTTGTAGGTGCTTCACCTGTGGAGATTTTAAAGAAAAGAATGGACAGCCACCTAACTGAAATGGTATAGGGTCTCCTGCTTGAGCAGGGGGTTGGATTGGAAGACATCCAATGTCCCTTCCAGCTCTATTCTGAATCTAATATTTATTAAAATTCAGTCATTTTATATTTATTATATAATTGATACATTTATTATATTCCTTTGCTTACCCAATTGGTCAGCTATCTTCACTTCTGGACATAATTTACAGTTATAGCAACAAGATGATTTTCCTTCCACTTTTATCTTGCTATGGCCAAGAGGACACTTCTTGTTACAGATGGAAAGAGGTAATGTCTGCTCGTAAATAAAATCAGAATTCACACAAAGAATGTATTTTTGGCAGATTATTCTTTTCATCAATTATACATATACAAACTCTTCATATTTAATCCAAGCATTGGTGTTGCATTTTCCTGTTTTGCTCTTGATGTAAACCCACTATTGAATCTTCAACTACTTCTTATTTCATACCTATTATAAAATAATCATGATCATTCCCAATCATTGTATTCTATAGATAGATAGATAGACAGACAGACAGACAGACAGACAGACAGACAGACAGACAGACAGATAAAAAGATAGATAGAAACCTCAGAAAAAAAATCTTTGTTTTTGAATCATATATTGGAATACATTTTTATATAGATTCAATATATTAATGTGATTGTACATATTTACATATATATTTATGGTTTTATTTTAATGTTGTAAGCCACCCACTGGGTTGCACTGAGGCAGGATGTATGGCAATCAAATTTAATAAATAAGGATACATAACTTTTTTAAAAAAAGAAATATATTCAAAAAATAGAGCTTCTGTGGGCTATTTCAATGATCTGATGAAAGCCATTTAAATTCTGGATGGTATGCCATGATATTACTTCACTTAGATTAGCAAAATAATTATGCAGCTAAATAGACAGCTAAGGTCTCCAGCAAAAATTCTCTATTTTCTTTTCTTTTCTTTTCTTTTCTTTTCTTTCTTTCTTTTTTGAAAAACTTTTGATTAAATTTTTAAATGGAATATAGAAACTATTGAATTAATACAGAATGAAAAGAAAACCTGAAAAAGAAACAACAAAAGTACAAAAAAAACTGTTTTAATAAAAGAAAGAAGCAGCTGGCAATATAGTTTTTTCAGCAGTACAAGGTTTATTACAAAATCATCTCTTATTGTAGGATTTTTTTAAGTCACTGATACCACAGATCATAAATGCATCTTTTCTTTTTTTGTGCAAAAAGTATTATTGGGGTTTCCAGACAACTATATATTTTCTCTAATGAAATAATTTAATCTGATCTCTTGTGGAACTTCCGAATTCCTCATCAAACACCCCCTATTTCAGGGGACATTATTAAAAAGTTAATTCTGAAGTGTTGAAATCTTAAAATTTGTATTAAAAAATCATTCTGTTTCAATAAATTTTGTTTATCTTAAAGTATATACACCACTAAAGTATTTTGCAAATGCACTTAGAAAGACATCCTGTATACCAAGATAGCTTAGCCTTGGAACTAGAGAAATATTTTGGATATACAAATCTTAAACTACCTCTTTGATCCCAGTAAAGGAGAATATTTGTAGTTCTGGACTGAAATGAAGGGTGCTTGATGGTCTCTGAACTTGTCACCACAATGATGATGTTATCTAGTTTGGGTAATGAAATGTCTGCAAGAAAGCAAACAAACTCAAGAAGCACCAAAGACACCGCCACCCATACACACGTTTTTGACTTTAGAAATTTGTGTTCATGTTACATTGAAAAGAAAAAAAAAAATCCATTCACACCTTTTGGCATTCCAAAGGACCTAACTAAGATAACATCCTCCCTATGTGGTCCCTTCCTTCTCATCTTATCAATCTTAAAGCAATTTTAATGTCAATATTTATTGTTCTAATGTTTTACACTTACAAGCAACCTAGAGTTTAAAGCTGATTCTTTAAATTGCTTAGAGAGGTTTGTGAAGGTGATCACATGACTCTGGGACACTATAACTGTGATAAATATGATTGAATTTTGATCACATGACCATGGGGTTGCTGCTATGGTTGTACGTGTGAAAACTGGTCATGCATACTTTTGTTCAATGTCATTAAGTTCAAAGATCATTTATTAAATGAACTGTTGTAAGTATGGGACTACCTGCAATGAATAAAATATGGACTGCTAAATGCTTGCTTACTGCAAGTGTTGCTGAGATTGTGATTGTTTAATCATTTATTCCACGAGTGTCAAACTCGTGGTGTCACATTGCCGTCATGTGACATTTTTCCCCTTTGAGAAGCTGGGGTGGGTGCGGTCTGCATGTAATGCACCCAGCCTGTGGGCCGCCAGTTAGACACCCTTGATTTATTCCATCAATCCGTGCCTAATTACTTCAGTCAAAGAGAAAAATGAGACATACCTGGTTAAATATGAGAAACCAAACTACTTCCTTATCAGAAAGGGTGAGTAGCTTTTCTGAGGGAGCCAGGGGTTCTATCTTTCCAATTTGGATTTTCAGAAAGGACTTGTTTGGAAAAGTGGCCCAATTGAAAATACCAAGTCCAGTTTCTAATTCCCCACTGGGGCCAAAAGAAACCTGTTCTCCAGCACTGTTGTTAAAGGAGACTTGTTGCAAAAAATGGTGGAGCTAAAAGAAGAAGACAAAAAAGAGGAAAGAAACAGGAAAGTTATCAGGACTCTTTGAAAGGGATGGGGAAATTTCAATGTTTCTTTTAATTTGAGCTAGGCTTAAAGACAAGAAAGCTGTTCCATTTTGCCTCAGTTCACATTATTTCAAACTGGTGACAGATAGACAGACAGATAGATAGATAGATGGATGGATGGATGGATGGATGGATGGATGGATGGATAGATAGATGATATAGATATAGATAGATAGATAGATATACATATACATATAAGATGATATAGATATGTAGATAGATAGAGATAGAGATAGAGATGTATAGATATAGATATGGATAGATAGATAGATAGATAGATAGATAGATAGATAGATAGATGATAGATAAATGGACAGAAAGTTACAGAGAGAGAGAGAGAGAGAGAGATAGTTTTATCAAATGCATTTTTAACTCTCAGTTGAAAAACTGTCAGATGAGAATTCTAACAGAAAATCAAGAAACAGACAGATCTGAGAAATCACTTTGCTTTGATTGAGCATTTCAGAAATGGGGAATTCAGTGTTCTTCCATATAATAGGCAAGATAGAGAGTGGCATGGTGGCCCAGAGGTGAAGAACCTTGCATCCCATTTAGAAGTTTAAGAGTTCAATCATAAGCAGTGACAGATGTTTTCCATGAGAAAATATCTGCTGTGAACTCTGTTTCATGTCAACATCTGGCCAATAAACACTCAGCTCTACTCAGTTGCCCCAACTCTACTCTGAATTAAGGGATTACAAGGTCATAAAAAGGGACTTAGTGTAGCCAAGCTGGAATTCTCTGATACAGACAATTCTAGGTCAAGATGGCTTTTATTTCCATGCAATTCCAGGTGTTACTTTTGAGAATAAAAAATAAACTTGAAAATTTTTTCATGCGATTTAATGGCACTGGTAGTAATACGATTTTTCATTTCCACAAGAGTTCTTGTCATTTCTTTTTTATTATTAGTCTTGTTTCCTTCTTAATATCTGTGGATATTCTCATTCATCCAAGTCATGGTTGTCCCAAAGGTACTTTGTCAAAAAAGCAATTGGACTTACCTTGTTTTTCCTTGAACTTTGTTTTGCTTCTCACCCAAGAAGCTTATTCAGTTCTGAACTGAATTGAAAAAATATTTCTGAAAATGTACCCTTGGCTCATTTGAATCTTAGTAACTCAAAAATTAAGCTGATGAGGAATAATAATGCTATTCAGTAGTAAAGCAGTTTTCAAATTTCTACATATAAAATTGTCAAATATAATGGATTGAATAGGATCCTGTACACACTATTTAGACATAAAATAAAGTTCGTATGTTGCATATTTCTTTGTCTATATCTAAGCCTTAGATTTATATTCCATTTTTTAAATTTTCTTTCATATGAAAATATCAAGTACTTCTATATAGCTTTCCAAACCATCTATAAAACAACACAACAAACACAAAACCAATCTCCTATTCTGGTACTTGATGATTTCCCCGAATTTTATATTAGGCAACCTTATTTGCCAGGGTGATTGAAGGAGGAGCTTTCATCTCCTCTCATCAATTTTTTGACCCCCTTTGAGTTTGGCAAGATGGAAGACCTTCAGAGCATACGTCACAGCATAGGCTGCAATGTAGACACTGTAACTATGTGCATTCATGGTGGTCTCAAAAACAGAATTAGGAAGAGTTTCCAGCTTCTCTTCTCCAGTGCAGAAGATTTCAGCATTCTCATCTGTAATATCACTGGAGAATGAGTATTCAAATGCATCTTTCCAGAAATCCCTAATAAACCCGTTGTCTTTTTCTAAGTTTGGGTTTCTCTTCTGCATAAATTGTTGGAATCCAGTCACCTACTTCGAGTGAACCGCAAAAGAAAGAGCACCATGAAGAAAATCAATGGGCAACTGTCTTTGCATAAGAATGGATGTGAACTCCATCTGGGCTGTCATGATCCAAACTTTGGACTTTCTCTCCTTTGGAATATTATCATAATTGAAAAAATAGATCATTAGTGTCAAAGGCACCAAGCCCGTGATTTCAGCACTTAAGATAACTGCAATGACTATACTTTCCATGATCACTTTGAATATTTTACCTGTATTTTCTATCCACTCAGCAGCTGCATTACCATATATCATTGGGGGAAGACATTCTAGAAAGTCAAAGCAGATTCCTCTTTCTGAAAGTGTGGAAAGTCTCTTTTGAATGAACCTTTCCCTCTCGTCTTCATACATAGAAACTAACCCAACCCAGGTCCATCCAAAATGCAACAGTAAGTGCAGTATCCCTTTAAATTGGTGGTTAACTTCTGGGAACATCCATTGAACAAATGTTGCTGTTTTAGTGTTCATCAGTGGAGCTGATCCATATGTGATCTAAATGGAGAAAGTCAAAAGAACATAAGAATGAAGGATTTCTTCCAAAATAAAAACAAAAATAAAAAATCAATGCATGTGGGTTTATTAATCCATTGTCTGGGTTTGAGTGGGATACAAAAATCTGGTGTCTAAAAATTAGTTTTACATGTCACCACAGTTTTGCTCACCAAGCAAAAAGAGACAGCCCTTTCAAGATATTCTTACTCACAGTTTTGCTCAAATTTTCATTTTAGTGAGTCAAATTTTGAACATAATAAATAGCTGGTGAACTTTTCATATTGATCCATTTTTTGTCTCACCTGGGGAAATTTGTAGTTGCACAGAGAGATTACCATGTTGATACAAGTGTTAAAACGGGGTCCTCCAATGACAGCTACTGTATTGGTCAGATCATTACATCTGTAGTTGGGTATAAATTCATCTTTTGTATTCATCATTGCTAAATGATAAGTTGTACTTTCCACATGATAGTCAGTAGCAATATGGAAACCAAGGCTAACATTAGGTAAAATCCCAGAATGTTCATTGATTTCCTTTACTGCAAATGCCAGCGCCAAAATGTGCTGGTAATTGTGAGTGATGAACCTTAAGGGAAAGATATAAACAATGTTAATATGTTTCGGTTTCAAAATTGGGCAGCTGTTTTATACATTTGTATTCATGAAGATATAATTGTTTGTTGTGGACACCTGGAAGTTGGTCACTTTCAAATAATAGCCCTAGATTGTATCAACCAGAAAGCACTGATCTAGCTGTAGGTAATTAAACATTGAGCTAATGTGGCACTTACTCAGATGCCTTTTGAAATACTGTGTATTTCACTTAAAAATGATATTGATAACATTGAGTGAGGCAACAAAATGGCTCAAGGTTTGAGACCCAAAACAGATAAAGAAATATTAGACAAACTGAATATGTTCCTCTAGTGGACAGAAGGGAGACATGATTGAAATCTATAAATATATTAAGGAGTGTGAATAAGGTTCTAGAAGGCAGTATTCCCAATATTAATTAAAATAAAAGAACATGGGGACATAATATCTAACTGACAGGAGGGTATTTCAAATCTATTGTTAAAAAGAATTAACTTCACAGAAAGAGTAATAGAACCTTGAAAACAACTTCCAGAGGAGGTAGTGGATCAAGCACCCATTTACTGAGATTAAACATGCTGAGGATAATAAACATATCCATTTTCTCTGTTTTTATCTGATTTCAGTATTAGCCAAACCTTATCTGTATTTTCTGAGAAAAGGAAACCAATTTACACCTAATTGTATAATACTTTAAATATGCCCTAGAGGATTTCTCTTTTATATCTTGAGGAAATGAAAGATGAATAAGCTCAGGATTAACCAGAGGATATCCGCAATATTTAGATTAATTTCTTGAGGAGAATAAAATTCATACAATATTATCTACAGTATTATCTATATCTTATCTATATTTTCTAAGGGAAGGAAACCAGTTCCATTTTACATCCTAGACCTGTTATAACTGGAATTATGCACTAGAGAGTTTCCTGTTTTACATCTGAAAGAAATAAAAGAAAAAACCCTTCAAACTTCACCAGAGAGCTGCTGCAATATGTAATCAAATTTATTTTACTTTCAACAAGGGACTTCGTTGAAGGAAGTAAGTTTCTTGAGAAGAATGGAATTCATATACTTTATGATTAAAACTAATAATATTCATCTCAATTTCAACATCAATATTAGGACAGCTCTGAAATTAAAAATAACTAAATATGATCATTGGAACTGGTCCTATCAACTGACTAGCAACCATACTTTTAAGCATAAAAGTGAAAGAAAATACATTAAGGTGTCAATGAGGGGAATGAGGATGTTGTGGTATGAGGAGGAGGAGAAGTAGTAGGATACTTACAGGTACTGATCAAAGACTTCAGAAGAAGGAAGGCTTTGAAAAGTAATCTCATTTGTAAGAAAGAGAACCTGAAAAATAATAGCAGAAATGATTAAATCTCCAGACTGATAATATTTATGAACAATTGGAAGAGGACTACTAAGTTTGCAGGTGTAGGGAGGAGAAATGCACATCATAGTTGGGAAAAAAGTAAAACCAATGTTCTGAATATAAGCAACTGACTATAACATGTAGTCATTGTAGACACCAAACAGTAACTCCTATTATAGCATTCAATTGAGTTGCTGAACATTGATTAATATTATCTAAAATTAAGATAATGCATTTTATTTAAAGTTCAAAAAATGAAGTGTCACAGATGAAATGCTAAACTTATCTACATAGATTTCTTTTATTTCTAAGCAGATATTAATAGAATGCAATGTCTTAATCTGGGGTGATTATTTTTACAGTGTCTGCTGGAATTCCCTTAAGATTTGGAGAAGTAGGAACATTAACTATCCTTAGTCAGTAATCAGTATCATTCTTCAGCACAGTACTTTGAAAAATATCAGAAGGAAACATGTTTATCATATCTCAATAGTCATTGTTGCACCATTTGAACCTTTGGTAGTAAGGCATGAAGTAAAAAAAAATAGGGGAGTAAGAGTTCATATGCACAGAAGAAAACAAATGAAAACACCACTAGAAGGGTAAAAAGAATAGAAACATACCTGTTGAAGTCTGTTGAAGTTTGCCCACAAATTTTGCTTCACATATATTTTAATTCATTATTTTAAGATACTTAATACTTTGCTTTAAAAAACTTATTGTTTTTAAAATACCTCTCTGAGGGAGATGGGAAATGAAGAAGAGTTAAATATACATACATACATACATACATACATACATACATACATACATACATACATTCATACATACATATGCAGAATCTCCCTTGAATACTGTAATATTTATCCCTCACATCCTGGACATAAGCTGTTTCAACTGTCAGGGTTCTTCTTCTACCCTCAAAAGATGCTATAGGGCATTGTACACCAGAACAACTTGATACAAGGACAGTTTTTCCCCGAATGCATCACTCTGCCAAACAATTAATTCCCACAACACTGTCAAACTATTGAGTAAGACTGTATTCTTCTTCTTCTTCTTCTTCTTCTTCTCATCTTTCCTATTACTATCCCCTTTTTTACTTATGCCTATAACTTTGTTGCTTGTATCATTATGATTTATATTGTTTTATTTAGTTTCCTAGTAAGATTTATGTAGATTGCTTATTTGGTATCCTATGACTATCACTAAGTGTTGTATCTTTTGACTTATGATGAATGTATTTTTATGCATTCAAGATTATGATCATGATTTATTACTTTTATCTTTTATGTACACTGACAGCTTATGCTTTGAAGACAACTTCCTTGTCTAGCCAATTGCACTTGGCCAATAATGAATTCTATTACTCAAGCCCTATAAGGACATCATTCTGGAATGTAAAAAAAAGGGAGTCAATTAGAAATGGAGCTTTGGAATGGGCTTGACCCTGTTATAGTGGAGTTATTTATTTATTTAATTTGTATTGCCGCTTATGTCGACTCGAGATAGCTTACACAATGTAAAACCATATTTAAAACTAAAACTAAAAAACAATAAAAAGTAACAAAAACATCAAATGAATTACTAAAGTATAAAAGAACAAAATTTGGGGGAAAAATGGGTTGGATAGATGTGACCGACAATAGACATTCCCTCAGATAATCTGATCCCAAGCCATGAAGGCTTTAAAGGTGACAACCAGCACCTTGAATTGCACCTGGAAGCAAATCATCAGCCAATGCAGCTCCTGCAGGAGCGGTGACACATGTGCACACCAGTGTCTGCACAAAACCATGCGGGCTGCTGCATTTTGCACCAGCAGGAAATTCTGGATGCTCTTCAAGGGCAGCCCCATGTAGAGCGCGTTACAATAATCAAGATGGGAAGTGACCAGGGCATGAGTGACTGTGAGTAGGGACTTTTGATCCAGGAAAGGGCATAACTGGTGCACAACGCGCAGTTGCGCACAGGCCCTCCTGGCCACGACCTCCACCTGCTCTTTGAACAAGACTCATGAGTCCAGTAAAAGCCCTATATTATGCCCAGGGTCTGTTTGGGATAGTGCCACCCTATCCAAACCTAAAGGTGGTAATTTTCCCTTAGCCAACGAACCCCAAACCCAGAGCCACTCAGACTTCCAAGGGTTTAGTTTCAACCCGTTGCTCCCCATCCAGCCCCTAACAGCCTCCAGACAGTGCGAGAGGGAGGACACAGCAACACTTAACTCACTACCTGCCGAGACATAAAGATGAGTATCATCAGCATATTAGTGATACCTCAGTCCATGGTGACAGATGATCTCACCCAGAAACTTCATATAAACGTTGAACAGTTATGCTTCCCCAACTAACAGATAAGCATTTTCAGAATGTTTCTTCTACTCTCTCTGGTTCTCAAGATCCTGTAGCAGTCAGGAGAATATTTGTGGTACCATACATAGCACGCCAGTTATGACCATTCCAGTAACAGATTGATGAGGCCATGTGTATTCCCTAGTTTTACATCACTCATCAGTGTACTATAATTTTTGGTGCTCTGAAAGATACATTGACTTAAATGTTTGTGAACCTAGTTTAGTTTTCAATATTTCTGCCTTAATCAATACTTAAAGTGTTATGTATGTAGGTTTAAAGTCATTGGTTTAGTTTGAACTGTTCTTGTAAAATGTTAGAAATGATTGGTTTAAAAGTGCAGGAAAATCCTGCACTCTGATTGGCTGTCAACTGCGGCTGCTGGCTATAAGTAGCAGCCACAGCCCAGTCAAATTGGGTCTGTTCTGAGCTGAACGTCACAATAAACTTTAGAGCTGAAGCACTCCGTGTCTGCCTCTTCATGCAAACTTAACACCGGCGACGAAGGTGGGATTTTCCCTGAAGAGAAGACAACGTGGAGCAGAAGAAGAGTGAGATGGCTGTGCTGAACACCCCCCCCCCAGCCCCGTTCGATCTGACGGCAGAAGACTGGGAGTCGTATGCAGATCGTTTCCAAATATATCTGGAAGGAAACGATCTAGCCGACATTTCAGAGAAGCGGAAGAGGGCGGTCTTTCTTACGTACTGCGGTCCGGCAGTTTTCAAGATGGCGAAGGCATTGGCGGAGCTGCAGACGCGAAGGTAATGGACTGGCCTGACTTAGAAAAGCTGTTAAGAGCCCATTACGCACCACAAGTATCGTGCCTCATTAAGAGACATGAGTTTTACCGTCGTGATCAAGGGGAAAACGAAAACGTAAATGACTTCGTGGCAAGTTTAAGAGACATTGGGGGTGCATGTGAATTTAACAGTTTAGAAGAGGCCATCGTGATCGATCGTTCTGGGCCTTAAAGACAAGGTATTACAGAGCAAGTTATTAATGAAACCTAAGATCATGCTAAAAGAAGCCATTGAAGAAGCCTCTTCAGCAGAAGCTACCAAGTCCTCAGCAGCAGCCATGAAGAAGATGAACAGGGCCATGAGCCATTCTGATGGGGAAAAGTCTATCACAAACCATTGTGATGACCTAGATTCTGAGTCAGATTGCAGTGAAGTGGAAGAGGGAATTTACAGACTCAGAATGGAGGAAAAAGAAAGACCTGGAAAGAAAGAGGCAAGATTTCTACTGCAGAGGTTGTGGGGGAAGCCACCCCTGAACTGAATGCAAGTTTTTAGACACCATTTGCCTCCGTTGAAAAAAGAGGACATAGCAAGAGTCTGCAAATCATCCAGAACTCCACCCAACAGAAGGAAATTTCCTGCAAACAAAGACAAAGAATTCAAGCCCAACAATCTCAGTGAGAAAATGGGGTGCAGCACAGAAGCAAAAGGGAAGAATGAAACTCATCAGACAGTAACTATTGGTCATTCATCTTCTATCAATAACAGAAAAGTGCATGTCAAGGTACTTATAGAAGGAAGGCCTTGCCAAATGGAAGTGGACTCAGGCTCATATCTGTCTATGGTGTCATGGGACACTATTCAGACTACTCCCAAACATTCAGAAGAAGCATTTCAAGAAGCAAGCGCTGACTCTTAAAGACTACCAAAGGAACAAGATTCCAGTAGTTGGAACAAGAGAATTCAACGTGAAGTTCAAAGGCCACACCAAACGCTGCCCCTGACCATGGACAAGGATGCCCAAGTTTGCTGGGACTTGAGTGGTTCAACCCACTGGGCATTGAGGTGACTGGCATCAATCATGTGAGCAACACTGAATGGGAGGAGGCTTTGAAGTTTGAGTTTCCAGAGGTCTTCAGCGACGGATTAGGCAAGTACTTGGGGACCCCTATCACTTTCAGTCTAGATCCCAAGGTGCCACCAATCCGTTTAAAGCCCAGAAGGGTCCAATTTGCCTTAAAGGAAAAAATTGATGCACAATTAGGTAAATTAATAGCTCAAGGGGTTTTAGAGCCCACTGATCACTCCAGTTGGGAAACACCCATAGTCACACCAGTCAAGGCTGATGGGTCTGTGAGAATCTGTGGAGACTTCAAGGGACATTGAACCATGCGCTACAACAGAGCATATCCAGTTCCAGTGTGCATCATTTATTACATTCTCTTGGCAGGGGCACAGTCTTTGCCAAATTGGACTGGCCCAGGCATATCAACAGTTAACAGTTGATGATGCCACTGCAGAGGCCCAAACCATTGTGACTCATAGAGGTGCCTTCAAATGCAAAAGGTTGCAATTTGGAGTAAGTGTGGCACCAGGCATCTTCCAAAGCCTTATGGAAAGGATGCTCCAAGGACTGCCAGGGTAGTACCTTATTTGATGATGTGTTAATCTCTGCTGAAAATGACACTCAGTTACATGAGAGACTCAGAGAAGTCTTAACCAGATTCAAAAAGCGGGTTAAAAGTCAAAGAAGAAAAATGCACTCTTAGAACTGACAAGGTAGAGTTCTTGGGCTATATGATTGACAAGCATGGTATCCACCCCACAGATGCCAAAGTTCAGGCAATCAAAGAAGCCCCCAGGCCAAAATGCAAAACAGACTTGCAAGCTTTCCTGGGACTCATTAACTTCTATCACATGTTTCTACCTCAGAAGGCAACCATTGCAGAACCACTACACAGATTACTAGACAAAAAGTCTGCATGGGTCTGGGGCAGGAAAGAACAAGCTGCCTTTAACACTATTAAGAGACAAATCACTTCTGATTCTGTACTGATACAGTTCTCTGAGAATTTGCCAGTTGTACTGACTTGTGATGCATCCCCTTTTGGAGTGGGGGGGGGGTTTGAGCCACATGCTTCCCAGTGGGAGGGAAGCCCCTATTGCATTTTACTCTCGCACTTTGACTAAAGCAGAGAGAAATTACAGCCAACTGGACAAGGAAGCCTTGGCAATTGTTGCAGCTGTCAAGAAATTCCATGAGTATCTATATGGGAGAACATTTACTATTGTCACAGATCACAAACCTCTGTTAGGCATTGTGGCAGGGGACAAACCAACACCCATGATCCTGTCACCAAGAATGCTGAGATGGACTGAATTTCTTGCTGCTTATTCATACAAACTCATCCACAGGCCTGGAAAAGACATTGGGCATGCAGATGCTTTGAGTCGCTGCCCACTTCCTTCACACACTGAGGATCCTGCTCCTGAGACTTACACCTTTTTTCTAGAAACTGTTGCCAAGCTTCCAGTACACGCTGCTGAAATTGCCAGAGAGACTGCCAAAGACACTTTATTGGCTCCTGTTATAGGCTGGATTAAGAAAGGTTGGCCACTTCAAGATCTACCTCAACTTGCCCAACCTTTTAAATCCAGGCAAACTGAATTATCTGTATTAAGAGGATGTATTTTGTGGGGTAACAGGGTGGTTATTCCTGCAAAACTGCAAAAAGAGGTTTTGGAAATGTTACATGAGGGTCATCCGAGTATTGTAAGGACGAAGGGATTGGCCAGGAGTTATGTATGGTGGCCAGGTATTGACAAAATGGTTGAACACTGGGTTGCATCCTGTCCCAACTGCCAGGAAGTCAGGCCTGCCCCACCTCTCGCCCCCAAACAGGAATGGGAATGTCCTAGGGGCCCCTGGTCCAGGATTCACATTGACTTTGCTGGCCCTACCAGAGGGCACACCTTCCTTATTATAGTAGATGCATATTCCAAATGGCTAGAGGTTATCCCTATGGCATCTACCACAGCTGAAGCTGTCATCAAACAGCTTAAAAAGCTTTTTGTAACTCATGGGTTACCTGATATCCTAGTTTCTGACAATGGTCCTCAATTTACATCCAACCTTTATGAATCATATTTAGCACAGCAGGGTATCAGACATGCCCTGACAGCCCCTGGGCACCCTTCGGCTAATGGCTGGGCTGAACGCATGGTACATTTTATCAAGGAAAAACTTCAGCAATTGGGTCCTGGGGACATCACTGAGAAAGTTGAAAAACTACTCAGTGTCCAGCATATCACTCCCAACCCATCAACTAACTTATCCCCAGCAGAGTTGTTGATGGGTAGGAAACTCAGGTCTCCCCTTGACCGCCTTCATCCCACTTACGCACCCAATGCACCACTAGATTCCACTAGCAAAATTCACACATTCACTGTGGGTGATTCTGTTTATGCTAAGAACCTTATGGGTGAACCATTATGGATTCCTGCTGAGATAACCCAAATCACAGGCCCTAGGTCTTACAGGGTACAAACAGAGGATGGTGTCCTCTGGAGCAGGCACATTGATCAGCTTAGATCCAGATTACCTCAGGAACATCGCAATTGCTCCTCTCTAGTTCCCATACCTAATACCTCTTCTAGGGGGGAAGGGGAGGATCATGAGGATAATCAGCAAGCAAGAATCAACCCCATGTGTAACAAGCCAACATGACAGAAACCGTCCCAAAACCTGTCACAATGCCAAAATCCATCCTTACAAGTGGAAGGCTGTACATCACTACCTGACTTAGTGTTGGAGATGGATTGGGAGGAGACACCAGGTTGTAGTAACCAAACATGTTCTTCTATTACTAGAAGTCCAAGTATGGAAATGTCAGCAGACACATTTCCTCTCTCACTGGGTGAGAACATTAAAACATCTGAACCACGTAGGTCTCAACGTACACGTAAGAGCCCCACCTATTTAAAAGAATACATTAGATAGATGGGGTTTGAGTATGGACGTGAACCTAGTGGGGAGGGGTGTTATGTATGTAGGTTTAAAGTCATTGGTTTAGTTTGAACTGTTCTTATAAAATGTTAGAAATGTTTGGTTTAAAAGTGCGGGAAAACCCTGCACTCTGATTGGCTGTCAACTGCGGCTGCTGGCTATAAGTAGCAGCCGCAGCCCAGCCAAATCGGGTCCATTCTGAGCTGAACGTCAAAATAAACTTTAGAGCTGAAGCACTCTGTGTCTGCCTCTTCATGCAAACTTAACATAAAGTATAATATGTTTTCTACACAAGTCCTAAAAATAAAGAGAATGCAGTTGAACAAATAAATCAAAAACTTTATTCTTGTTCATTTATTTATTGAGCAGTGATGATCCATAGAGTAGCCAAGGGTTGGACATGTCTGAATGGCTGACTGTAACAACAACAATGTATGGATACACCAAGATGAATGCAACACTGAATTGGATGTCTACAATTATTGCCTTCATCATCAAACTAAAGCCAAAATTATCAATGCACAAATCTAAGTAGGGCAGTATTAGATGTCAGCTAAGGCTCAGGAATAATAATTAAGAACAATCCTTATTTAAAGAAGCCACCAATCATGGAACAGTGGTCATCATGAATAAGACTGCATGGGAAAGTGAGAAGATCTCCAACATCATCAACTTCAATTACATCTCCTTAGAACAACATATCTCCTAGGCTTTCATAACTAAACGAGAGGAAGAACAGTTTGCCCCATTGTTTCTGGCCTAGCACTTTACCTGCTGCACCAAAGTGGCTCTTAAACTTTCAGAATTGTGGAAAGGGATGTTCATATGAATTTTCCTGTATGATTATGGAGAATATTGGGAGAACTGGTAAATAAGGCTCTCTTGTTATCCTTTATTTTTTTTATTAACAGCATCACAAAACACCCACTAAAATGATAAACTTTTGGCATCACATGTACAGGAATGTGTTTGATGTTATGAATGATATAAAATAGGCATTTTCTTTCCTTTTGACAGGGATGCTGTGAAGCTCATGAGATGGAGAGGAGAGGAGAGGAGGAGGAGAGCAATGAGAAGGCTATAGATGAGGTTCCTATTATTGGCTTTAACGATAGGTGTGTCCTGTTGTTTAATGAAGATCTGCAGCACCACAGCTGAGATGACAGAAAAGGAGACTGCAATCACTTCCAAAGAAATCCCCCAAAATTCTTGATATGCTAAAGAAATTATACATTTTTTAAAAAAAAGAATTTTATTTTTTAAGACAAACATAAACAAATACATAAAAAAATAAAACCATCTTCCATTTTGTACAGTGTGTGTTGGTTACAGATCTTTTGTGCTATCCTTTCGTAGTCATCACACAGTTTATATAAGTTCTCACATTATCAATCCAACATATGCTTATATATTTATCAATTATTAATCATTCATGACTAAACTATTTACTCCATCATTTATATGAGATATTCTAGGTTTTATTTAAAAAATTATATTACACATTCATCCAATTGTTATATATATTTAAATTACATTTTATATCGATCTATTGAGCTTCTATTACAAGATTTCCTGATCTATTATATTATCATGTCTTTTTATCCAACCATTGATAAAACAAATCCCATATCATATAAAATTGTTTATCTTCTTGTTCTCTGATTTCAAATGTCAATTTACTCATTTCAGCACAATCCATAATTTTCTTAATAACTTCCTCCTGCATAGGTATTTTTTTCATTTTTCTAATTCTTAGCAAATACAATCCTAGCTGCTGTCAAAACATTTACAATCAAATATTTCAATTCTTTATTGTACATTTCCTGTATAATTCCCAATAAAAGTATCTCTGGCTTAAAGTCTATATGTTGTTTTATATTTATGTTGGAGGTGAAGATACTCGCTTCCTACTTGAAAGCTTGAGAGTTCAATCTTAGGCAGGGTTTCTCTATTAGGGCCCAAAGAGAAAATACTGCTGAGAACCCTGCATAGGCATCAAGAAGGGCATCCGGACAGCAAATACTCAGCTACATTCAGTTTATAGAGCTCACTCCTAATAAAAGGAATTAAAGATAAAGGTTCCCCTTCACATGAATGCTGGTCATTTTCAGCTCTAGGGGGCATTGCTCATCTCCATTTCTAAGCGAAAGAGCCAGAGCTGTCCTAAGATGTCTCTATGGTCATGTGGCTGGCATGACTAAATGCTGAATGTTAAGTCTGCATGAAGAGTCAGACGCGAAGAGTTCCAGCAAAGAGTTTATTCAGTGACTACAGCTCGAATGGACCCGAGTTGGCTGCTCTGGCTGCCTCTTATAGCCTGCAGCCGTAGTTGCCAGCCAATGGGAGTGCAGGGTTTCTTCCCGCACTATTTAAACCAATACCATTTAACATTTTACAAGAACAGTTCAAATAAACCAATGACATTCAAACCTACATACATAACACCCCTCCCCACTAGGTTCAGTCCATACCAAACCCCAACCTATCTAATGTATTCCTTTAAATAGGTGGGGCTCTTACGATGTGTTGAGACCTTCGTGGTTCAGAAGTTTTAGTTCTCACCCAGTGAGAGGGGAAATGTGTCTGCTGACATTTCCCTGTTAGGACTTCCTGTGAAAGGAGACCCTGTTAGACTGTTAGAATCTGGTCTCTCCTCCCAACCCATCTCCATTCCAATGTCAGCACCCAAGTCAGGTAGTGATGTGCAATCTTCCACTTCTAAGGATGGATCTTGGCATTGTGACAGGGTTAGGGATGGTTCCTGTCGTAATAATCGTTACACATGGGGTTGATTCTTGCTTGCTGATTTTCCTCCTGTTCCTCCCCTTCCCCTAGAAGTGACATCAGGTGAGGGATCCAGAGAGAGACAGAGCGATGTTTCTGAGGGAACCTGGATCTAAGTTGGTCAATGTGCCTGCTCCAGAGAGTCCATCCTCTGTTTGTACCCTGTAAACGAGGGCCAGTGATGTGAGTTATTTCAGCAGGAATCCACAAGGTTCACCTATAAGGTTCTTAGCATATACAGAATCACCCACACTGAAGAACGAAACTTTGGAAGTGGAATCAGTGGTGGTTGGAGTGCGTAAGTGGGATGAGGCGGTCAAGGGAAGACCTAAGTTTCCTATCAACAACTCTGCTGGGGATAAGTTATTGGATGGGCTAGGGTGATGTGCTGAACACTAAGAAGTTTTCAAGCTTCTCAGTGATGTCCCCAGGACCCAGCTGCTGAAGCTTCTCTTTGGTAAAAGCGTGCCATGCGTTCAGCCCGCCATTAGCCGAAGGGTGCCCAGGGCAGTGAGGGCATGCTGATACCCTGTTGTGCTAGAAAGGATTCAAAAATGTTAGATGTGAATTGAGGGCCATTGTGAGACAAAAGGACATCTGGTAACCCATGGGTTACAAACAATTTTCTGAGCTGCTGATGACAGCATCAGTTGTGGTGGATGTCATGGGAATTACCTCTAGCCATTTGGAATATGCATCTACTATAACCAGAAAAGTGTATGCCCTCTAGTAGGGCCTGTGAAATCAATGTGGATCTAGACCACGGGCCCCTAGGACATTCCCATTCCTGTGTGGGGGCGTGAGGTGGAGCAGGCCTGATACCTGGCAATTGGGACAAGATGCAACCCAGTTTTCAACCATTTTATCAATACCTGCCATACATGTCCTGGCCAATCCCTTCATCCTTACAATCCCAGGATGACCCTCATGTAACATTCCAAAAACCTCTCTTGCAGTTTTGCAGGAATAACCACCCTGTTACCCCACAAATAGATAATTCAGTTTGCCTGGACTTAAAAGGTTGGGCAAGGTGAGGTAGATCTTGAAGAGGCCAACCTTTCTTAATCCAGCCTATAACAGGAGCCAACACAGTGTCTTTGGCAATCTCCAAAGCAGCATGGACTGGAAGCTTAGCAACAGTCTCTAGGAAAAGGTGTGTGTTTCAGGTTCAAAGTCCTCCTTGTAAGGCAGTGGGCAACGACTCAGTGCATCAGCATGTCCAATGTCCTTGCCAGGCCTGTGAATCAGTTTGTATGAATAGGCTGCAAGAAATTCAGTCCACCTCAGCATTCTTGGTGACAGGATAGTAGGGTAGGTTTGTCTCCTGCCACAATGCCTAATAAAGGTTTGTGATCTGTAACAATGGTGAATGACCTCATACAGATATTCATGAAATTTCGACAGCTGCAACAACTGCCAATGCCTCCTGTCCAGTTGGCTATAATCTCTCTGCTTTGGACAAAGTGCGAGAGTAAAATGCAATAGGGCTTCCTTCCACTGGGAAGCCTGTGACTCAAAAACCCACTCCAAAAGGGATGCATCAAGTCAGTACAACAGGCAAATTCTCAGAGAATTGTATCAATACAGCATCAGATGTGATTAGTCTCTAATACTATTAAATGCTGATTGTTCCTTCCTCCCCAGATCCAAGCAGCCTTTTATCAAGCAAATGATGCAAAGGTTCAGCAATGGATGCCTTGAGGTAGAAACATGTGATAAAAGTTAATGAGTCCAAGGAAGGCTTGCAAATCTGTTTTGCATTTAGGTTTAGGGCTTCTTTGATTGCTTTAACCTTGGCATCAGTAGGGTGAATGCCATGCTTGTCAATCATATAGCCCAGGAACTCAAC
>CM019155.1:131384769-131445777 GCA_009733165.1 Naja naja
CATCCACTGCTTCACTGAATGGACATGGGGTGGAGATATACAGCTGGGTGTCATCTGCGTATTGCTGATATCCCACCCCATGTTGTTGGATGATCTCATCCAGCAGTTTCATGTAGATATTAAATAGGAGGGGAGAGAGGACCGAGCCCTGAGGCACCCCATAGATGAGGGGCCGAGGGGTTGACCTCTGTCCTCCTACCAACACTGACTGCGACCGACCAGAGAGATAGGAGGTGAACCACTGTAACACAGTGCCTCCCACTCCCAACCCCTTCAGCTGCCACAGAAGGATACCATGGTCGATGGTATCGAAAGCCGCTGAGAGGTCAAGTAGCACCAGGATAGAGGAATGACCCCTATCCCGGGCTTGCCAGAGATCATCAAACAGTGTGACCAAAGCAGTCTCCATGCTATATCCAGGCCTGAAACCCGATTGAAAAGGGTCTAGATAATCCATCTCATCCACTTTTTCAATAACCTTCCCCACAAAAGGGAGGTTGGAGACTGGATGAAAATTCTTTAATACAAGCCGGGTCCAGGGAAGGATTGTTGAGGAGGGGCCTTACCACCACTTAACCCCGCAACTTTGGGAATAGTCCCAAAGTGTTTTGTTTTTCTCTTTGAAGATGTTTTGCTTCTCATCCAAGCAGCTTCTTCAGAGCTGAAGAAGCTTCTTGGATGAGAAGCAAAATGTCTTCAAAGAAAAACAAAAAAGTCTAGTTGCCTCTTGAAAAAGTATCTCTGGGACAACTATGACCTGGATAACCAAGAATCTCTATAGAGAAGGAAAATAATAATACAGTCTTACTACATGGTTAAATATGCTTAGGCATAAAACAGTGCTGTGGGAATTATGTGTTTAGCAGAGAGTGCCATGTTATGGAAATTTTACCATGGTTTTACCCTAATTTAATATTTTATTTTGTTTACTATATTGTCCACATATTTTATACACATATATTTGTTGTTGCTTTATTTAAACTTATATTTGTGTTTGTATGTATAATGTGTTTCATCAGTGTTGAATATAAGTGACTGCACGATCTCTGTAGATACCGTACATTAAGTAAAATAAATAAGAAACCTTTCATTTCCAAAAGATTTATTGCCATGATGTTTCCCCATATCCCATGTATTTCTATCCTAAGATCATTTATGGCTCTTCTCCAACAATAAATGACAAAACCAAAGAAGATTTCTTCCACCAGATGTTTCCAAATGTGATCCATCACTACATGGGCATTCTTGAGTTACTACTGCATTTCAAATGGATCTGGATTGGTGTGATTGCTTCAAATGATGACAATGGAGATTTATTTGTACAGGATATACCTCCCATTTACTCTCAGAAAGGTATCTGTGTAGACTTCTTAGAAAAAATACCTCAAATATCTTATTCAGGTGATGTTGCTGAAACTTCAGTGGAATGGTTTGGATCTTCACATATTGTCACTGGAAGTAGTGCCAATGCTATTATCATACAAGGTGAAATACACACCATTAGTGTCTTAAGATTGCTATTCCACTTTTCTCAGTTTTATGATGTAACAATTGAGAACCGAGTGTGGATTATGACAGCCCAGATGGATTTTACTTCTCCTGGATTTCAAAGAGATTGGGACATACATTTCCTTCACGGGGCTCTGTCATTTGCTGTTCATACAAATTGCCCTAGAGGATTCCAGAAATTTCAGAAGGAAAGAAGCCCTCTCTCAGAAACTAGAGATGGCTTTATCCGAAACTTCTGGAAAGATGCTTTTAAATGTGACTTCTCAAATTCCACTCTAGAAGAGCGAGATGAGGAGATCTGCACTGGGGAGGAAAAACTGGAGACACTACCTGTGACCCTATTTGATACAAGCATGACTGGCCACAGTTATAGTATCTACAATGCAGTTTACATCATGGCATATGCTTTGCATGCAATAACTTCATCCAACTCAAAACAGAGAGCAAAGATAAAAGAGATAAGACAAAAAGGACTACATGAACAGCCATGGCAGATACCATTTGTACAAATGTAAAATGGTTTTATTTTGTTGAGAAGAGATATTAAACCAAATGACCATAGTAATGTAGTTCATTATCACCAGAAATGCCAGGAAGAAAATTTAAGATAATTATGAAAGAAAACCACCTTCTCCCCCATTCTCTTCATTGTTTTTATTGAATTACAATTCATAAACATTATCAAGTTCTTAATCAATATAAATTCAAGTTACATAGAAAAAATAGAAATACCAAAATACTAATAAAAAGTAAATAAATAGATGTTGTACATGTATAGATTAACGTACACATGATGTATTGACCACAAATTATACTCTATTGCTATAGAGGTAAACCATAAAATCCATCAAAATTGGATGAAATTGTGATTGCTAACTCTGATATCTAATTATTTTAACTGTATCAGTTATTTTTTTTCTAATGTGACAATTAAAGAGGCTTGTTAATCCACATTTCAACTGTTACATTATCTTGAGTTTTCCAATGTTTGTCATTTTAGCTGCTGATATTAAAGAGATAATGAGTTCCTTATGTATAAACCTGAAATTTGGTCCTGCAAATAAATTTGGTAAACTTGATTTTGGGGAACATTCAATTCTTTTTTTATTCATGGTACTTATCTCCATTTTTAATCAAAATGATATAACTTTACCACATGATGGGTGGGGGATAAGATCCACATGGTGGTTGGATATGGTGGGAGGTGAAGAGGGAGGGGGCCGTATCATTCAATGGGGGTGCACCCTTGCTATTTGCAAGTGGTGCTGCGCTCCGACCCCCATCTCTCTGCCTGCTACCCTGGGGATCCAGGAGATCAAGTCCCTGGGCTTGGGCTGGTTTATTTAAATGCCAAGTCCATGGTAAATAAAGCTCCCCTCCTCAATGATTTGATCAGGGAGAAGGGCACGGACCTGGCTTGCATCACGGAAACCTGGTTGGGGCCAGAGGGAGGGGTCCCCCTGGTTGAATTATGCCCACCAGGTTTCTGGGTGCTGCACCAGCCAAGAGCCCAGGGTAGGGGTGGGGGAGTGGCTGTTGTCATCAGGGAGACCTTATGTCCAAGGGAGATCCCTGTCCCGCAGATAGGCAGATGTGAACTTCTCCTCATGAGGCTGGGCCCATGTGGTCAGTTGGGTCTGTTGCTGGTGTACCTACCTCCCAGCTGCGTAGCAACGGCCCTGCCCGAACTGCTTGACCTCGTCTCAGGAGTGGTAGTGGAGTTTCCCAAACTTTTAGTATTGGGAGACTTTAATGTGCCCTCCCTGTGGGAAGGATCAGGCCTAGGACGGGAGTTCATGGCCTCCATGGCAGCCATGGACCTGACCCAGATAATTCAAGGCCCAACTCATGAGGGGGGCATACACTGGACCTAGTTTTTATCTCGGGACAGTAGTATAATGATCTGGGGGGGGCTCTCCAACTATTCACCTCCTGCCATGGACAGATCATTATCTCCTTCGGCTGGTCTTCCATTATGCCACCCCTCACTGCTGGGAGGCGGAACCCATGAGATGGTTCTGCCCCAGGTGCCTGATGGACCCTGAGTGGTTCCAGACGGTGCTTGGGCCATTTCCTACCTCCCTGATCCACAACTCGGCTGATGCCGAGCAGGATGCCTGGCAACAGGCTGCCTCCAGGGCACTCGACCAGGTTGTCCCCTTGTGGCCCCTCACCTGACGCAGATCCCGGTTAGCTCCCTGGTTTTCCGCGGATCTCCAGGAGATGAAGTGTTGGAGGAGGGGCCTGGAGAGCCATTTGAGGTCCACCCAATCTGAATCCGACCAATCCCAGGTGAGAGCCTTCTCTAGGATTTACCTGGCTGCAATAAAAACAGCGAAAAGGGCTTACTTCTCTGCTCCCATCGCATCTGCAGATAATCACCCGGGTGCCCTGTTTAGGGTAGCATGCTCCCTCCTGGATCAGGGGGTGAGGGGGGACCTTTGTAGGGATGGGCTGAGGAGTTTAGTCAGCATCTGCTGGATACGATCGCTCGGATTTGGACCGGTTTGGACACCAATTGGCTAGAGTTGGACATGGAGGCAATGACAAGTCTTGTCAAGATTATCTGGGATGAGTTTCACCCTGTGACCTTAGATTCGGTGGACAGGATTATGCAGAGGCTGAGTGCCACCACCTGTTTATTGGACCTGTGCCCCTCCTGGCTGGTTTATGCCACCCAGGAGGGTACACTTGGCTGGCTCCAGGCAATTACCAATGCATCATTGCAGGAGGGATCCTTTCCCGCTGCCTTGAAAGAGGCGGTGGTGAGGCCCCTCCTCAAGAAGCCTGCCCTGGACCCAGCCAATTTCAACAACTTTCATCCCATCTCCAACCTTCGCTTTGTTGTGAAGGTTGTTGAGAATGTGGTGGCCCAGCAGCTTCTGACTTTCCTGGAGGAAGCTGATTACCTAGATCCGTATCAATTGGGCTTCAGGTCACAGCATGGAGACGGCATTGGTCGCACTGATGGAGGATCTCTGGAGGGCTCGGGATAGAGGATGTTCCTCTATCCTGGGTCTATTAGACCTCTCAGCGGCTTTTGATACCATCGACCATAGTATCCTACTGTGACATCCTTGGGGGTTGGGAGTGGGAGGCACTGTTCTACAGTGGTTCTCCTCCTACCTCTCAGGACGCACACAATCAGTGTTGGCAGGGGGACAGAGGTCGACCCCAGGGCCCATCACTTGTGGGGTGCCACAGGGGTCAGTTCTTTCTCCCCTCCTGTTCAACATCTACATGAAGCCGCTGGGTGAGATCATCCATGGTTTCAGGGTGAAGTATCATCAATATGCTGATGATACCCAGCTCTTCATCTCCACCCCAGACCATCTCAGTGATGCCCTCCCCATGATGTCCCATTGCCTGGAGGCGGTATGGATCTGGATGGGGAGAAACAGGCTCCAGCTCAACCCAGACAAGACTGAGTGGCTGTGTCTACCGGCATCTCGGGTTATCCAAGAAATTCCATCATTGACCATGGGGGGAGAGGTGTTGCCCCCCGTAGATAGGGCGCACAACTTGGGTGTCCTCCTGGATGCACGGCTAAGTATGGATGAGCAGGTGGGAGCCGTCACCAGGAGGGCATTTGCCCAGGTTCACCTGGTGCATCAGTTGCGGTCCTATTTGGACCGGGATGCCCTATGCACAGTCACCCATGCACTTGTTGCTTCCCGTCTTGACTACTGCAATGCTTCCTACCTAGGGCTGCCCTTGTGGACTATACCGAGGCTTCAACTAGTGCAAAATGCAGCTGCGTGGGTAGTGATGGGAGTGACCCGATACTCCCATGTGACACCCCTCCTGTGCGATCTACATTGGTTACTGGTTGCCCTCCGGAAAAGATTCAAGGCGCTGGTGTTAACCTATAAAGCCCTCCATGGCCAGGGTCCAGGATATTTGCAGGAGCACCTCCTACCACCATCAAGTTCCAATTGCCCAGTGTGCTCCTGCCGGCAGAGCCTCCTCAGGGTGCCGTTGACCAGACAATGTCAGCTGGCAGTTCCCCGGGGGAGGGCCTTCTCTGTGGGGGCGCCCACCCTATGGAGCCAACTGCTCCTGGGGTTGCAGCTGGCTCCCAACCTTCACTCCTTCCGCCATGATCTTAAAACTTGTCTGTTTGAACAGGCCAGCCTGGATTGAGGTTGGTTGGGATTTTTCTTTTAATTAATTGATTTTATTACATTTTAGGGATTTATTTGGAAGCTTATATTTTAATTTCTTGTGTTCATGTTTTTATTTTGACTTTCATGTGAGCCGCTCCGAGTCCCCCGGAGATGGGGTGGCATATAAATCTAAATAAATAATAATAATAATGATCACCATAAATGTAAAATAACCCCCACCTTTTTTGACATTCTGTTCAATATTTAGAAGAAATATTTTAATATAATTATGTCACAATCTGTCTCGAATTTCTGAAAAGTTCTAGCAATATATAATTTTCCACTGCTGTTCTCACATTAAATCTTAGTTTTAGTTTACTTTTATTGTCATTGCACCTCATACAACAAAATCAAAATTTCTGCCAATTTGTCTCCTGGATGGAATTTCCAAGTTCAGTATGCCAACCTGCATTTAAATAATGGGGTGGTTCTCTTATTTTTAATTGAAATAATGATCTACACATTTTACAGATTAAATTCTCAGAATGGTATATAAAATTATGTTGATGAACCTCCTGTGTTTCTATTTAAGTTGATACCAAACTAACTATGATAACTTATAACTTATCAGTTGCTCTCTCTGATCTTTATTGAGAGGTTTATCAACATAGTCTTGTATCAATTTGAGAATTTACAATTTCTCTATGTTCTCTCACTCTCTCTTCCCCCTCCCCCCTCTCTCTGTCTCTCTGTCTCCATTTAGAATGTCAATAGATGAAATATGTAAAATATCTACATTTAATATTACTATGCCAAAAATGTCTTCCAAAATGGCATATTTTGCTACAATAAAGGCATTTACTTTCTTAAATGTGGCATTCCAGCTTCTCAGTTGGTGTCACCATGCTGCCTGAAAAGATCAAGTGATGTCCTCTCCTTCTCCTCCACCACCTCTTCCTCCTCCTCATTCTACTCCCTCTCCTTCTACTCCTGCCTGTGCAAATCCACCTCAAGCACTTGTAACATGTGGTCTCTGCAGATCAGAGGACCCCAAATACTGCATTTCATCCTGAAAAGTTCAACTTCATGAAGCTTTAGAATTTTCATCACTCCCCAAACATTTATTATACAAAATAATTTAATAAATATTTATCTAATATAGATAGATCATTATGGAGAAAACCTATGTAGTCACTAGGAATAAAAATAACTTGATGACATTGATCAATCAATCAGTCAAATATTAGAAACAACAATAGCAATACATAACCCAATCAATGCTTTTGGGGGTTCATATTGACCACTTTGGGAATTCTGCTTAGACCATTACCCAGGTGTTTCCATTGCATTAGGACTCTTACGAATGTTGTCTCATGACATCATTTTGTCTCCACCTTTTCCCCAATTTAGCTTCACAAGTTTCTGAGAGGTACTTTCTTTAAAAACAGTGCTGAAGAAAATATTCCCTTTGATGACAATGGACATATAACTTCTGGATTTGATATTTTCAACTGGGTTATATACTCAAATAATACATTTACAAATGTCAAAGTTGGATGGGTAGAGACAAATTCTTTCACTTCCAAATCACTCAACATTCAGGAAGATTTCATTATATGGCCCACAAGATTTAACCAGGTATATATTTGTAGAGATTTGCAGATAGTTCAGTCCCCATTTTGAATATTTAAAAAGTGAGAAAACTACAGCTCCCATACTTTAAGTCCTCTGGAATTTTAATAGTTGACTCTATTGCCTGTTTTTCAATGCTATTTAGGTTGTTGTTTTGTTTAGATGGTCTTGTTTCTTTAAATTATGTATTTTTAATTCTTATAAATATCCTTGAGAAGTTTGGAGTTGGGTAAAGAAAGAAAGAAAGAAAGAAAGAAAGAAAGAAAGAGAAAAAAAAAAAAAGAAAGGAAGGAAGGAAGGAAGGAAGGAAGGAAGGAAGGAAGGAAGGAAGGAGGTTTTACTTCTCAAACCAAATACACTGCTCAAAAAAATAAAGGGAACACTTAAACAACACAATGTAACTCCAAGTCAATCACACTTCTGTGAAATCAAACTGTCCACTTAGGTAGCAACACTGATTAACAATCAATTCCACATGCTGTTGTGCAAATGGAAGAAACAACAGGTGGAAATTATAGGCAATTAGCAAGACATCCCCAATAAAGGTGCGGTTCTGCAGATGGTGACCACAGACCACTTCTCAATTCCTGTGCTTTCTGGCTGATGGCTTGGTCACTTTTGAATACTGGCAGTGCGTTCACTCTAGTGGTAGATGAGACAAAGTCTACAACCCACACAGGTGGCTCATCCTGGATGAGCGCAGCTCATCCAGGATGGCACATCAATGCGAGCTGTGGCAAGAAGGTTTGCTGTATCTGTCAGCGTAGTGTCCAGAGCATGGAGGCGCTACCAGGAGACAGGCCAGTACATCAGGAGACATGGAGGAGGCCGTAGGAGGGCAACAACCCAGCAGCAGGACTGCTACCTCCACCTTTGTGCAAGGAGGAACAGAAGGAGCACTGCCAGAGCCCTGCACAATGACCTCCAGTGGGCCACAAATGTGCATGTGTCTGCTCAAACCGTCAGAAACAGACTCCATGAGGGTGGTATGAGGGCCCGACATCCACAGGTGGGGGATGTGCTTACAGCCCAACACCATGCAGGACATTTGGCATTTGCCAGAGAACACCAAGATTGGCAAATTTGCCACTGGCGCCCTGTGCTGTTCACAGATGAAAGCAGGTTCACACTGAGCACATGTGACAGATGTGACAGATGTGACAGATGAAAGCAGGTTCACACTGAGCACATGTGGCAGAATGTTCTGCTGCCTGCAACATTGTGGAAGAATTTTCACTTTGCTGTGTTCTTTTCACTGTTTACATTTAAAAGTTTGAAAGAACCAATAGCAGCACAGCTGCATTTTGAATGTACTGACTTTTATAGCCACACCCCTTCTTGATATAAGGCTATAAAAGGAACTGCCTCAGTGACAGTTACCCAGTTCCAAGAAGTCCCAAGAAAGAAGCTGTCTGCTTCCAGTCCCAAGATATCTGCAGACAGAGAAGTCCCAGGATAATCTGCATAGGCAACCAGTCCCAAGCTGACAGGCACCAAGTTCCAAGAAATTCTAGAAAGAGACTGCCCCAAAGAAGCTGCAAGGAAGATAGTTCCTAGGCAAAGGACTGTTTGGAAGTGCTCTGTCTCTCCTTTTCTGTAAAAAGGACTCTTGGAACTCCAGCTACATAGGTATTCATTAGAATTTAAGGACTTTGAGGACACTCAGAAGAAATAGAGGACATTGGTATGCTTTCTTAAATATTTATTTGTTTTATCTAATTGTTGTGACAATAAACAAGTTCTGAATTGAACTCTTCTGGGCTCAACTCTTTTTGAATAATTTCATTATAGACAAAGGTTTATGTTCCATTGATTTTGTTAATCTCACAAGATTTATTTTTGACAAACATCCTCCAGCATGACCGGTTTGGCAGTGGGTCAGTAATGGTTTGGGGTGGCATTTCTTTGGATGGCTGCACAGACCTCCATGTGCTTGTCAGAGGTAGCCTGACTGCCATTAGATACCGAGATGAGATCCTCAGACCCCTTGTGAGACCATATGCTGGTATGGTTGGCCTTGGGTTCCTCCTAATGCATGACAATGCTAGACCTCAAGTGGCTGGAGTGTGTCAGCAGTTCCTGCAAGACGGAGGCATTGATGCTATAGACTGGCCCACCCATTCCCCAGACCTGAATCCAATTGAGTACATCTGGGACATCATGTCTTGCTCCATCCACCAATGCCATGTTGCACCACATACTGTCCAGGAGTTGGGGGATACTTTAGTCCAGGTATGGGGGGAGATCCCTCAGGAGACCATCCGCCACCTCATCAGGAGTATGCCCAGGCATTGTAGGGAGGTCATACAGGCATGTGGAGGCCACACACACTACTGAGCCTCATTTTGACTTGTGTTAAGGACATTACATCACAGCTGGATCAGCCTGCAGTGTTTTCTTCCACTTTAGTTTTGAGTGTACCTCCAAATCCAGACCTCCATGGGTTGATGCATTTGATTTCCATTGTTAAGTTTTGTGTGATTTTGTTGTCAGCACATTCAACTACTGTACATTGTGTTGTTTAAGTGTCCCCTTTATTTTTTGAGCAGCTTATTTAATGTGGTAAATTAGGGGGACCTTGAGTTTAATTTATAGGTTTGAATTCCAAAAACAAGCAAGAAATTTTAAGTAAACCTGGCTTAAAAAAGAGAAACTGCCAATGCTTGCGGCAGATGTAATATCTGGAAAAAAAACAGGTAAGTAGGAATCTGTCCTGTGTCCTAATAATGGTAGGGCTAATGTGTCTGCAACCTAGACACCAGTGGTAATATTCAGCCAGTTGCCTGGCCACCCTAATCCTAACCTGTCCACCCAATGCTCACTCACACCGCCTGACCACTCCAGCACACTGGGTCCTCATGGCTTGCCTTTAACTTGCCGTCCCACATGGTGCCTGCACCCCAACTGAGCAGCCCTGATCTGCCTGCTCACAGGTAAGTCTGAGAGCTGTGCTAGCCCTGCCCACTGTTCCCGGATCTTCCCATCCCCTCACCATTCCTGAATTTTACTGGCCCATCCCACCTCCCTGGGCTTGGCTGGCTGGCTTCCCTACCGGCAAGGCCCCATCCTAGGCATTGCGTTGGCTGGGGCAAGCCCCACACCATCTCTGGGCTTAGTTGGCTGGCTAACCTGCCATGTGATGCTCTCCCAGCTCTCCCTACCATGTGCTGGCTGCAGCGCAGTGAGCGGTGGCAGAGGTGCTCCAACTGGGAGGGCAGGGATTTTTGGAGCTGCCTCCCATATCAGCATCTCTGCCACCTGCTTCTTTTCATCATCCAGGAGAAGGGTGCGGTAGTGGCAGTGCATCGAAAGGGAAGGTGGAGACTCCCGGGGTGCCTCCTGTATTAGTGCTGCTGCCTCCACCACTGTTGCCCACTTCCTTTCATCACCTGGGAGAAGTAAGCGGTGGTGGAGGTGCTCCGAAAGGGAGGGCAGATGGATGTCCCAAGGTTGCTCACTTTTTTCATTCTTCTGCCACCCGCTGCTCTGGAACTTGCCAGATCAGTTCATCCCAGATCAGGTGTGTGTGTGTGTGTGTGTGTGTGTGTGTGAGAGAGAGAGAGAGAGAGAGAGAGAGAGAGAGATGCAGAGAGAGAGTTGCAGAGGGAGAGAAAGATGCAGAGAGAGGCAAAGAGTGGGGGGCAGAGAGAGAGAGAGAGAAAGAAAGAAAGAAAGAAAGAAAGAAAGAAAGAAAGAAAGAAAGAAAGAAAGAAAGAAAGAAAATAGGAAGGAAGGGAGAGAGAGAAAAAAAACCCTCTGTGCTATTATTTTTAATTGTTCCATTATTTATCATATATTAATATTTTACACTGTCCCTAGACCTACAGTGATTTCATTGCCTTTCTTTTGCCCAGGTATTTTTCAGGGTTTACATGCATTCAATATCTACAGTCCGGAGCATAAATAAACATGTGTTTAACAGAGTTGAAAGGGACTATGGAGGTCTTCTAGTCCAACCCCCTGATCAGGCAGGAAAACTGAGCATGCCAAACTCTGAGTAGAGGTCCTGGGAAAGGTGTCAGAATAACAGAATAACACTTAGAAGGGACCTAGGGGGGGAACCCTATACCATTTCAGAGAAATGGCTGTCCAGTCTTTTCTTAAAAACTTCCAGTGTTGGAGCACTCACAACTTCTGGAGACAAGCTGTTCCACTTGTTAATTGTTCTCACTGTCAGGAAGTTTCTCCTTAGTTTTAGGTTGCTTCTCTCTTTGTTCAGTTTCCATCCATTGCTTCTTGTTTGCCTTCTGGTGCTTTGGAAAATACCCCCGCCTTCTTTCTGGCAGCCCTTTAAAGCCTATCATGCTCTTGGGCAAAGCATGTGAGCCATTTCCTCCTTTCAGTCGCCCATGTAAGTACATCTATAGTATGTAGATAATAAAGTCAAAAAAAAGATGAAAAACATTTTTACAGAACTATAGATGTTAGGCTGGGTATGACAAGGAAAGGCTGGAACAGGAGGGGCCAGGTAAGGCACTCCTTGATGAGAGTTGAGATGGCCACACCCACCCAGTCACTTGACCACCAAGCCACACTCACTAAGCAAGCCACGCCCACAGAACCAGTAGTAAAAAAATTAAATCCCACCACTGATAGACACTAGAGAAAGTGTTTCAGAGTTACAAGGACATTCCTACATCAAATAAGGAGTCTTCCTATATTGATCTACTAGGATGGCTGAGAGAGGGTGTAACATTGTGTCTTTGTGAAGACTCTTTTGTGCTTAGGAACTTCTGATGCATTCAAGCTGTAGGAGGTGACCAGGCTGAGCCCGAAGGAGGGGTTAAGCACATGGTCAGTCCGCATACTCATAAGAGATCTAAATCCAGTCCACCTTGAGTTCTGTTGACCCTTATCTACCACCAATTTGCTTTAACTCTTAGTAGTTTATATTATTGTGTAGGGTATTAGCATGCAGTAAACCTATATTCAGTTTAATTACTTTGGCTTCGGACTTCTTACATTTGACCCAAGTAATACATATAGAGTGGCAAACCAGTTGTTTTGTATCTGTTTGTGTTTCTATAGGAGGAATTCCTCCCTTGCATAGATATCCTATTTGCAAAAATCAATACAGTCATAGCATGTCAATAGTACCAAACCAATTCTTCATTTTCTTTATCTCTTTCATTCAGGAAAGACCGTGTTCTATGTGTAATGAAAATTGCCATTCAGGTTCAAGTAGGACCAAAATAGACGGAAAGCCATATTGTTGCTACAAGTGCCTTCCATGTCTAGAAAATAGGATTACAAATAATAAAGGTAAAACAGTACTATTAATGTATGTATGAATGAAGCAAAACTTTGTGCCTGCTTCCTAAATAACTTCCCATGAACCTGAGGAAGAAGAAACATTTTAATACCAACTGTAAAACAGCTAGAGGTCCAAAAAATATTGGTAAAATCATTAGAAAGCACTATGTGCAATCATAGCTCTGAGACTAAGGTTCTACCTCATTAAATAATTGATGAGTTGCTACATCCAATTAAATTCTTTTCTTGGATATTGGCTCTTTCCAATCACTTATACATTGCAATCCCATACATATCCAATTACATAAATCTACTTCTGCCATATCTATGATTGAAAAAACAACTATAATTTAATTTGCTGAATAGAATTATAACAAATAAAATTCGTCCAATTTTAAATCAGTTTGAATATTCAGTGGATTAATCAAAGGGGGATAAAAGTAAATGTTAGTTGGAGTTGAGTTCAATTCTGTGCATGTTCACTGACCATATTACAGAAGTGACTTCAGTCTGCCCAATAGATTTTTAACTCCCAAGCAGTCTCCCTTTGAAGTGTTAAGGAGGCCCACTGGGTTAAACCTCTTCTGTCAGTATTACTCATGTTTTGATTATTGCAGAATATTCTATATTGTCCTAATACAATTCATGTCCTCGTTCATTCATTCATTCATTTTTGCAGACATGGATGATTGTGTACCATGCCCAAAAGGACAATATCCAAACAACAACCATGACTCATGCCTTCTAAAACATATAGTTTTTCTGTCTTATGAAGACCCATTAGGGATCAGTGTGGTCATTACTGTAATTGTCTTTGCTTGCATTGCCACTGTGATGCTTGGGATCTTCATCAAATACCAGAACACTCCTATAGTCAAGGCCAACAACTGGAACATCATCAACCTTCTCCTTATCTCCCTTGTGCTCTCATTCCTTTGCAGTTTGTTATTCATTGGAAAACCTGAAAAGGTGACCTGCCTTTTCCAACAAACTGCTTTTGGGGGTCATCTTTTCAGTAGCCATTTCTTGTGTGTTGGCCAAAACCATCACTGTGGTTTTAGCTTTCATGGCTTCAGTGCCAGAATCCAAAATGAGGAGGTGGCTGGGCAAACCATTAGATAATTTCATTGTTGTTTCTTGTTCCCTCATTCAAGTAATTGTTTGCAGTGTTTGGCTTATAATCTCACCCCCATATCCAGATGCTGATATGAACTTAGTGGCAGATGAAATCATTCTAGAGTGTAATGAAGGCTATACTCTCATGTTTTACTGTGTCTTGCTGTACCTGCTTTTCCTTGCCATTGTTGGTTTGAATGTGGCTTTCCTAGCCCAGCATTTGCCAGATAGTTTTAATGAGACCAAGTTCATATTTTTTAGCCTGTTGTGGTTTTGCAATGTCTGGCTGTTTTTTTTTCCAACCTATCTGAGCACAAAGGGGAAATACTTGGTGGCTATGGAGATCTTTTCCATATTGTCATCTAGTGCAGGACTACTAGGCTGCATCGTTTTCCCCAAATGCTTTGTCATTCTACTAAGGCCAGATCTCAACAATGAGAGGCAGTTACTAAAAAGCAAGAAAAAAGAAATGTATTTTTAAGTTAATGTTTCAATGAATAATATACAGGTCTTCACATTTAAACATTTGTAAAGCAAAGGGAAGTTAAAATCCATTTGTGAACAAAGTTGCAGTTTTAGTTGACAACTACTTCTCCTAAGGATCAAGTTGCTGGTTCCAGTTGTAGTCATTAAATGAGAATTACCTACGTTGAATATTCAATGAAAAACACTCCATAATTGCAATTGGTTTGGAATGAAACATGTAGGCCATGTCGGCCCTACCTCATTAGGTGTATGGATCATCATTGCTTCACAAACTCAGTTGGTTTCTAGTTGGTTTCTAACTGCAATTTAATGTGCTGGTTCTAAGCCCTCAAAGATAGTATTTGAGGGACTGCCCATCTGTAAGTTTCTGCCTATCCAAAATAGAGCCTCACCTCTGCCTATTCAAGTAGAGGCCCCCCATGGTTCCTTTGGTAAAGCTACCAATCGATCATTCTTTATCTGGGATCACAGGATACCATCTTCAGCTTCATTCTGAGGGGGAGCACGCACGAGAGAACCTTTTGGCTTCATGCAAGGAAAGCAGCAGAAGCAGCAGAACTCTTTCTTTCCCTCCTCCAAACTCTGCCAGAAATGAGCCTTTGTGAGACTTGTTGTACCGGCGCAGCCTCTTGGAGTAGGATGCCTTGCAGGGTCCCAAAGACTCATTTCTGGTGGAGATTGGGGGAGAGAGAGAAAAACTTTTGCTGCTTTCCTTGAGTGCAGCCAAAAGCAGAAGAAGAAAGAAGTGGAAAGAAGCCACCTGGTGGCCAGGCCAGGCATGTGGGGTGAGTGGGGCAAATTCCCCCTCTGCCCTCCTCCCCTCACTATCGCAAAGCAAAGCAAGTGACACAAGCCTTGTGTTCTCGTGAAGCCTGGATTAATTGCTTTGGAGGGTGCTTTGGGGTTGACATTTCTCTGTGGACCACCAAAATTTTCTCACAGACCACCAGCGGTCCCCGGCCCACTGATTGGTGACCACTGCTCAAAGTGGTTTACAGACTCAGCATATGGCCACCAACAATTGGGTTCCTCATTTTATAGTCCTTGGAAGGTTGAGTCAACCTTGAGCCTGGTGAGATTCAAGCCACCAAATTGAAGACCAGTACTGCATTCTAACCACTGCATAAATCTTTGAAAACATAGCAGTTTTCTCAAGCCTTTGGTTGTTGGGTGGGCATTGCATCCCTATTGGTTGTTCTTTGGTGAATTACATGTGCTTTCTTATAGATGTGTGTTGTTTCTTCATCCTGTGTTATCATTCTATTTTTAAGAATTTACAATATATTACCACTTTTTTTATAATATTGTTTTTATTTAAAAATTCTCAGAAATAAAAGATAACCATACAGTAGTATAAAGTGAAACTGAAAAAAGAAGAAAAAAGTTAACTGAAAAGATAAGTATGAAAATAAATAGAAATAGAAAAAAAAAGAATAGAGGTAAAAAGAAGCAACTCCTAATCTTGTTCACAGCAGTTCAATAAATCAAATTCTTAATAAAGACAGTATGGCATTAACAGAATAACAGAGTTATAACAGAGTCTACTGGTCCAATCCTCTACTCAAGCAGGAGTCTCTATACTATTCCAGACAAGTGGCTGTCCAGACTTTTCTTAAAAGCCTCCACAACTTTTGAAGCAATCTGTTCCACTGGTTAATTATTTTCACTGTTAGGAATTTTCTCCTTAGTTCTAGATTTTTTCTCTTGATTAATTTCCACCCATTGTTTCTTGTCTTGCCTTCTGATGCTTTGGAAAATAGATTGACCTTATTTATGGCCCTATCTTTTTAAGAATAGGTTGATCCTTGCATTTCCTCCCTAAAATTATATTATGTTTTTTTTTCTAACAGTAAATAGTTTTAAATTAGCAGTTCCAGTTTTAGATCATTTTTCCTTTCTCTTCAAAAAGTCCACAAACATTTCCTAGTCATTAATGAAAGTACTTGCTTATCCTTGATCTAGCAGGTTAATTTTGCAATTTCTGCAAATTCCATCAACTTTACTTCTTAATTCTTGACATATTTGTTCCCCAATTGAAGGTGAAAATGACATTTTCTTTCAAATAGTCATTAATCCTCAGCTTGGTACCAAAATATTGTTTTAGAATGCAATTTATATATACCGTGTTTCCCCCAAAATAAGACCCGGTCTTATTTTCTTTGGGGCTTGAAAATAAGTACTGGGGCTTATTTTTGGGGAAGTCTTTTTTTTATGTGCAGGAGGCAGCAAGCATGGAGGCCAATGGGAGTGGGAGCACGGCTATCACTGGCCCCATCCTCTCTGTCCCACTGTCTGTTTGCCTATGGCCCCAATGGGCCAAGCTCTTGGCATGCCCTGCCTCCACCAGCTCTGTCTGTTAGCCCAGCTCTGCTGGGACACTTCTTGACCATGGCAGGTGTTATGCTGGCTGGCAAGTGACTGCCCATGCTTCTGCTGACCTTGTGGGGGCTTTTTGCTCTCCTGGCAGGGCAGATAGTGACCAGGGCATGCCAAGAGCTTGGCCCCAGATGAGCCCGTAGGCATGCAGACAATGGAATGGGGAGGGTGTGGTTGGTGTAGTTGCCCAAATACTTTTCACTCAGAGGGAGATGAAGCTTCCCCTATCAAGTTTTATGGATCTTCTTAGGCAACCACAGATTTTGAATAACATGACAAGATAATTGCATGCAAAAAGCTGAAAAAGTTAACGAAATGCCTATAGTATAACATTCAATAATAAAATTAACTGAGCTTGCAGAAATGGCAAAACTGATCACTTTGGTCAGAGTAAAAAAATATTACTTTTTTTGAAAGACTGAAAAACATATAGGAACGTTTTGTTGAAAGAAGTAAATGATCATTTCTGCAATTGGGGAATAAATGGGCCAAAGAAGATTGAGAAACACATAAGATTAGAATTATTTAATAGAAGAAATGTGGAAGGTATAACAATACGTTTTCATGTCTTTTCACTCATTTCCTTTTTTCCCTTATAACACAAAACCTCAGGATGTTACAACACAGCCAACAACCCAGAAGATTATAGCACAAGACCCAGGATGCCACAACAATAGAACTCAGAAGGACATCACACAGCCCATTACCCAGGTCATTACAACACAAAAGGCTGATAGACACACAACCAATACTTCAGCCACACAGGTTCTTATGAAAAAACCAACCAATCTGCAAATATCAACTCCATCAACCAATCAAGAAGTGACAACACAGCCAACCAGCCCACTCACAACACAGCCAGCACACCACACCTCCCCACCAGTATTTATAGAGAGACGGCAGCTCTGATCACACTTTGCTCACACAGGCACAAAGCCAAAAGTACCAGCCTGAAGATGGCAAGTGGGACCTCATCGAAACATCACCAAGATACTCTCAATCTTACACAGGAAAAGACCCGAACACGCCAAGACCTGCATGCATGCATATACATATATATATGTGTATGGTATTCAGCTTTGTTTGGGTATTTTCTCATGTCATAATGACAAAGACATAATGACATAATTTCCCACATCATAATGACAAAGCTGAATACCATACATATAAATACCCACAAAAACTTAGAAAAAAAATATATATGCAGATCTTGGCTTGTTCAGATCTTTTACTGTGAAAGATTCCGTGAAAATCTATGAAAACATATATATATATATATATATATATATATATATATATATATATATATATATATGTCTTGGTGTATTCGGGTCTTGTTCTGTGTAAGATTGAGAATACCTTGGCAACGTTTCGACAAAATCTCATCTGTCATCTTCAGGCTGGTGTCTTCAGCTTCGTTCTTCTGGGAGAAGTGCGTGATCGTGGCTGTTTTTCCCTTTTAAACTCCAGAGTTGCCATATTGTATGCATACAATATGCATACAATATAGATGATAAATAGATGATAGATAGATAGATAGATAGATAGAATATGAATATGTGTGTGTGTGTGTGCATGTATGTGTGTGTACATACACAAATCCAAATAGTTGAGAACTCCAGATCTTAGGGGTAGCTAATCTCATTTCAGAGGGCTACTACTCATTTCAGAGTTCTGTAGGTACTGCTCTAGACAGTTCTTTCAAAGAGGTAAATTGGGAAGACATCATAAAGTGTTATAAACACTTGTGTTGTACTCTGAAACTTTTTGAAACAATACAGAATTCACAGTTGGTAACTATTCCCCATCTCACTGTAATTATGAAATTACCATAATTAAAGTTATACAGTAACATTGGGTTTACGAATATTCCTTCAGGTTAGGAGAATAAGTGTACACTCAAGTATATTAATGTCTCCTGTTTTATTGAACTGAACAACAATCCCTTTAATCAGGGATGAGACAGGCAGAACTACATAACTAGAATTATTGGTAGTTGATTCTATAGGATTCTAACTTCCAGTCACTTGAATAATGTCATGTGAATTACCAATGTTAAAAAAATTAGTGAGGGGTCAGACTATTTGGAACAAAGCAAGAAGACTCTCAGATAAAGTCATACCATTTTTGGCATTGATGATAGTCCTAGTAGTTGTACTTCATGGTCAGAGAAATATTCCTCTGGTTAAATGCCCTATTAAAGCTCCTCTGCCTATTCTCCACAAGTATTACAAGCCTGGGGATTTCATCATTGCTAGCATTACATCCCAGGTATACATTTTTTCAAGTCCAGTAACATTTCAGAAGCCTCCTTCAGAAGAAACTTTTGATGACCTTTTGTAAGTACCTTAGGCTTAAAAATAAGATTCATCTTCTATGTGGACAGATAGATTTCATGCTTGTTAACTTACTGTAGAGATTTCCTCTATATGGGGGTGAAAAGAAGATGATGTCAGATTTTATTCAACATTTTGGAGTATAAATATGTGTATGTACTTATCCTTGAAAATTACAAATTGCACAAGGTATGATAGTATACCCAGAACTTGGTTTCTGAGCTTGTTTCTTTTCTTTCAGATGTTTCATAACCAAAGCTAGGTAGATGTTTCACTGATGAAACATCTGAAATAAAACACCAAGGTCAGAGATCACCAAGGATCCCTCCCCTGCTATCTTTTGATTAATCTAAATCTTTCCAGGTGGATGATCTGATATAAATTACAATTTCATTTTTTAGAAAAATTCTATGCAGTGGTTAAAAATTCTTGTCCCAGTTTCTACTGCTTTCAAGAAATATGTTTCTTGTAGACAAAAATATGTGCATTTTGTTTTTTAATATATAAAATATTATATTTTACTTTTGTGATGAATTTAATTAATTGGCATCGATTGTCACTATTTATGTATGTATCATATATTATATTAAAAATGGTGTCTTTCAAACATATTCCATACAGTAAGTCTCTGATTTTCATTGGTCAGTTATGAGAAATGTCTTATCTAGATAGAATTAGTAATAAGATGAAAAAAATATGGTAACCTGGAACCTATTGCTCATAACCTAGGATGTTCACTCAGAATTACCAGCACATCCTGGCCTTGGAATTTGCTGTGAAGCAACTTGGTGAGAATCCCCAGATCTTATTCAATGTCAGTTTGGGCTTCCACATCTTAAACAGCTATTTTTTGGCAAGGTGGACCTATCTTGCTTCCATGGAACTTCTATCTACTCAGGACAAGTTCATCCCTAACTACAAATGTGATATTCAGAATAGGATTGTGGGAGTCATTGGGGGACCTACTTCTGAAGTCTGTCTCCATATGACCAACATTTTGAGCACCTACAAGATTCCACAGGTAAAAAAAGGTGAAAGATTTCAGTTCATTATGTTTAATATAGTTTTGTAAATGAAAGATAGAAAATGGAAATCTTATTGGTTTGCTAGGTAATGTATTTATGAAGTACTGTGAAAGTAATTGATCAGTCTATATTTGGGTGCTGAAAATTTTGGGGAACTGTGCTGTAATTATTATCAATGAGAATATTTTCCAGCAATACATATATACATCAATATACATTCTACATTTACTGAGAATCACTGATCAGGAGCTTTTGAAAAAAGTTTTGGGAAATCTAAATGTATGTGTAAAGATTGAAATCATTAGTGTTTAATAGTAAAAATCTTAACAAATTATTATAGTTCCCATGGTCTAGAAAAAATATACGCTTTGGAGATTTATCATAAGAAATATTTAAATTATCATAAAAGTATATAAGGTAAAATATGAAAAGAAAAAATATTGAAAACTATTCTAGTGGTTTCTTTTTCTACTAAAAGTATGAGAAGGTTCATTTCTTTATTGTTACTGAGCTCTTCCCATTTTAATTTAATTTTTTTTTATTAAGATCTTTATGGGTCATCTCCAATAATAAATGACAAAACCAAAGAAGATTTTTTTCACCAAATGTTTCCAAGTGGGACACATCAATATTTGTGCATTCTAGAGTTATTACTGCATTTCAACTGGACCTGGATTGGTGTGATTGTTTTTGATGATGACAATGGAGATGTTTTTGTACAGGATATACTTCCCTTATATTTTCAGAAGGGTGTCTGTGTGGACTTCTTAGAACCTATGCCCAAAACATCTTTTTCAAGTGACATTGCTGAAACTGCAACAGAATGGTTTGCAACTTCACATATTGTCACAGGAACTACTGCCAATACTGTTATCATTCAAGGTGAAATACAAACTATAAGTGTCTTAAGAACAATTTTCCACTTTTCACAATTTTATGATGTAACAATTGAAAGCCGAGTGTGGATTATGACAGCCCAGATGGATTTTGCATCTCCTGGTTTTCTAAGAGATTGGGACATACATTTCCTTCACGGGGCTCTGTCATTTGCCGTTCATTCAAATCATCCTAGAGGATTCCAGCAATTTTTAAAGGAAAGAAAACCTGCTTTAGAAACTGGAGATGGATTTATCCGAATCTTCTGGAAAGATGTATTTAATTGTGATTTCTCAGATTCCAGTCTACCAAAGAGAAATGAGAAGACCTGCACTCAAGAAGAAAAATTGGATAGTTTACCTGTAACCCTATTTGACACGAGCATGTCTGGCCACAGTTATAGCATCTATAATGCAGTTTACATTATGGCATATGCTTTGTATGCCATAACTTCATCCAAGTCAAAAGAGAGGACAATGATAAAAAGCAGGAGACAACAATATCTGCTTAACAATCCCTGGCAGGTATCTTCCAAGAAGAGCTCTTTTTATTAGATAATTAACTGTGTCACAACACATAATATTGAGACAAATTATTAGCAATACCAGCAATACCACTTAGACTTATATACCACTTCACAGTGCTTTAACTTCATAGTAATGTAATTTATTATCACCAGAAATGCCGGGAAAGCGATTTAAGACAGATATGAAAGAAAACCCACCTCATTGTTTTTATTGAATTACAATTAATAAATATTATCAAGTTCTTAATCAATATAAATTCAAGTTACATAGAAAAAATAGAAATACCAAAATACTACTAAAATGTAAATAAATAGATGTAGTACATATACAGATTAATCAGATTAATCCTACATGTGAAGTATTGACTCTATTGCTATTGAGGTAAACCATACAATCCATCAAAATGTGATGAAATTATGATTGCTGACTCTGATATCTCATTATTTTAACTGTGTTATTTTTAGCAATACCAGCAATTGTTAGCAATAGGATTTATACTTATATATCACTTTACAGTGCTTTACATCCCTCTCTAAGCTATTTATAGAGTCAGCATATTGCTCCCAACAAACTGGGTTTTTGCTTTACTGGTATTGAAAGAATGGAAAGGTGAGTCAACCTTGATCTGGTGAGAATCAAATTGCCAAACTGATGACAGCTGGCAGTCAGCAGAAGTAGCCTGCACTACTGCATTCTTACCACTGTGCTACCATCACTCTTAAAGGAGATATTGCCCACTCAGGAAAGAAATGTAAAAGAGGCAATAGAAATAAATAAAAAAAGAAGTTATTCCCTTAACTCATAAATATTTATCATAAACCATGAGGTGTAATGTTGGCTGCTTTCTGGAGAAAATTGCAAAAATTAAGGGAATAACACTATGTTTAAATAATTAAAGAAGGAACACATTTCTCCTTCTGCTTTTTTCCTCTTATTTTTTAAATATATAGAAATACATATTCAAAATTTTAAGAAGAGATGAAATATGTAAAATGTTATATATTTCTGTACACAAAAGTTTTTTATTTTTATTTTCAGTGTGTGGCCATGTTTCAATTACTGTAAAGACAGTGCAAACCTTTCCTACTATTAATAGGTTATAATTTTATAATACCTTTATTACATTACTAAGTTAAACATTAAAATATAAACTAACGTAACATAAAGAGCCTCGGTGGAGCAGTGATTAGCGTACAGTACTGCAAACTACTTCTGCTGACAGCCAGCTGCCTGCAATTTGGCAGATTGAATCCCACCAGGCTCAAGGTTGACTCAGCCTTCCATCCTTCTGAGGTGGGTAAAACGAGGGCCCAGATTGTTGGGGGCAATAGGCTGTCTCTGTAAACCACTTAGAGAAGCACTGTGAATCAGCATGTAAGTCTAAGTGCTATTACTATAAAAGGAAAAAAGAGAAAGAAATAATAAAAAAACATGATCCATAATATAATTTTCTCTAATTTCAACGTAACACAAAATAAATTGTCAAATGTAAACAAGCATATATTAAAATGCTCTCATTTTTCCCGAAAAATCCAACCTAATCCTCAAATTCCAAAGTCAAAACTTGATAATATTTTTAAATTATAAATTGTCCTCTAGCAAAATTTGATTTGAAAATTGCTGATTTTGATAACATTTTTTTCTTAAAGAAAGGGAGAAAGACAGCACAATTTAATGAAAGCAATTTCTCATATATTAAAGGCATTACTCTTCCAAATTTCTTTCCCAAACTTTCAGATAGCATCCAGGCAACTGACTTGAATGTTCCTTCATCTCCTTCTCCTTCTCCTTCTCCTTCTCTTCCTCCTTCTCCTTCTTTCTGTACATTTTCTACCAATAACAGACAATATTTCTAGCTCAGGATTGAAATGAGGGGTGCTCACTGAGCTTGCTTGTTTTCTTGCTTATTTTTCATTATCCAAACAAGGTATCATCAGTGCTCATTCATCTTGTTTTAAATTGTGTTAGGATTATTATGAATGTTCTCCATGATCTCATTTCTTCTCTATTTTCTCAATTTAGCTCCACAAGTTTATAAGAAATACTTTCTTTAAAAACAGTGCTGGAGAAAATATTTCCTTTGATGACAAAGGCCATCTAATTTCTGGATTTGACATTTTTAACTGGGTCACATATGAAAATAATACATTTGCAAAAGTCAAAGTTGGATGGGTAGACCCAAACCCTTCTTCTTCTAAATCTCTCACTATTCATGAGGACTCCATTGTATGGCCCACAAGACTTAACCAGGTACATATTTTGTACAGATAACCTATATTTTTGAATGTATGTATGTATGTATGTATGTATGTATGTATGTATGTATGTATATACTTCTGTTTTGAATTTGGTATGTTATATAGTTTAATGTACCATTATATGACAGTATCTTGGCAACATTCTGAATAATATGCCACTCAGTATTTCTCAAAATGCTTGACATTCTAAAGGACTCCATTTTAGGGACTAGAAAACTTAAATGGGTGAATACAATATTTTGCATAATGTTGAACACAATTTTGAACCACATTCTGAATACGGACAGTGATGTTCTACTCTTTGAACTGTTACATCAATTTCCATATTGTGATACTGAAATCATGTTTTGAATTAAATTGCTCTAAAAAGTGGTATGTGATTCTTATTGAGAATTGGAAGAGTTGTCTAAATGAAAACTCCAGGACTTAGGCTGGGTTGTAAAAAAATATTGGAGGACAATAGCAAAATACTTCAATGCTGTTGTTGAGAAGCTGACTTTGGTAGTAAGTAGAATGAGGCCATTGTCGTGGATAACTGACCAATGTCTGAGGTAAATTAAACCTGTTTGCTGCTTATTTCTTAGTGTTCAGATCCAAGATGAATACTATCTGGAAATGCTTGCCACAACACCTACACATCATGTAGACAGTGATAACTATAATAGTCATCTGACAATATCTCATTTTCAACAATAAATATAGAAAAGATGTATTTATGTTTTAATAAAAGGAATGCCACATGGCATGGCAGAGTTACCAAATTAATTCATTTATTTTTCATCTCCTTCATTCAGAAAAGACCCCAATCCCTGTGTAATGACTATTGTCATTCTGGTTCAAGTAAGGTAAAAATAGAAGGAAAGCCATTTTGCTGCTATGACTGCTTTTCATGTCCAGAAGGGAAGATTACAAATCAGAAAGGTAATGTTTCTTCAATATATAACTACTAACCTACTAAAACCTATGTGGCATAATTTCAGAATGTTATGTAGTACTGTATGTGTTATGTATTACAGGAGATTTAACAAAGATGGTTGGGATGAGTGAAATGTAGAGAAGTACTTTATCCCCTCCCTAATTAACTTCCACAAAAGATAAACTTTGTCATCTCAGCCTTATGACCTCCAGTCAATTACTGTTGCTAAAACCCAAAGGGATGGAAGAGATGCTGGAAATTAAAACAAATTTAACATCACTCTACAAGAGAAACTGTTTGTTTGTTTGTTTACTTATTTATAGAAAATTTATATTGCTACCTGCAATATAAATTGTATACCTGCAATTATACATGGTGACTCGAGGTAGCATTTCATGAAATATTGTTGACTTCTCTTAAAATTTATAGCTCTGCTCTAAATTTCTCACTAAAAACCTGATGTGTTATTCTATTTAATCAAAAACTTCACTGGCTATATTTAATCACATGCATATTCTAATTAACATAAATTTATATTAAAGGCTTGAATCTCCCCATTTTTTAGGTTAGTCAAGCTACGTGTTGCACTCTAAATAAGCAATAAAATTGTGGACTCTTCTCCACTTTTAAATAAATTCTTTAGAAAAAATGTGAGATGAATTTCTCCTAGAAACTCTCCTCACTCCAGAATTTGTTCCTGTCTGTTTTTTTTGAACATGGTGATGAATATTTATAATGAACTACAAATTTAATTTGAGATGAAAAACTGGCAAAAATTTAGTTTATCAAACCATTGTCAAATGGTTAATCAGTGCCTTTCGCCTAGATAATAGCTCTATAACTCTCCAAAGGCTCTATTTGAAGCAACTGAGGCCTATTTTGCTAAATTTTAAGCCATGATGATGCAGTTGTTAGTATTGCAAGCTAACTCTCCCTACAACCAGGAATTTGATTCTCACTGGCTGAAGGTTCACTCAGCCTTCCATCATTCTGAGGTCAATAACATGAGGACCCAGATTGTTGGGGGCAATATAGTGACTCTGTTATGTTAGTGCTGTAAAGTACTGTGGGGTAGTATATAGCAATAGCACTTAGACTTACATAGTACTTTATAGTGCTTTACAGTCTTCTCTAAGCAGTTTTACAGAGTCAGCATGTTGCCCCCCTTATAAGCCTAAATATTATTACTTTTGCTACTGCTAAATTTCTTGCTTCTTTTACCATTACTTCATTAATTCATTAATTTCTACATTATAATAATAGCAATTTATTCATTTGTTCATTCATCCATTCATTTGTTTCCACAGACATGGATGATTGTTTGCCATGCCCAGAAGGAGAGTATCCAAACAACAACCGTGATTCATGCCTCCCAAAACAGATAGTTTTCCTCTCTTATGAAGACCCATTAGGGACTAGTTTGGCCACTACTGCACTCATCTTTGCTTGCATTGCCAGTGTTGTATCTGGAATCTTCATCAAATACCAGGACACTCCCATAGTCAAGGCCAACAATCGGAACATTACCTACCTTCTCCTCATTTCCCTTGTGCTCTCATTCTTTTGCAGTTTATTATTCATTGGACAACCTGAAAAGGTGACTTGCCTTTTGCGACAAACTGCTTTTGGAATCATCTTCTCAGTAGCCATTTCTTGTGTGTTGGCCAAAACCATCATTGTGATTTTAGCTTTCATGGCTTCAGTGCCAGGGTCCAAAATGAGGAGGTGGCTTGGCAAACCATTAGATAATTTCATTGTTGTTTCTTGTTCCCTTGTTCAAGTCATCATTTGCACTGTTTGGCTTATAATCTCACCACCATATCCAGATGCTGATATGAACTTAGTGGCAGATGAAATAATTCTAGGGTGTAATGAAGGCTCTACTGTCATGTTTTACTGTGTCTTGTTGTACCTTCTTTTCCTTGCCATTGTTGGCTTCAATGTGGCTTTTCAAGGCCGGCATTTACCAGACAGTTTTAATGAAACCAAGTTCATTTTCTTCAGTCTGTTGTGTTTTTGCAGTGTCTGGTTGTCCTTTTTCCCAACCTATCTGAGCACCAAAGGGAAATACATGGTAGCTGTGGAGATCTTTTCCATATTGTCATCTAGCGTAGGACTACTAGGTTGCATATTTTTCCCCAAATGCTTTGTTATTCTACTGAGACCTGATTTGAATACTAAAAAACAATTAATGAGAGGTAAGAAAGAAGAAATATAGCTCCATGACTGGTTCAGTGAAAGATACATTCACTGAAGACCACTCAGAAAATGGAACTAGTACAAAATGAAGCCATTGCAAGACCAGATCCATAATAAAGTTGTTGTAAGTCATGGGAATCCTCTTATTATTTCTGAGTGCTTTAGGCAAATAAATTTTTCCTACCTTGAACGCCCCAAAATTGGTTAAACCAATTATGACCTGAGATATTTCCACCTTTATTTTAATAAATGGAATATAAACAATGAAACACCTACTCCCCTGACATAATATTTTCAATTTCTTTCCTTCCTTCTTTTATGGAATTTTATGAAGAAAACATGAATACACTGGACTGTTGGAATTTTAAATACAAATGACTTCAATATTCAAATTACATTGTCACAATCATGGTCATCCTATTAGTTTTAGTTCTGTTTTTACCCAAAACATCTCTAATCATATCCCTTACTCTTACTGTCTGGTATTAAATAAATAAAACTTCTTGCAAACAAAAGAGCAGCCAATTATTTTGACTAAAGATAATCCATAGTTTACAAAAGTCTCTCATTATTAAAAAGGTATTAAATGTCAATTTGTTCTACAATGCCTACAGTGGAAGATTCAACCATAAAAATAGCTGAGCTTCTAAAAGTGGAAAAGATGGTCAGTCTGGTTAGAGAAAAAAAACCCAAAAATATTTGAAGGACTGGAAAGACATAGAAGTTTTGTTGAAAGATGAAAAGATTAAATTTAAGATTTCTGAGATTGGGAAATAAATAACAGAACAACAGAGTTGAAGATATCTTGGAGATCTTCTAGTCCACCCCCCTGCTCAAGCAGGAGATTCTATACCAGTCCAGACAAAATGTTGTCCAGTCTCTTACTAAAAAACCCTCCCATGATCAAGCACCCACAACTTTTGAAGGCAAGCCATTCCATTGGTTAATTGTTCTCACTTCAGGTGTTTTGTTGAATAGGTTGACCTTTTCTTCTGTTCTTCTATTACTCAACAGAAAGAAGTGCAGGAGACATACCTGTTTTCTTCTCTTTTCATTCATTTTCTTTTTTTTACTTTCTAACTTCGTTTATTTTATGTTTTTATACTGTATTGAATATACAATGTTTTGGGGTGTGTGTGTGTATGTGTGTGTGTACCCTGGATGAGTGCACAGACACACACACACACTCACACACACACAAACACTAGAAAGAGACAGATGCATGCATACACAAATCAGAGTTGGGACATCCAAAAGAGGACAGTTAGAATTCATCATAGAAGGAAGGGACAGAATTCTTTCAAAGAAATTGATTGGGAAGATGCCAGCTCAGGTGCCATAAACTTCAACATGTTGAGTACTAGAAATTTTTGAGAGAACATAGAATTCAAAATTTGTAAATATTCCCGCATCACACTGTAATTATGAAATAACTACAATCTGATGCTGCACTATGACTTCCTGGTTCATGAAAATTCCCTCAGGATAGGAGGATAAGTGAATAGTCAAATGTACTAATATCACATGTTATGTTGATATGAACAATGATGTCACATTCCCTTTCTTGAGGGAGAAGACAGGCAGAACTACACTGCTAGGATTATTGGTAGTTGATTCTATATGGTACTGGCTTTCAATCAACCGAGACTTGCCGTCTGGTATTAAAAAATCAGCGAGGGATCAGACTATTTGAAATAAAGCAGGAAGATTCTCAATCATGTTATTTTTGGCATTGATGATAATCCTAGTAGTTGTACTTTATGGCCACAGAAAGATTCCTCTGTCTAAGTGTCCTATTAAGGCACCTCTGCCTATTGTCCACAAGTATTACCAGCCTGGGGATTTTATCATTGCTAGCATTACCTCTCAAGTCTACATTTTTCCAAGTCCAGTAACTTTCCAGAAGCCACCTTCTGAGGAAATCTTTGATGACCTTTTGTAAGTATTGTAGGATGAAAATCTTCTATGGGTCTAGACAGATTGTGCTACTTAAATCATATGAGGATTTTCTCTAAAGCTCACACTTTGGAATGAGAAGAAAAGAAAGGGATGGCAAATGTTATTTAACACAATGTAATAAAAAATAAAATTTGCCTATTTTCATTGAATATTGCAAATTGTGAAATATATGACAGTATCCAACAGTCATATGTTTCCTATAATTATCTACTATTGTGAATGTGAGGCATAATTACCTCATCTATAGGTGATTTGACAATATAGATATGTATTATATTCTGAAAGACTGAGAAAAAGGAAGCTACTAAAATGCATCCCTAAGGGGAAAATTCTCCTCTGAAGGAAAATTGTTATCTACAGTATCTATATTCTATCTATCTATCTATCTATCTATCTATCTATCTATCTATCGATACCATCTATCATATAGCTATCTGTTTATCTATCACTCTATGTATCTATCTATCATCTATTTTTCCTGTAGTTACATATATAATTATAATATAATATAGACACATAATATACAGATTTCCATACAAATATGTACAGTATAAAAGGGAAAAAGTTGGGAAAGCAAATTTAATAAAATCAAAAGAAAAAAGGTAAAAAACAGAAAAGAAAGCAAATTTATTTTATTTATTTATAATTGGACTTGTATGCCGCCCCCTCTCCACTCACAATTAAAACACAGGAACAATAAATATTTAAAAATGCAGCTCGCGCAGGAGGGGTGTAACATGGGAGTATCGGGAAACTCCCATCACAACCCGCGCAGCCACATTCTGCACCAGCTGAAACCTCCAGATGGTATGCAAGGGCAGTCCGAGATAGAGAGCATTGCAGTAGTCAAGTCGGGACATCACAAGTGCGTGAGTGATCGTGCGAAGGGCATCTCGGTCCAGATATGGGCGCAACTGGCGAACCAGTTGGACCTGGGCAAAAGCCCCCCTGGTCACAGCTCCCACCTGCTCCTTTAAACTAAGTCATGAATCCAGGAGGACTCCCAGGTTCTGAGCCCTGTCCACAGGGGGCACAACCTCTCCCCTATGACCAAAGATGGAATCAATTGACTGGGCCGAGATGCCTGTATGCACAACCACTCAGTCTTGGCCGGATTGAGCTGTAGTCCGTTCCTGCCCATCCAGATCCATACCGCATCCAGACACTGGGTCATCACAGAGAGGGCATCACTGATTTGACTTGGGGTGGAGATATATAACTGGGTATCATCAGCATACTGGTGATACCTCACCCAAAAGCCATGGATGATCTTGCCCAGCGGCTTCATATAGATGTTGAACAGGAGGGGAGAGAGGACCGACCCCTGAGGAACCCCACAAGTGAGTGCCCTCGGGGTCGACCTCTGCCCTCCCTCCAACACCGATTGCGAATGCCCCGAGAGGTAGGAGGAGAACCACTGCAAAACAGTGCCCCCCACTCCCAACCCCCGGAGGCACCACAACAAGATATCATGGTCGATGGTATTGAAGGCCACTGAGAGATCTAATAGGACTAGGACAGAGGCAAATCCCCTGTCCCGTGCCCTCCAGAGATCATCCTTCAGTGCGACCAATGCTGTCTCCATGCTGAACCCGGGCTGGAAGCCCGACTGATACAAATCGAGATAGTCCACTTCTTCCAGGAAAAGCGGAAACTGCTAGCCACCACACTCTCAACAACCTTCGCCAAAAAGCGAATGTTGGAGACTGGACGAAAGTTGTTTAAAATGGCTGGGTCCAAAGCAGGCTTCTTCAGGAGGGGTCTCACCACCACCTCTTTCAGGGCGGCAGGAAAAGACCCCTCCCTCAGCGAGGCATTAACAACTGCCCATAGCCAGCCACATGTGGTCTTCCTGGAGGCATATACCATCCAGGAAGGACACGGGTGCAATAAACATGTTGTGGAACTCAGTCGTCGCATAATCCTGTCCATGTCATCCTCAGAAACAGGATCAAACTCAGCCCAGATGACATCGGCCAGACTCTCTGTAACTCCCTCCTCAGACCACTGCAAATGAGATTTAACCCCTCCCAGATCTGAGCGATCTTATCCAACAGATATTGTCCAAATTCCTCAGCCCTACCCTGCAAAGGGTCCACTTCCTGCTCCCGATGTAAAAGGAGCGCGTGACCCTGAACAGGGCGGCTGGGTGATTATCTGAGGATGCTATGAAGGTGGAGAGGTAGACCCTCCTCGCCGCCCTCAAATCTCGCAGGTAAGTCCTAACATAGGCTCTTAACTGTGTTCGGTCGGATTCGGAATGGGTCGACCTCCATCTGCTCTCTAAACCCCTCCTACACCGCTTCATCTCCCAGAGCTCCTCTGTAAACCAGGGAGCCACCCGGGATCTGCGGCAAGTGAGGGGACGTAAGGGGACAACCCTGTCAAGGGCCCCCACGGCAGCCTGTTGCAAGCAGCCACCAGCACCTCGGCCAAGCTGTGGACAAGGGAAGCGGGCAGAAACCTCAGCTCTGCCTGGAACCTCTCAGGGTCCATCAGGCATCTGGGGCAGAACCATCTCAGCGGTTCCTCATCCCAGCGGCGTGGGGCGGCCTGTTGGAAGACCACCCATAGGAGATAGTGATCTGACCATGCAACGGGTTGGACATTAACACTGCCAGCCCCCAGATCACTACGCCACCGCTCTGAGACAAAAATAAGGTCAAGCGTGTTGCCCCTCTCGTGCATGGGACCCTGTATTATCTGGGTCAGGCCCATAGCCACCATGGAAGCCATGAACTCCTGGGTCAAACCCGACACCCCCCCCCAGGGAGGGCAAGTTGAAGTCACCCAAGACCAAAAGGCCCGGGAACTCAACCGCCACTCCCGAGAGGGCATCGAGGAACCCAGGCAGGGCCGCTGCTACACAGCTGGGGAAAGGTATGCAAGCAGCAGGCCCAACCGACCTCCAGGCCCCAAACGCAGGAGGAGGGCCTCACACCCACCTGTCTGCGGAACAGAGACCTCCCTTGGAATCAAGGTCTCCCAAATAACAACAGCCACCCCACCACCCCTACCCTGGGCTCTAGGCTGATGCAAAACCTGAAAACCTGGGGGGCGTAAATCAACCAGAGGAACTCCACCCTCCGGCCCCAACCAGGTTTCAGTGATGCAAGCCAGATAAGCCAGTGATGCAAGCCAGATAAGACAAAACAATGTGTTTTATTTCCGACCTCCCTTTTTAAAAAAAACATCTGGTAATTTTCTCTATATCCTCTCTGCTCTCTCTAGATAAATCCAAATTGTCTCACATAGGTATCAGATATAAATTAATATTTCATGATTTTCCTCTTTAGAGCAGTTACATAGTCTTGTCCCAATTTCTATTGCTCTAACGGAAACTTGTGTAGTGTTTTTTACATATGTTTCCTGGAGGCACACAATAGCTTCATTTTGTGTTTTCTAATTTATGGAACACTTTCTTACATTTTTATGGTGAATTTATTGGTGTGGATTTATATTGTAAATGTACATACATATAAAAAAAGTTTCAAACTTATTCCATACAATAAGTCTCCTATTTTCAAGGGAACAATTATGAGAATGACTGTGTCAGGATAGAATTAGTAATAAGTTAAAAAGAATGTGGTAACCTGGAACTTATTGTTCATAACCTAGGATGTTCACTCAGAATTACCAGCATATCCTGGCTTTGATTTTTGCTGTGAAAGAACTCAATGAAAATACCCAACTCTTACCCAATGTCACTTTTGGCTTCCACATCTTAAACAGCTACTTTCTGGCAAAGTGGACCTATCTAGCCTCAATGGAACTTCTATCCACTAAGGACAAATTCACCCCAAACTACAAATGTGATGTTTGGAATAAGATTGTGGGAGTCATTGGGGGACCCGCTTCTGAAGTCTGCCTCCACATGACAAATATATTGAGTACCTATAAGATTCCGCAGGTAAAAAAATAATAATCCAGGTTTGCTATGTTTAAGTTACTTTTGTAAATGAGAGATAGAACATCATAATTTACTAATTTGCTAGATGATGTATTTATGAAGCATTGTAAAAGTAGTTGATCAATATGTAATTAGGTGTGAAAAAGGTGGCACACTTTGTTGTACTTATAAAAAAATTAGAATATAGGTAGTCCTCACTTATGATTGTAATGGATTTTGGAATTTCTGTAATGACAGGTGTAAGTTGAGGCATATAGGTGACCAGTCATTTTCCAGCAAAAAATATGATAAATTGTGTCAATGTGATCGCAAACCGCTACAATCACATGTAAAGACTGATTGTTGGCTGCCAAATGCACAGAATGTGACTACAGAAGGGGTGACACCATTAGAATTCCACAGCAGAGTTCTAAGTACTTCTTGGAGGGAGGGGGTTCCATCATAATTTAGCCTTCTTAAGCAAGGACTACCTGACTTTTGCAATGATACATCCATCTGTCACTATACATTCTATATTTGCGAAGAAACTTGGTTAGAGGGACTTTGAAAAAAAAAAGCTATGGAAAATCTTGTATGTGAAAAGATTGCAATTGATGCTGTTGAATAACAAAATATTTTAAGAACACATATTGTTTCCTGAAATAGCTGTGGACATAAATGTTAAGATTAGTCATAAGAAATATTTAAATGGTCAGCAAAATCAATGAGAAAAAAGAATGAAACTAGTTCTAATTGTCTTTCCAATAAAAGAATGAGAAAACTCATTTCCACTCTCTCTGCCCTCTTCCTATGATTTTCCCTCCAAGATCTTATATGGAACTTCTCCAGTAATAAATGACAAAACCAAAGAAGATTTTTTTCACCAGATGTTTCCAAGTGGGACCCATCAGTATTTCTGCATACTTGAGTTGCTACTGCATTTCAACTGGACCTGGATCGGTGTGATTGTTTTTAATGATGACAATGGAGATGTGTTTGTACAGGATATACTTCCCTTATACTCTCAGAAGGGTGTCTGTGTAGACTTCTTAGAAGCATTCCCGAAAATATCTTTTTGGGTGACATTGCTGAGACAGCAATGGAATGGTTTGCAACCTCACATATTGTCACAGGAAGGAGGTATTATGGTTCTGCGCATGCCCAAGATGGCGGCTCGGCGTTGAGTAAGCTTTTGGGCATCGGAGGTTTTTGGCTGCTGTGGCGAGAGAGGTCGTTTGGCTGCTGTTCGTTCCCTTGGAGCTGTCTGAGGAGAGTCGGGAGATGCTGTTGGTGCCTTTTTGGCTGAGTTTCGGCCTGCAGCTCAGCGGCAGTGGACTTTTCCCCTCGCGGCTTCCACAACGGCCGATGGATTTCCGGCTCGGCTGGAGGCTTGGCGTCGTTGCCGCTTGCCTCACGGAGCCTGGAGCTTGGAGCCAAGAAAGTTCTGGTGCCCTCGCCCTCGCCAACGGCAATGGTGAGAGGCCCGACGAGGGCGTTGGGAGCGATGGCCTGGCAGGTCCTTCCCCCCTTTGTTGCCTGTTAGTGGGGGCAGCGCTTTTGCTGGGGATCCGGATTTTTGGTTTATCCTCGGCGTGCTGCCCCCTCCTCTCCCTCAGAAGTGAGAGTTCTGGGAGGAAAAGATCACCGGAGAAGGATGAAGGCCTGTGGGCCTGGAAAGCCCAAAATGAAGGCATTCGTGACCATGGTCTGGGCCGGGTGAGTTGGTGCTGCTCTGAATGGGGTTGTGGGTTGAGCTTCCAGCGGAGACCACCCCCCCAGGAAGGGATGGCACCATGGCTCTGGACCCATGGCCATGGCCGATTCATGAATCCTGGACTGTTTCTGGACTCTTCTGGACTTGGCCATCCTATGTTTTTCATAGGTTCCATCTTTGGTCATCGTTCCCTCATCTTTTTAAGCCATCTTTCCGTCATTTAACGTTACTCTGGACTTCTCTTGGTACTATGGAGGATGCCTGGTTCATTAATGTCATCTACCCAGGCATCCACTCAGACCTTTATCCAGCTTCCTCTCTCTGGGGCCTGACTACTCTCCATTGCAGTGAGAGGGCAATGGATGGTTTTTACCCCCCTGCGGTGAGAGAGCAGGGGGTTGTTATGGACCTTTTCCACAAGTCACTGGGGTGGGAGACCAGTGACTGGACTCTATTTTGACTCTGGCCATCGGCAGCTGTGAGAGAGCTGCTGATTGTGGACTATCCCAGACCATCATCGCCAGGCCCCCTGCACTGCATTTATTCCATCTTTGCAGTTACTTCCATCCAGTTTATAACCTTTTATGCCGATCTGCCCTTGAATGTGTATACTATGCCTGTCTACTCTCCGCTCGAACTACGAGCCCTCCAGGCAGTTCCCCTGTCTGTGAAGTGGCCTTATGGGTGTCAAGAGCTTACCTTGATGACGGATCCTGGGATCCCGAGAGGTGGCATGCTGCGACCAAGGGTTCATATTCTAAATTTGGTGTTAAGGGGAAACTTTTAAGTTTTTTAATTGGCTGTCTTAAGGGGTTAGGGAGGGGGGTAGATAGGTCTTTTCACAGCCCGGTGCATGGTGGGGGGGTGGGGGTTGGGGGCCCAGAGGGGTGAGGTGGGGACTGCGATTCCCAGGGTGGTTGGGGTTGGTAGGAGACGTCGAGGCATAGGGCCATATCATGTGTTGGGAGCCCGCACGCACCATCTTTGTGCGGTGGCACGCTCCGACCCTATGGCCTCCTCCCTAGGGGGCATGGGAACTGGGACCCCTGTGCTTAAGCTGGTGTACTTTAATGCCAGGTCCGTGGCTAATAAGTCCACCCTCCTCCATGAGAACATTGAGGAGGAGGCTGCGGACCTGGCTTGTATCACGAAGACCTGGTTGGGCCCAGAGGGTGGTGTCCCTCTGGTTGAATTATGCCCTCCAGGTTTTCGGGTTGTGCACCGGCCACGGGCCCAGAGTAGGGGTGGTGGGGTGGCTGTGGTTATTTGGGAGACTTTGTTTCCAAGGGAGGTCACTGTTCCTGAGATAGGCAGGAGTGAGACCCTCCTCCTGAGGTGGGAGCCTAATGGTCAGGTGGGCTTGCTGCTTGCATACCTTTCTCCCAGCTGTGTGACAGCAGCCCTGCCTGGGCTCCTCGACATCCTCTCGGGGGTAGCGGTGGAATTCCCAGACCTTATGGTCTTGGGGGACTTCAACTTGCCTTCCCTGGGGGGAATGTCGGGATTGGCCCGGGAATTCATGGCTTCTATGAAAGCCATGGGCCTGACCCAACTAATCTTGGGCCCGACTCATGAGGGGGGAAACACTCTTGACCTAGCTTTTGTCTCTGAGCAGTGACGTAGTGACAGAGGGCAAGCCATTGTTACGGCTTTGCCCGTTCCATGGTCTGATCACTATCTCCTACGGCTGGTCTTCCAACAAGCTGCCCCCCACTGCTGGGATGAGGAGCCGCTTAGATGGTTCCGCCCTAGGCGCCTTATGGACCTGGAGAGGTTCCAGGCGGAGCTGGGGTCTCCTCCCTCTTCCCTTGCCCACAGCTCTGTCAAGGATCTGGTGCTTGCTTGGCAACAGGCTGCGTCGGATGCCCTCGACAGGGTTGTCCCCATGCGACCCCTCGCGCGTCGTGGATCCCGGATGGCTCCCTGGTATTCAGAGGAGCTCTGGGAGATGAAGCGCCATCAGAGGGGTTTAGAGAGCAGGTGGAGGTCCACCCACTCCTAGTCCGATCGAGCCCAGCTAAGAGCCCATATTCGGACTTACCTGGTAGCTATGAAGGAGGCGAGAAGGTTTTATCTCTCCACCCTCATAGCGTCCACAGATAATCGCCCAGCCACACTGTTTCAGGTTACTCGCTCCCTCCTTCGTCCGGAGGAGGGTGCGGACCCGTTGCGGGGAAGAGCTGAGGAGTTCGTTCAATATCTGTCAGATAAAGTCACTCGGATTCGGAGCAGGTTGTCCTCTGATTTGCAGTGGTCTGAGGAACGGGATACAGGCAGTCTGGCCAATGTGATTTGGGATGAGTTTGATCCTGTTTCCGAGGATGAAGTGGACAGGATCATGCGGCGGCTGAGCTCCACCACATGTTTGTTGGACCCGTGCCCCTCCTGGCTGGCTTATGCCACCAGGAAAGTCACCTGCAGTTGGCTCCGGGCAGTTGTCAATGCTTCATTAAGGGAGGGTGTTTTTCCCTCTGCCTTGAAGGAGGCGGTGGTGAGACCCCTCCTGAAGAAGCCTGCCCTGGACCCGACCGTGTTAGACAACTTTCGTCCAGTCTCCAACCTTCGCTTTTTAGCAAAGGTTGTTGAGAGTGTGGTGGCTCAGCAGTTTCCACTTTTCCTGGATGAAGCGGACTACCTGGATCCGTATCAATCGGGCTTCCGAGCTGGTTTCAGCACGGAGAAGGCATTGGTCGCGGTGATGGATGATCTCTGGAGGGCCCGGGACAGGGGTTTTTCCTCTGTCCTGGTCCTATTAGATCTCTCAGCGGCTTTTGATACCATCGACCATGGTATCCTTTTGCGACGCCTTGAGGGGTTGGGAATGGGAGGCACCGTGCTTCGGTGGTTCACCTCCTACCTCTCGGGGCAGTCGCAATCGGTATTGGTGGGGGGGCTGCGGTCGACCCGAGGGCTCTCTTGCTCTCGTGGAGTCCCTCAGGGGTCGGTCCTCTCCCCCCTGCTATTTAACATCCATATGAAGCCGCTGGGTGAGATCATCCGTGGTTTCGGGGTGAGATTCCATCAGTACGCGGATGATACCCAGCTGTACATCTCCACCCCAAACCAAATCAGCGATGCCCTCTCCCTGATGGCCCAGTGTTTGGATGCGGTACGGATTTGGATGAGCGGGAACATGCTTCAACTCAACCCAGCCAAGACTGAGTGGCTGTGCATACCGGCATCTCGGCCCAGTCAGGATTATCCATCTTTGGCCATAGGGGGAGTGGTGTTGCCCCCTGTGGATAGGGCGCGGAACCTGGGGGTCCTCCTGGATGTACGGCTCCGGTTGGAGGAGGAGGTGGGGGCCGTCACCAGGGGCGCCTTTGCCCAGCTCCGCCTCGTTCATCAACTACGCCCTTTTCTGGACTGAGATGCCCTGCACACAGTCACTCATGCCCTTGTTACCTCCAGACTCGACTACTGCAACGCTCTCTATCTAGGACTGCCCTTGCATACCATCCGGAGATTGCAGCTGGTGCAGAATGCGGCGGCGTGGGTGGTGATGGGAGTTCCCCGATTCTCCTATGTTACCCCCCTCCTGCGCTGCCTGCATTGATTGCCGGTTGCACTCCAGGTGAGATTCAAGGTTTTAGTTTTAACATACAAAGTCCTCCATGACATGGGTCCCCAATATTTAAGGGAGCGACTCCTGCTGACATCGAATGCCAACTGCCCTGTGCGAGCACATAGGCAAGGACTCCTTGGGGTCCAGTGCCAGCCGGCGGTTCCCCGACGACGAGCCTTCTCTGTCGCGGCCCCTGACCTCTGGAACCAACTCCCCTTGGGACTCCGCTTGGCCCCTGATCTCCACACCTTCCGCCATGACCTGAAGACATGGTTATTCGACCAATCCGGGCTGTGACCCTCTGTGGGTGGGGTGGCTTTATATGTTTATATGTTTATATGTTTTTAATATTTAACTTTTTGGGCTTGTTAGTTTAATTTTTTCTTAACTATTTATTATTGTATATATTGTTGTTGTTTTTTTTAGTTGTGAGCCGCCTCGAGTCTTCGGAGATGGGGCGGCATACAAGTCCCAAAAATAAATAAATAAATAAATAAATAATAAATAGTGCCAATACTGTTGTCATTCAAGGTGAAATGCAAACAATTAGTGTCTTAAGAACAATTTTCCACTTTTCAAAATTTTATGAAGTAACAGCTGAAAGTAGAGTGTGGGTTATGACAGCCCAGATGGATTTTTTTTAATTACATTTATATGCCACCCTTCTCCGAAGACTCAGGGCGGCTTACAATTTTTTGGGATACAACCCAGTGTGCTCAGCAATAGCCTTCATTCCATTGTATATGCCTGCTTATTACTAAGCGGCATTTTTACAAAGTCAGCTTATTGCCCCCAACAATCTTGAGTCCTCAATTTACCTACCCCGAGAGGATGGAAGGCTGAGTCAACCTTGAGCCTGGTGGGATTCGAGCCTACAGTAATTGTAGACAGCTGGATCTTAAGTGCAGGCATTTAACAGCCTGAGCCACCAAGGCCCTGATGTGCCTTACATCTCCTGATGTGGCAAGAGATTGGGACATAGATTTCCTCCATGGTGCTCTATCATTTGCTGTTCATACTAATCGCCCTAGAGGATTTCAACAATTTCTGAGGGAAAGAGATCCTGCTTCAAAAAATAGAGATGGGTTTATCCGAATCTTCTGGAAAGATGTATTTAATTGTGATTTCTCAAATTCCAACCTAGAAGAGAGGGATGACGATATCTGCACTGGGGAAGAAAAATTGGATAATCTACCAAGAACCCTATTTGACACAAGCATATCTGGCCACAGTTATAGCTTCTACAATGCAGTTTACATTATAGCCCATGCTTTGTATGCCATAATTCCCTCCAAATTGAAAGATAGAGCAAATATGAAAACCACAAGACAACAATTTCTACTTGGAGAGCCCTGGCAGGTATCTTCCAAGAATATACTAGAGCTCTTTTTAGAAGACAATTAAATATTGCAACATAGAATATTGTGACAAATTATTACCCACTTAAGTGTTTGCAAATAAATATAAAAGAGGCAAAAGTACAGTTCTTCTCTTCACTCATAAATCTATTTTTTATCATAAATCTTGAGATATAATGAAATCTCCAATTCTTGGCAGAGATTGACAGCAATCTTCTGGGAAAAACTATAAAAATTAAAGTATATTTGAATAATTAAAGAAGGAACAACATTTTCTTCATGTTTTTCCCTTTTCTTTTTTAAATATAGCTTCTGAGTATATTTATATATTTGGAATGTTAAGAAGAGATGAAATATGTAAGGTGTTACACTTTTCTGCATATTTCTATGTTTTGAGTGTGTATTCATATATATGTTTTGTTTCTTTTTTTGCATATGAAGTATTTTTATTTTGCAGTATATAATGTATGTAACAAAAGTAAACACAGAAAATAGTACATTTTATGTGACCAACAGCAAAACTCCCTGAATGAACTAGGGAAGTTTTAAGATGTCTACCTACTAACTCTGACCTAACCATAATAATTTCAGCCTCATTTACAGTTCTAAATTAGAGCCTAATATTATTTAGGTATTGATCCTGCTATTTTGTAATAACTATTTGTGCTACTGTGTTTTTGCCTAAGGCAGTGACTCTAGCATAATTTGACTGTAACTGCTGGCATATAAATCTGTATCTTCTTCAAACTCTTTGGATTGAAGGATTAATACATATTGTTTCTTTAACTGTAAACACAATGCAAACATTTTCTACCTTTAATATGTAATGATTTTATAATATGTTTATTACATTACTGAGTTAAACATTAAAATATAAACCAACATAACAGGAAAAAGGGGAAGGGAATAATAGGACAGATTTAAAAGGGACAAAATTACACACACACACACACACACACACACACAAACACATATATATATATATATCAGCACACACAGTGAGAACATTTTTTCATATATTTAAAAGCAATTTCCCTTCCAAACTTCTTTCCTAAACTTTCAGGTACTGTCCAGGCAATTGACTTCAATGTTGCCTTCTCCTCCTTCTTCTCTTATTTCTGCATTTTCCCCTTCAAAATTATTCATCTTATAAATACATTTTAAAAATTTATAGCTCAGGGTTGAAATGGGGAGTTCTTGGTGCTCTCTGACCTTCCTTGTTTTCTTGCATGTCTTTCATTATTCAAACTAGGTACCATCATCACTACTCCTGTATCTTAGTTTTAAATTGTGTTAGAATTATTATGAAGGTTCTTCCTGGCCTCATTTCCTTTCCATCTTCTCTTAAATATAGCTCCATAGGTTCATAAGAAATACTTTTAAAAAAAAACAGTGCTGGAGAAAATATTTCCTTTGATGACAGTGGACACATAATTGCTGGATTTGATATTTTCAACTGGGTCACTTATGAAAATAATACATTTACAAAAGACAAAATTGGATGGGTTAACCCAAATCCTTCCTCTTCTAAATGGCTCAACATTCATGAGGACTCCATTGTATGGCCCACAAGATTTAACCAGGTATAAATTTTGTACAGATTTGGACATAACTTAACCTATATTTCTTAACCTATATTTCTGAATATTAAAAAACACAGAGTTGTTCAACTATTGAAACAATGTAGGTTTATGTTGTTAGTATATGTGTTTTGAATTTGATCTGCTGTATAGTTTTGTGTACAATTATATGGCAGTATCTTGACAACCTTTTGAATAACTTTAGAACAAAAGTGTAATTCCGCTAAGGTATTTCTCAGCCAAAGTGATTGACTGTCTAAAGGATTCTATTCTGTGCTCTACGAGAGTTAAATGAATGCACCCAGTATTTTGCATAGGATTGAAGATAACTTAAACCACATTCTAAATATTCTAAGGGTCATTTTGTTTTGAATTAAATTGCTCTAAAAGTGATATGAGATTGCAAGGCTTATTGAGAACTGGAAGAGTTGCCAAAATGAAAACTCCAGGACTTAGGCTACATTGTGAGAAAAAAAACTTGGAAGATATTAGCATAGCAAAATATGTCCATGCTATTGTTGAGGAGCTGAATTTGATATTAAGTCGAACGAGGCCATTATCTTCAATAAATTACAAATATGTGAGGGTAAATTGAATCTGTTTGTTGCTCTTTGTTTAGTCTGCAGATCCAAGATGAATACTATCTGGAAATGCTTGCCATGACATCTACACAGCATGTAGGTAGTGAAAATGAATGAATGAATGAATGAATGAATGAATGAATAAATGAATGAATGAATTCTTTATTGGCCAAGTGTGATTAGACACACAAGGAATTTGTCTTGGTGCATGTGCTCTAAGTGTACATAAAAATAAAAGATACAGTCATCAAGAATCATAAGGTACAACACTTAATATAAACATAGTGTACAAATAAGCAATGAAATCATACTAGGAAACAGTCAACATAAATCATAAGGATATAAGCAAAGAAGTTACAGTCATACAGTCACAAGTGGGAGGAGATGGGTGATAGGACTGGTGAGAAGATTAATAGTAATAGTAATGCAGTAAATAGTTGGACAGTGCTGAGGGAATTATTTGTTTAGCAGAGTGATGGCATTTGGGGAAAATCTGTTCTTGTGAGTCAATGTTTTAATAAAAGGAATGTTCCATGGCATGGCAGAGCTACCAAACTGATTCCTTTATTTTTTATCTCCTTCATTCAGAAAAGACCCCAATCCCTGTGTAATGACTATTGTCTTTCTGGTTCAAATAAGAGCCTTGGTGGTGCAGGCTGTTAAATGCCTAGCACCTAAGTTCCAGCTGCCTGCAATTACTGCAGGCTCGAATCCCACCAGGCTCAAGGTTGACTCAGCCTTCCATCTTCTCGGGGTAGGTAAATTGAGGACCCAAGATCGTTGGGGGCAATAAGCTGACTTTGTAAAAATGCCGCTTAGTAATAAGCAGGCATATACAATGGAATGAAAGCTATTGCTGAGCGCATTGGGTTGCGCTCCAAAAATTGTAAGCCGCCCTGAGTCTTCGGAGAAGAGCGGCATATAAATGTAATTTAAAAAAATAGAAGGAAAGCCATTTTGCTGCTATGACTGCTTTTCATGTCCATAAGGGAAGGTTTCAAATCAGAAAGGTAATGCTTATTCAGTTTATAGATACTAACCCATTAAAACCTATATGGAATAATTTCATAATGTTATGTAGTACTCAATGTGTTGTATTATAGGAGATTTTACAAAAACATTTGGGATGAGTGAAATGAAGGAAAGTACTTTATCCCTTGTCCAATTAATTGCCACAAAATAAAACCCAAGAGGAAGACACAGATTCTGGAAACTTAAGGAAATTTATCAACTCTACAAAGAAACTATTCATGAAATACTGTTGACTTCTCTTAAGACCAGCATTCCATTTGTAGTTCTGCTCTAACTTTCTCACTAAAGATCTGATGTGCTACTCTATCTAATCAAAAAATTTGCTGGCTCTTTGAAATTACATGAATATTCTAATTTGCATCAATTTAATATTAATGATTTGCATCTTCTCCATTTTTAAATTGGTCAAACTACTGTAGCTGCTGAACTGTAAATAAGCAATTGTGGGCTAATCTCCAATTTTAAACATATTCTTTAGAAAACCCATGAGATTAATTTCTTGTAATAACTTGCCTTCCCCCAGAATCTGTTTGTGTCTGCTATTTTGAAAATGGTAATGAATATTTGTGATGAGCTACAAATTCAATATCCAACCTTTGAGATGAAAAGCTGGCATCTAAAAATTTTCCTTTTACCATACACATTTTGCCTATTGCATATACTGTATTGCTTCATATCTTGCTTCGTTTTAACATTTTGAGTTAGTCAAATTAAAAAATATAATTCAAAAACTTAGTTTAACTTCTGATGTATGGCCTGTCATTGGCTGTATTACAGACATGGTTCATTAGTGCCTTCATCCTAAATAATAACTTTTTAACTCCCAGAGAGCTTCCTACTGAAGCACTAACCATAGCACATTTTGTTAAATTTCTTACTTCTTTCAACAATACTTCATTAATTACAAAGTCTGCACTACTATTACTGTTAATCTTCTCATCACTCCTTATCACCCATCTCCTACTTGTGGCTGTAGGACTGTAACTTTGTCACTTGTATCCTTACGATTTATATTGACTGTTTTCTAGCATGATTTGATTGCTTATTGTACCCTATCACTATCATTAAGCGTTGTACCTTATGATTCTCAACTCTTGACGAATGTATCTTTTTTTATGTATACTGAGAGTATTTATACCAAGACAAATTCCTTGTGTGTCCAATCACACTTGGCCAATAAAGTATTCTATTCTATTCTATTCTATTCTATTCTATTCTATTCTATTCTATTCTAATACTGTAACTTCTACACTATAATAAGAGAAATGTGTTCATTCATTTGTTCTTTCTTTCATTCATTTCCACAGACATGGATGATTGTTTTCCATGCCCAGAAGGACAGTATTCCAGCAACAATGATTCATGCCTCCCAAAACAGATAGTTTTCCTCTCTTATGGAGAGGAATTATCTTTCCAGTACTACTGCAATTATCTTTGCCAGTATTGCCACTGTGGTGCTTGGGATCTTCATCAAATACCAGGACACTTAAGGCCAACAACCAGAACATTACCTACCTTCTCCTCATTTCCATTGTGCTCTCATTCCTGTGCAGTTTATTATTCATTGGAAAACCTGATAAGGTGACTTGGCTTTTGCAACAAACTGCTTTTGGGACTATCTTTTCAGTAGCCATTTTTTGTGTGTTGGCCAAAACCATCATTGTGATTTTAGCTTTCATGGCTTCAGTGCCAGGATCCAAAATGAGGAGGTGGCTTGGCAAAGCATTAGATAATTTCATTGTTGTTTCTTGTTCCCTTGTTCAAGTCATCATTTGCACTGTTTGGCTTATAACCTCACCACCATATCCAGATGCTGATATGAACTTAGTAGAGGATGAAATAATTCTAGGGTGTAATGAAGGCTCTACTGTCATGTTTTACTGTGTCTTGTTGTACCTTCTTTTCCTTGCCATTATTGGCTTCAATATGGCTTTTCAAGGCCGGCATTTACCAGATAGTTTTAATGAAACCAAGTTCATTTTCTTCAATCTGTTGTGTTTTTGCAGTGTCTGGTTATCCTTTTTTCCAACCTATCTGAGTACCAAAGGGAAATACATGGTAGCTGTGGAGATCTTTTCCATATTGTCATCTAGTGCAGGACTACTAGGCTGCATATTTTTCCCCAAATGTTTTGTCATTCTACTGAGACCTGATTTGAATACCAAAAAACAATTAATGAGAGGTAAGAAAGAAGAAATATAATTCCATAACTGATTCAGTGAAAGATACTTTCTCTGAAGACCACTCAGAAATTGGAACTAGTGCAAAATGAAGCCATTGCAAGACCAGATCCATAATAAAGTTGTTGCAAATCATAGGAATCCTCTTATTATTTCTGAGCGCTTTAGACACATAAATTTCTCCTACCTTTGTCCCCCAAACAAATTGGTGAAACAAATTATTATCTTGAATAGAATAGAATTCTTTATTGGCCAAATGTGATTGGACACACAAGGAATTTGTCTTGGTGCATATGGTGTCAGTGTACATAAAAGAAAATATAAATTCATCAAGAGTCAAGAATCATAAGGTACAACATTTAATAATAGTCATAGGGTACAATAAGCAATCAAATCATACTTGGAAACAGTCAGTAAAAATCATTAGAATACATGCAACAAAGTTACAGTCATACAGTCATAAGTGGGAGGAGATGGGTGATAGGAATGAAAGAGAAGATTAATAGCAATATAGGAAATAGTTGGACAGTGTTGAGGGAATTATTTATTTAGCAGAGTGATGGCATTTGGGAAAAATCTGTTCTTGTGTCCAGTTGTTCTGGTGTGCAGTGCTCTACAGCATTGTTTTGAGGGTAGGAGTTGAAACAGTTTTTGTCCAGGATGTGAGAGGTCTGTAAATATTTTTACAGCTCTCTTTTTGACTCGTGCAGTATACAAGTTCTCAATGGAAAGCAAGTTGGTAGTAATTTTTTTCTGCAGTCCTAATTAACCTCTGAAGTCTGTATCTGTCTTGTTGGGTTGCAGAACTAAACCAGACAGTTATAGAGGTGCAGATGAGAGACTCAGTAATTTCTCTGTAGAACTGTATCAGCAGCTCCTTGGGTACTTTGAGCTTACTGAGTTGGCGCAGAAAGAACATTCTTTGTTATGCTTTTTTGATGATGTTTTTGATGTTAGGTGCCCATTTTAGATCTCGATATACTGTAGAACCTAGAAATTTGAAGGTCTCTACTGTTGATACTGTGTTGTCCAGTATTGTAAGAGGTGGTTGTATGGGTGGTTTTCTCCTAAAGTCTACCACCATTTCTAATGTTTTGAGTATGTTTAGTTCCAGATTGATCTGGTCGCACCACAAAGCAAGTTTTCAACCTCCCATGTGTATGGGGACTCATAGTTGTCTCAAATGTGACCAATCACTGTTGTATCATCTACATACTTCAGTATTTTAACAGATGGATTTTTTGAGATGCAGTCATTGGTATATAGGGAGAAGAGAAGTGGAGAAAGCACACAGCCTTGTGGGAGGCTGTGCTAATTGTACAGGTATCAGATGTGATTCTGCCTAGCTTCACCTGCTGCTTCCTGTCTGTTAGGAAGCTTATTATTATTGTTATTATTATTATTATTATTATTATTTATTTATTTATTTATTTATTTAGACTTGTATGCCGCCCTTCTCCCTAAGGACTCAGGGCGGAACATTAAAACCATACAAATTACAATAAAAGTGAATTAAACAACTACAAGTCTAAAGCCAATTAAAATTAGAATTAAATTAAAACAACTAAAATAACCCACCCCCAGGTCAATCCAGACCGGCCTGCTGAAACAGCCAGGTCTTCAGGTCTCGGCGAAAGGAACGGAGATCAGGGGCCAAACGGAGATCCACAGGGAGCTGATTCCATAGGGCGGGTGCTCCCACAGAAAAGGCCCTAGCCCTGGGAACCGCCATCCAACAATGTCTAACCGACGGAATCCCAAGGAGGTCCCTCCTGTGGGAGCACACGGGGCGATCAGAGTGTGATGCTGGCAGGAGGCGTTCCCACAAGTACCCTGGACCCAAGCCATTTAGGGCTTTATAAGTTATTACTAGCACTTTGAAGGCAACCCAGGAGGCAACCGGCAAGCAGTGCAAGTTGCGCAGGAGGGGTGTAACATGGGAGTATCGGGACACCCCCATCACAGCCTGTGCGGCCGCATTCTGCACCAGCTGCAACCTCCGGGTGGTCCACTTACAAGTGTGTTCAGGTACCACTAGCTGGTTTAGTTTAGTTAGAAGAATGTCTGGAATGATGGTGTTGAATGCTGAACTAAAGTCTACAAAAAGTCTACAAAAAGTCTAATGCTGAACTAAAGTCCACAAAAAGGACCCTTGTGTAGGTATTTGGAGATTCAAGTGTTGTAGGATGTAGTACAGAGCCATATTAACAGCATCATCTGCTGATCTATTTGCTTGGTACATGGGATCTAACAGTGGATCTGTGATGATTTTCAGATGGGAAAGCATTAGCCTTTCAATGGTTTTCATAACTACAGATGTTAGAGCAACTGGCCAGTAGTCATTCCGTTCCCTGATGGAGGGCTTCTTTGGCACTGGGGTGATAGTAGAGCACTTGAAGCAAGAAGGAACATAGCACATCTCTAATGATTAATTGAACATTTGGGTGAAGATGGGGGCCAATTGGTCAGCACAGATTTTTAAGCAAGAAGAAGTTTTCTTGTCTGGGCCTGATGCTTTTCTTGGCTTTTGTCTGTGAAATAGATCTTGCACTCCTTTTTCTGTGATCACCAGAGGTTGTGAACCCAATGGATTGGGGTCAGTTGTAGAAACTTTGGCTGTTGTTGTTATATTTGAGATGGGGGTTGTGGAATAGTGGCTGTAGTTTCCTTTCAAAACTGCAGTAAAACCCATTCAGGTCATCTGCTAGTTTTTTTATTTCCTTCTGCCTGGGAAGGAGGTTTGCTGTAGCCAGTAATGTTTTTAAAATTTTCCATATGTTTTCTGGTTCATTTGTTGAGAACTGGTTCCTTAACTTTTCAGAGTAGCTTCTTTTTTCTGCTCAGATATATCCACCATTTCATGTTGGAAATGTTATCAGATACCTGGATCATACTGCCATATGTGGTGGACATGTGCAGAATCCAAAAGATATTGGACTAAAATACACACATGGTTGGAAAACAACATAGATTTAAAGCCTGAGATACTTTTATTGGGGATTTTTCCTGAAAATTATATCAAAGAAATAACATATTTGATGATTTATGTATTAACAGCAGCTAGAATTGTATTTGCTCAAAATTGGAAAAATGAGAAAATTCCGATGGAGGAGGAGGTGATTAAGAAAATAATGGAAATGAGTAGGTTAACATTAGCAATTAGAGAGCAAGAAGAAAGGGAATATTACAAGATTTGGGGTTTATTTTATGGATGGTTAGAAAGTAGAGTAAGAAATTAAAGGATACCGTAATAACGATGTACTGTAATAGATTTATTTATTTATTATTTATTTAATTAATTTGACTTGTATGCCACCCCCTCTCCAAAAAGGACTCGGGGCGGCTCACAACTAAAAGCAGAACAATAAATTAATTAACTAAAATAGGATTAAATTAAGCAAGCCAAATTCATCTAAAAACTAAACACCACCACCACCCCCGAGAGGTCAGCACAGCCCGGCCTGTTCAAGTAACCAGGTTTTTAAATCATGGCAGAAAGAGTGGAGGTCAGGGGCCAAACCGAGCCCCAGGGGTAGTTGATTCCATAAGGTGGGAACCGCTACAGAGTAGCCCCCCCGGGACACCGCCAAATGACACTGAGTCACAGATGGCACCCCAAGGAGTCCCTGCCTGTGTGTGCTCGTACAGGGCGGTTGGAATTCGATCCCGGCAGGAGACGCTCCCGTAAATATCCTGGACCCATGCCTCATAGGACTTTGAATGTTAATACCAAAACCTTGAATCTCATCTGGAGGGCAACCGGTAGCCAATGCAGGTCACATAGGAGGGGTGTAATATGGGAGTACCGGGAAGCTCCCATCACAACCCGTGTGGCCTCATTCTGCACCAGCTGAAGCCTCCAGATGGTATGCAAGGGCAGTCCTAAATAGAGAGTGTTGCAGTAGTCGAGTTGAGAGGTGACAAGTGCCTGAGTGACCATGCGCAGGGCATCTCGGTCCAGATATGGGCATAACTGTTGAACCAGCCGGACCTGGGCAAAGCCCCCCCTGGTCACGGCTCCCACCTGCTCCTCCAACCTGAGCCATGAGTCCAGGAGGACACCCAGGTTCCATGCCCCATCCACAGGGGCAACACCTCTCCCCCCATAACCAAAGATGGAATCTCTTGACTGGACCGAGATGTCGGTATGCACAACCACTCTGTCTTGGCCGGATTGAGCTGAAGCATGTTCCTGTCCATCCAGATCCATACTGCATCCAGACAGCGAGATATCACGGAGAGGGAATCACTGATGTGGCCTGGGGTGGAGATGTACAACTGCATATCATCAGCGTACTGATGATACTTCACCCCAAAGCCATGGATGATCTCACCCAATGGCTTCATATAGATGTTGAACAAGAGGGCCGAGAGGACCGACCCCTGGGTGACCCCACAAGTGAGAGCCCTTGGAGTCGACCTCTGCCCCTCTGCCAACACCGATTGTGAGCGTCCTGAGAGGTAGGAGGAGAACCACTGTAACACAGTGCCTCCCACTCCCAGCACCTCAAGACACCGCAACAGGATACCATGGTCGATGGTATCAAAAGCCACTGAGAGGTCTAACAGGACCAGGACAGAGGAGAATCCCCTGTCCCGCACCCTCCAGAGATCATCAACCAGTGCGACCAATGCCGTCTCCGTACTATACCCGGGCTGGAAGCCTGATTGGTATGGATCCAGATAGTCTGCTTCCTCCAGGAAAAGCGGAAACTGCTGAGCCACCACACTCTCAACAACCTTCATTAAAAAGCGAAGGTTGGAGACTGGACAAAAGTTGTTCAATTCGGCTGGGTCGAGGGAAGGCTTCTTCAGGAGGGGCCTCACCACTGCCTCTTTCAAGGTGGCAGGAAAGGCACCCTCCCTTAAAGAAGCATTGACCACTGCCCGGAGCCAGCCGCACGTGACCTCCCTGGAGGCATATACCAACCAGGAAGGTCACGGGTCCAACAAACATGTGGTGGAACTCAGCCGTCGCATAATCCTGTCCAGTTCATCCTCAGAAACAGGATCGAACTCAGTCCAGATTACATTGTCCAGACTACTTGCACCCCCAACGTCAGACCACTGCAAACTAGAGCTCAGCCCCTCCCAGATATGAGCGATCTTGTCCAGCAGATATTGACCAAATTCCTCAGCTCTACCCCACAATGGATCCACTGCTACCCCCAGCTGTAGGAGGAAGCGGGTGACCCTAAACAGGGAGGCTGGGTGGTTATCTGTGGATGCTATGAGAGCGGAGAGATAAATCCTTCTCACCTCTCTAATAGCTACCAGGTAAGTCCTAATATAGGCTCTTAACTGGACTCGGTCAGAGCTGGAATGGGTTGACCTCCACCTGCTCTCTAAGCCCCTTCTATGGTGCTTCATCTCCCGGAGCTCCTCGATATACCAGGGAGCTACCCAGGATCTGCACCGAGTGAGGGGATGCATGGGGACAACTCTGTCGAGGGCCCCTGCAGCAGCCTGTTGCCAGGCAGCCATCAGGACCTCAGCAGAGCTGTGGATAAGGGATGTAGGCAAAGACCCCAGTTCCGCCTGGAACCTCTCAGGGTCCATCAGGCTTCTGGGGCGGAACCATCTAAGTGGCTCCTCATCCCAGCAGTGTGGGGCAGCTTGTCAGAAAACCAGCTGTAGGAGATAATAATCTGACCATGGAATGGGATGGAAAGTAAGATCACCATCCCCCAGATCATTACATCACTGCTCCGAGACAAAAACCAGGTCGAGCGTGTTACCCCCCTCATGGGTCAAGCCATCAATCACCTGGGTCAGGCCCATGGCCTCCATGGAAGCCATGAATTCCTGGGCCAAACCTGATGCCACCCCCAAAGAGGGCAAGTTGAAGTCACCCAGAACAATAAGCTCTGGGAACTCCACCGCCACCCCCAAGACGGCGTCGAGAAGCCCAGGCAGGGCAGCTGCCACATTGCTGGGGGAAAGGTATGCAAGCAGCAAGGCCACCTGACTCCCAGGCCTGCACCTCAGGAGGAGGGCCTCACACCCGCCTATCTCCGGAACAGAGACCTCCCTTGGAATCAAGGCTTCCCAAATAACAACAGCCACCCCTCCCCCCTCCCCTGGGCTTGTGACCAGTGCAAAACCTGAAAACCTGGGGGGCATAAATCAACCAGAAGAACTCCACCCTCTGGCCCCACTCAGGACTCAATGATACAAGCCAGGTCCGCGGCCTCCTCCTCAATCACCTCCTGGAGAAGGGATGCCTTGTTAACCACGGACCTGGCATTAAAGTACACCAGTCGGAGCCCAGGGGTACTAGATCCCGAATCCCCAGGGAATTGGGAAGAGGCAAAGGGGTCGGAGCATGCCACTGCTTGAAGACATCGGGGGCGCACTCCCCTTACATGATATGGCCCCATGCCAGATCATTCTGAATAAGTTATAATATGAATATAATCCAGTAAGAGTTGGGATTTGCTTTGAAGGATAGCTGAAAATTGAAATGAAAAACCTAATGACATTGTAATGATGATATAATATGATATATAATGTTGATTAGAATATAATATGAATGTAAACTCAATAAGAAATGTATACAAATATGTGCACAAAATATATGTACCCAGATGACATACTGTATAACTGAAAGGTTTTATTTGTTGTTTTTGTTATAAAAATAAAAAAACTGTTTCAAAAAAAGATATATCCACCATTTCTTTAATAAATGTAATATAATCAATGAACTTCTTATTCCCCCAAAATAATATTTTCATTTCTTTTTCCCCCCTTCTAATTGGCTTTATACAGGGGGTGGGATTCTACTAGTTCTGTCCACTTCTGTAGAACCGGTTGATCTGAAGAGCAGCAAATAGAGAGCATACATAGAACCGGTTCTATGTTTGCTGCTGTTTTGGCCCACCTGCCCACCCGGGCTCTTACCTGACCTTTATTTCCTGCTTTTTCAACTGCAGCTGCTTTGCACAACACAGCTGCAGTTGAAAAGCGCTTTTCAACTGCTGTGCCCACGTGCAGTGCTGCTCAGCTGTCCAGGCAGCTAGCTGACGACAATATACCTTTGCGCACAGCATGCATCAGGTGCGTGTGTACATGAAGTGCGCATGCACGCAGAAAATGTAAAATCACTGAACTGGTAGTTACACCAGGTGGATTCTGCCTCTGGTTTATAGAATAATATTGAGAATGCATTAAGATGTTGAATAGTGTTGATGTTTCAAAGTATTAGGGATACTATGAAAAAGAATCACAGATGAAGAACCTAGTGCAAGGCATAAATGGGAAAACAGAAAATATTCTACAACTGATAATGAATGAAGACCAAAGAGTCCAGGAAGGAGAGGAGACGACAGAAAGAATGGATGAAAAGATATAACAGACAAATCAGCAAACAAAACAAGGAGATGAGGAGAGAACATAATAAAGATAATAAGGACTGATGAACTAAACCAAGGGGAACGTACTTAAAATGGAATTGGATAAGTTAGAAGATACTTTTGAAAAGGAGATAGGGGCTTGGGTGGACACTGGAGACCTGGAAGCTTAGGAGGATAGAGATGGTAGAAATATTTAGACTGAATGGTGAAGATACAGATGTTGATAGAGACAAAGATCCAAGAGAGGAGTATGGGAGGCAAGCTAAAAAAATGAATAAGAATTGAAGTATTAAAACGAACAAGAGATGATGGATAGAAAGGAAATATTTTCTTTCTTTTTTCCTAATATAACAATGGCCTGGTTAAAAACTAGAATAGAGGTAGAAATAAGAATACACATTTTTATATAAAGCAATAGTCAGGTAGAAAGATTGGAGATTGAAAGATGATATTATTTTGTATGTTTAAATAATATGATTAAAATGGAACATTGAAATATTGAATAACTACTTTAAAACAAATATGTATATTAATATTAGGAATACATAAATTTGATTAATGTAACAAATATTATTAATATTATTATTGCTACTTGTATCAAAATGAATTATACACAGAGGTTACACTGTTCACATATTGATACTGACGTATATTTAAAAATAAAAATCCAATAAAACTTTAAAAAAAGATGTTGAACTGTAGGAGCTTTGAGATAAAAGTTCTTAATACTCAAATTACATTGTCATGGTTCTGCTCCTCCTATTGGTGTTTGCTCTGTTCTCCCTTGTAAGGCTGCGACAGGCAGAATTAGGCTAATAAGCCTTTTAGACAGACTCAGTCCAAGCAGCAAGGAGAAGAGCAACTCCCATTCCTGACCTGTCTAGCCTACAAGGAGAACAGGTGTTCGGGTAAGACAACACACATTTTTACCCAAAGTACCTCTAATCACAAAGGAATTGAGTCTACAGTTAACTGCAGATCCAAATGTAAGCCCACCCAGTGATTCTCCTTAAACCTTACTCTTAGACACAACATTAATTGTATATCTGTATCGTTTTATGATTGTATGCCGCCCCAAGTCCTTCGGAAGATGGGGTGGGTTAGAAATCCAATTAATAAAATCAATCAATCAATCAATCAATCAATCAATCAATCAATCAATCATACATGCAGTGGGGTGCAACAAGGTTCCATCTTAGGCCCAGTATGCTTCAATATCTTCATTAATGACTTAGATGAGGGAATAGAAGGGGGACTTACCAAATTTTCAGATGATACTAAGCTGGCAGGAATAGCTAACACCCAAGAAGATGGCGGACAATGGCGGACGATGGTGGATGACAGAGGGCCCAGTGGCAGCCGGAAATCATGCCGGAAGTCTTGCCGACTTGGTGTTCTGCCGCTGCTGTTGCCGGCTTGTGGTGGCCGGGCTCGGGACTGCTGGCGCCAGTGCTGGGCCACCTGGAGCCCGGTCTGGAGGCTTGGAGGCCAATGTGAAGAGCTGCCACTGGCGTGAAGATTGTGCCAGTGTGAAGAGCTGCCACCGCTGCTTTCTGCAGGAGATGGACATGCCAGCCCAGAGGTTAGGCTGGCTTGGAGAGCTGCTGCCACTATTGTCATCAGGTGGCAGTCGGGTCCGGGGCTGCTGGAGCCTTTGCCGGGGCAGCCTCGGGGCCTAAAGCAGACGGTGGTGGAGCCCAGCCTGGAGGTGGATGGCAGCCCCCAGCTGGCCATTGGCTGGTTTGGGGGGTGCTTGGTTGCTTGGTTGCTGTTGTCATGCCGGCCTGAGGACTGTGCTGGCCAGGAGATCTATTGCTGGGGATGCCTTCCTTTCCACTTCATCTGTCCAGATTGTCCAGTATGGTGGGGTTGATGATGTCTACTGCTGTGAGAGGGCAGTGGTGGATTTATTCCAGCTTTTCACCCAGCCTTGCTGCTGTGAGAGGGCAGCAATGGCTGGTTGTGTCATCCCACTTGAGTATACCGTGGCCTTCAGTGCTCCACTGCAGTGAGAGGGTAGTGGCTGGACTTTATTCTACCTGGTCGCCCATGGTCTACCGTGAGAGGGTTGCTGGGATTGGAAGCTCCGAAACACTGTGATATACATCTGGACATGATTGACTGTCATCTGGCCTTTATTCATCACCCATCACCCCATTTTATGGACATCTATGGTTCAACGGACCTTTTCTGCTGCAGAGCTACAGACCCTGGGGAATGTCCCTCTGTCCCTGGTGTGGCCTGTTGGACTATCCAAGGCCTACCTTAATGATGGGTTCTGGGATCCCGACAGGTGGCATAGCGCAAATAGGGGTTTTAGTATTTGTAAAAAGAGGGGTTTTAAAGGGTCTTTGTTCAACATTTTAGCGAAATATTTAAGGGGATCAGGGAGGGGGTGGGATGTAAGGCCTGGTTAGAACTTGGGGGGGTTCCACCAGATCAATTCCAGTCCAGATCAGGAGAGGGTCACAATGGGGAGGGGACAGGGTTGGGGCTCTCCAGGACTCTAGGGGAAGGGGTGGGGATTTCAATCCCCATGGTGATTGGGAATGGCAGTAGGTGGATGAACAGAGGGCCATATCGAAGCTCAGGAGCGCATCCCCACTGTCTCCAAGTGGTGGCGTGCTCCAACCCTCTTGTTTCTGCCCGCTTCCCTGGGGGTATGGGAGAGCAGGCCCCTGAGCTCAAGTTGGTCTATTTGAATGTCAGGTCCATGTTAAACAAAGCTCCCCTCATCCATGAGTTGATTGAGGAGGAAGACGTGGACCTGGCCTGCATTACAGAGACCTGGTTGGGCCCAGAGGGAGGAGTCCCTCTGTTGGAGCTGTGGCCACCAGGTTTCCATGTGCTGCACCAACCTCGGGCCCAGGGTAGGGGTGGAGGGGGTGGCAGTTGTTATTAGGGAGACCCTTTATCCACTGAAGGCCACTGTCCCTCAGATAGGTGGGTGTGAGTCTGTCCTCCTGAAGTGGAGCCCTGGTGGTCAGTTGGGCCTGTTGCTCATGTACCTTTCTCCCAGCTGCGTGACAATGGCCCTGCCTGATCTACTTGTAGTGCTATTGGGAGTGGCGGTTGAGTTCCCTAGACTTATTGTTCTGGGGGATTTCAACCTGCCTTCTCTAGGTGGGGCGTTGAAGATGGATCAGGAGTTCATGGCTACCATGACGGCCATGGACCTGACCCAAATAATACAGGGTCCAACTCATGGTGGAGGGCACATGCTCGACCTTGTTTTTATCTCTGGACAGTGGTTTAATGCTCTGGGTGGGGGATCATTAACCATTCAACCCCTCTCATGGACCGATCATTATCTCCTCTGGCTGGCATTCCAGTATGCCACCCCTCATTGCTGGGAAGTGGAACCGACTAGGTGGGTCCGCCCCAAGCACCTAATGGACCTGGAGAGGTTCCAGATGGTGAGGTTCCAGATGGTGTGAGAGAGGTTCCAGATGGTGCTTGGGTTGATTCCTACTTCCCTTACTCACAGCCTGGTTGAGGTCCTGGTGGATGCCTGGCAAAGGACTGCCTCCGGGGCTCTCAAGCGTGTTGTACCTTTGTGGCCTCTGACCCAATGCAGATCCCGGTTGGCTCCCTGGTTTTCTGCAGAGCTCCAGGAGATGAAGTGCCGGAGGAGGAGCCTAGAGAGCAGTTGGAGGTCCAATCGGTCCAAATCTGATTGATTGCAGTTAAGATCATTTACCAGGTCTTATCTTGTGGTGATGTGAGTGGCGAAGTGTGTCTATTTCTCCACTCTCATTGCGTTTGCAGATGATTCCCCAGCTGCCCTGTTTAGGGTCACCCATTCCCTTCTTAATCAGGGGGTGAAGGAGGACCCTTTGTGGGGGTGGGACAAGGAATTTAGCCAACATCTGTCGGACAAGATCACTCAGACCCGGGCCAGTCTGGACTCCGACTGGTCAGGGTCTGTCGGGGGGGAAGCGACTGGTCTTCTGAATACCACCTGGGAAGAATTCGATCCTGTGACTCCAGATGAAATGGACAGGATCATGGGGAAACTGAGTGCCGCCACATGTTTATTGGACCCGTGCCCCTCCTGGCTGGTTTATGCCACCCGGGAGGTTACACGAGGCTGGCTCCAGGCAGTGGTCAATGCTTCTTTGAGTGAGGGATGCTTCCCTTCTGCCTTGAAGGAGGTGGTGGTGAGGACCCCTCCTCAAGAAGCCTGCCCTGGACCCGGCTATTTTGAACAACTTTCATCCTGTCTCCAACCTTCGCTTTGTTGCAGAGGTTGTTGAGAGCGTGGTGGCCCGACAGCTCCCAGTGTTCCTGGAGGAAACTGATTATGTGGATCCATATCAATTGGGTTTCAGGCCTGGGTACAGCACGGAGACAGCATTGGTCGCGCTGGTGAATGATCTCTGGAGGGCTTAGGATAGAGGTTATTCTTCTATCCTGGTCCCATTAGATCTCTCAGTGGCTTTTGATACCATCGACCATGGTATCTTACTGTGATGCCTCAAGAGGTTGGGAGTGGGACACACTGTCTTATGGTTGTTCTCCTCCTACCTCTCGGGTTACATGCAGTTGGTGTTGGCAGGAGGACAGAGAATGACCCCGAGGTCCCTCCCTTGTGGGATGCCCCAGGGGTCGGTTCTCTCTCCCCTCCTGTTCAACATCTATATGAAACCTCTGGGTGAGATCATCTGTAGTTTTGGGGTGAGGTATCATCAGTACGGTGATGATACCCAGCTTTTTATCTCCACCCCAAACCAACCCAGTGATGCCCTCGACGTGATGTCCAGGTGTCTGGAAGTGGTACAGATCTGGATGGGGAGGAACAGGCTTCGACTCAACCTGGCCAAGACCGAGTGGCTGTACATACTGGCATCTCGGATTGTCCAGGATGTTCCTTCTTTGGTTATGGGGGGAGAGGTGTTACCTCCCATTGAAAGGGTGCACAACCTAGGCGTCCTCCTGGATGCACGGCTTGGTTTGGAAGATCATGTAGGAGCCGTGGCCAGGGGGGCATTTGCCCAGGTTCGCCTGGTGCACCAGTTGCACCCCTATCTGGACCGAGATGCCTTACGTACGGTTACTCATGCACTTGTTACCTCCCGTATAGACTACTGCAATGCTGTCTACATGGGGCTGCCCTTGAGGACCACCCGGAGGCTTCAACTGGTACAGAATGCAGCCGCATGGGTTGTGATGGGAGTATACCAATACTCCCATATTACACCCCTCCTGCGTGAGCTGCATTGGTTGCCGGTTGCCCTCCAGGTGAGATTCAAGGTGCTGGTAATTACCTATAAAGCCTTACATGGTTTAGGGCTGGGGTATTTGCGGGAGCACCTGCTGCCAGCAACAACTGCCCATCACCTTGTGTGCTCCCACAGACAGGGCCTCCTTAGGGTACCGTCTGCCAGACAGTGTCAACTGGCAACCCCCAGGGGGAGAGCCTTCTCTATGGGTGCACCCGCCCTTTGGAATCAGTTGTCCTTGGAGCTTCGGATGGCTTCTGACCTTCGATCCTTCCGTCGTGACCTGAAAACATGGTTTTTTCAACTAGCCGACCTGGACTGATGGTGGGCGGGGTTTATCAGTTTCTTTGTTAGTTTTAATTAGGTTATTGGGATTTCCATTTAATACTTTTTAAAGTTTTTGTATTGTATGTTTTTTTTGTTGTGAGCCACCCTGATTCCTTCGGGAGATAGGGTGGCATAGAAATCCCAATAATTAATAAATAAATAAGATACGCTCAAGATCCAAATGGATCTCGAAAGACTTAAACACTGGCCTGTATCTAACAAAATGACATTCAAGGTAGAGAAAAGTAAAGTCCTACACTTAGGCAAAAAAACCCAAAATTACACATATAGACTGGGTGAAACCAGGCTTAATAGCAGTAACTGTGAGAGAGATCTTGGAGTCTTAGTGGACAACCAGCTAAATATGAGCCAGCAGTGTGCAGCAGCAGCCAAAAAGCTAATACGTTGTATTAACAGAGGGATACAATCAAGATCAAGGGACTCACTTCTCCCAGGAGAACGAAGCTGAAGACACCAGCCTGAAGATGACGGATGAGATTTCGTCGAAACGTTGCCAAGGTATTCTCATTCTTACACGGGACAAGACCTGAATACACCAAGACCTACATACCTTTACCCGTGAAAAATCTACGAATATATATATATATAATATATATATATATATAATATATATATATATATATATGGTTGTCATCACAGCCCATTACCCAGGTCATTACAACCAAAGGCTGAGAGCACACAGCCGCACCTCACCACACAGGGTCTCAGGAAACAGCCATCCAATCTGCATACATCAACTCCACAAACCAATCAAGAGGACAACACAGCCAACTCTAGAGTTTAAAAGGAAAAACAGCCACGATCACACACTTCTCCCAGGAGAACGAAGCTGAAGACACCAGCCTGAAGATGACGGATGAGATTTCGTCGAAACGTTGTCAAGGTATTCTTAATCTTACACGGGACAAGACCCGAATACACCAAGACCTACATACCTTTACCCGTGAAAATCTATGAAAACATATATATATATATGTGTGTGTGTGTGTGTGTGTGTGTAGGTGTGTGTATAGTCTTGTCGTGTGTAAGATTGAAAATACCTTGGCAACGTTTCGATGAAATCTCATCCGTCATCTTCAGGCTGGTGTCTTCAGCTTCATTCTTCTGGGAGAAGTGCGTGATCGTGGCTGTTTTCCCCTTTTACTCAGAGTTGGCTGTGTTGTTACTTCTTGATTGGTTGATGGAGTTGATGTATGCAGATTGGATGGCTTTTTCCTGAGACCCTGTGTGCTGAGGTGCTGGCTGGTGTCTCTCAGCCTTTGTTTTGTAACGACCTGGGTATGGGCTGTGTGATGACCTTCTGAGTTCTATTGTGTGACGTCTGGTGTGGTGCTGTAGTCTCTGGTCATTGTCTGTGTTGCAACCTCCTGATGTTTTGTGTTGTAATCTCCTGATTTCTGTGATGTAGTATCCTTGGTGGAAGGCTGTGATGTGACATTCTGGGCCTTGGTTTGGCTCCGAGTTTGAGGTCTGGCTATGTGTTTATAGCGTGTGTCAGTTTGCTTAGTTTGGGGGTCAGAGGGGGGTATAGCAGCTGGTGTTGCAGCATGATGCCACCACAAATCTCCTTCACCAGACTCAAACCCAAGCCCATGCCACAGATGAAAGGCAACCATCATCCAGAAACCAGACCATGGCTGAGGTAGTGGCTGTGTGTCCTTCAGCCTTTTGTGTTTTAGCTACCTGGGTAGTGAGCTGTGTGATGACCTTCTGAGTTTTATTGTTGTGACCCAGGATGTCAACACAAAAGGCTGAAGGACACACAGCCACTACCTCAGCCACACAGTCTCTTACTAAAAGCCAACCAATCAGCCAAACATCACTCCATCAACCAATCAAGAGCAACACACAGCCAACACACAGCCAAACCAATCAGGCAAACACCAATTCCCTCAACCAATCAAGAAAATGCAACACAGCCAGAACACAGCCAACCAGCCTCCAAGCTTAAGCAGAGCCAGCAACACACACCTCCCGTCCAGTATTTATAGGAATACAGCTCAAATCATGCTTTGCTGGCACAAGCACAAGCCGAAGACACCAGCCTGAAGAGGCGAGTGGGATCTCATTGAAACGTTGCCAGTATTCTCATCTACCGAGACAAGACCCGAATACACCGACTACATATATATATATATATTATATATATATAATATATATATATATATATATATATATATATGTAGGTCTTGTGTATCGGTCTTGTCCGTGTAAGGTTGAGAATACCTTGGCAACGTTTCGACGAAATCTCATCCGTCATCTTCAGGCTGGTGTCTTCAGCTTCGTTCTCCTGGGAGAAGTGTGTGATTGTGGCTGTTTTCCCTTTTAAACTCTAGAGTTGGATGTGTTGTTACTTCTTGATTGGTTTGTGGAGTTGATGTATGCAGATTGGATGGCTTTTTCCTGAGACCCTGTGTGGCTGAGGTGCTGGCTGTGTGTCTCTCAGCCTTTTGTGTTGTAACGACCTGGGTAATGGCTGTGTGATGACCTTCTGAGTTCTATTGTTGTGATGTCCTGGTGTGGTGCTGTAATCTCCTGGGTCGTTGTCTGTGCTGCAACCTCCTGATGTTTTGTGTTGTGATCTCCTGAGTTCTGTGATGTAGTATCCTGGGTGGAAGGCTGTGATGTGGCATTCTGGGCCTTGGTTTGGCTCCGAGTTTGAGGTCTGGCTATGTGTTTATAGCGTGTCAGTTTGCTTAGTTTGGGGGTTGGAGGGGGGTGTAGCAGCTGGTGTTGCAGCCATGGTCTGGTTTCTGGATGGTGGTTGCCTTTCATCTGTGGCGTGGGCTTGGGTTTGAGTCTGGTGAAGGAGATTGGTGGTGGCATCATGTGTTATTTTGGGTCCGTGTTGGTTTTTGTGGCTGGGACTCGTTTGTGATTAGGGCTAGTTTCCAGATGTCTGGTAGGGGCGGAAGTATCATCCCGTTTATTCATGTTATGGGGGGTTTCTCTATTTCGATGGCTTCCCTAATTATTCTCTTGTTGAAGTGTTCAGTATTGGAGATAAGTTTGGATCCCTCAAAATCAATTTCATGTCCTGTGGCTTTAAGGTGCTGGAAAAGGGAGGAAGTTTTTTCTTCTTTTCTGACTGCTTTCTTGTGTTCTGCGATGCGTGCATTTATTCTCCTGTTGGTTTGTCCAATGTATGTGGCTGGGCAAATTTTGCATGGTATTTTATAAACTCCTTGGTTTTCTAGCTGGATCTTGTCTTTGGGTTTCTTAAGATGTTGGCTATTTTTGATCAGTGCCAAAGGCTGTCCTGATATTGTGTTTGTGGAGAATTTTGCTGATTTTATCTGTGGTGCCTTTGATGTAAGGGAGGAGGGCGTGCCATTGTCCTGTTCTGTGTCTTGGTTTTGGGGGAGTCTCCCTTTCGGATTAGGTTGGTTATTGTGCTTCTTGGAATCCATGGACATAATACGTTAGTGAGGGTGTGTAATTCTGTTCTCAAGTGGTCTTTGTCAGCTAGGCGTTTGGTTCTGGAGATGAGGGTCTTGGCTACGGAGTTGATCTGTGCAGGGTGGTGATGGGATTGGGCATTTAAGTGCGTTAGTGTGTGTCTTTTTCTGTAGATGGTGTGCCTAGGAGCCGTTGGGTTCATTTTGTAAATGAA
>CM019155.1:131446777-131470321 GCA_009733165.1 Naja naja
AAAATGCCTCAAATGCAAATGCCAGCACCTCCTGCAGGCCAAATTGGTGGTGCTCAAATACCAGTAGCAGCTCAACAGCAACAAGTCCACATGCAACCACAGGTTAGACCAGCAATGGCACAGCCACAAATGCATTTAGCGGGTCAACCAGTGCCACCACCAGTGCCAGCTGCAGTACCCCCTGGTGGCCAAGCAGGTATTGCTCAGCGCACAGTTGATCATGCTATGCAGAATTTTAACTGAAGAAGAAGCACTCATGCAAGCCACGCCACATTTGAGAGGACCACCTGCATCAAGAGCTCCAGTGAGTCGTCCCTTCTGAGGAAGAGGCTTCATTCCAAGGATGCCAAGATGCTATATTTGCGATTGTGTGGGACATGCCACCCGGGATTGTCCCCAGTGATCTCAAGCACCCGCCAGGTACCAGCCCAGAGGAACAGATTCCAGAGGCAGAGGCAGAGGCAGAGGCGGAGGACAAGGTTGTCGTAGTCCCAGGCATGATCTACAAGCTCCACATATCACATTGGTATTAACCAATGATCCACAACCTGATCCAGAGTATGACAGATGACTTCTCTGGACTTTAGACAGTGGAGCAGCAGTGCATGTTACCTACAGAAGAGATCTGTTCACAGAGATGCACGAGCCTGAACCTGACATGCATGAACTGTACACTTTTTCAAATTATCCTGTTCAGGTCAGGGGAAAAGGAACTGTTTATATTGAAGAGCTCGATGCATTGATTTCTGATGTTTATTACATACCAACAGCAACCTGCAGTTTGCTTAGCCAAAGTCATTTGTGAGGGTGTCCAAGTACCAGGCCACCATTTTGAAAAAGCAAGTTATGTGGTGAAAGAGGGTAATATTGTTGCTGAAACCATATTAATTGGTGGTGTTTATTACTAAAGCCAAAGTCTAACTCAAGCACAGGCAAGTATAAAATTTCCAAAGGAGAGCACAGGCCCAGAGAGAGATGTCTCAGAGAGAGATCCTGTTGCTACACCAAAGGCTCCTAAAGCCAATAAAAAGAAACAGTTTGCTCAAAGCAAGCCTAAGGTTCCTAACAGAAATGTTGAAAATTCACTAACAGGTAAACCTTTGCATTCCAGGTGTATCCATAAGCGGCATCGACACTTGGGGCATGCCAGTTTTCATGTTCTCAGAAAGATGCCAGAATTCGTGAAAGGTTTGGATCTGAAGGGGTGTAAGGTGTTCTTGGATTGTGCTGTCTGCAAGAAAGTCAAATCCAAAGCAGCAGCTGTTCCAAAACACGCTACACGCCAGTCAACACGCATTTTTGATTTGGTACACACTGACATACCGTGTTTCCCCAAAAATAAGACCTACCCCGAAAGTAAGACCTAGCACTATTTTCTAAACCTGCCCTAATATAAGACCTACCCCGAAAATAAGACCTAGTGTAAATCTCCAATTCCAGGAAGACTTTTCAGGGAGTAACTGCACCCCCGGGAAACACCCTTCTACACACTCACACCCACTATTTGGCACCATAAATATATAAGACCTATCCTGAAAATAAGACCTAGTGTTTTTGGGAGCCAAAAAAATATAAGACAGTGTCTTATTTTCGGGGAAACATGGTAGTAGGTCCATTTGCACCAACATTTGGTGGTGGCAAAAATATTTCTTAACAATTGTTGATAATTATTCTAGATATGGATTTGTATTTCCTATGAAGGAAAAATCAGAGACCTTTCAGATCTTTAAAGACTTTGCAACTTATGTCAATACCCAACACAATGTTCTCATCGATAGAATTCAAAGTGATCGCTGTGCTGAATTCATGTCTCAGCGTTTTCAGGACTGGATGCGTAAGAATGGAATTCTGCACCAGACCTCAGCCCCTTATGTTCCTGTGGAAAATGGAGTGGCAGAATGAAGGAATGGCGTCCTACAAACCATGATGCAATGTCTCCTAGAAGATGCTAATCTCAGTCTCCCATACTGGGATGAAGCTATCAAATATGCAAATCACTTTGTTAACCGCATCTGAGTAGTGTAATAAATCAGACACCTTTCTTCAAGTTATATGGGTATAAACCCGATCTCAAAAATATACATATTTTTGGTGCATACGCTATGGTGAACATTCCATTAGCTCAAAGAGAAAAGGAGGTCCAGCAGCAAAAAGAATGAGATTCATGGGTATTGATGACAATTCAAAATGGAGCAAATTCGTTGACTCCAGACATGTAATTGTGATTTCTCAGTCCTTCAATTTTGAGGAAGATGCTGACTGGTCCAGGATTCACTCCAATGATCCTGGAGTTTATTTTCCTAGAGATGATGCTATTGATGTCAAACAGCCTGATGATCAAGATTCACAGGTGGATGTTCCATCAACTAGTTTTTCTCAACCTGATGTTCCGTCTTCATGAGCAGTAGATTCTGAGGCTAGCGACTATGAAGAAGACGAGGATGAAACGGAAGAAGAAAGGACAGTTGTTCCGAGATGTTCCAAGAGGACCACGAAAGGGATTCCTCCGAAACGATATTCATGGCAATTGACAAAATCACCTTTACCATTGATTTGTAATGTTACACTGCCTCCTGACAAGTTCACACAAATAAAGGATCTTCCTGATTCAGAGCAAGAGAAATGGTATGAGGCAATGCAGGCTGAAATGGACAGTCTAAAGAAACTTAAGGTGTTTACGCCTGCAAGTTCTCCAGCAAATAAGAAAGTTATTGGCACCAGATGGGTCTACAGAATTAAGAAGAAGCCAAATGGTGAGTCACTATACAAAGCCAGACTTGTAGCTCAGGGGTTTGCGCAACGTTATGCTGAGGACTACACAAATACTTACTCACCGACAGTTCGGACTGAGAGTGTGAAAATTGCTTTAGCCACTGCAACTTTTCTTGGTTTAGAAGTTTTCCAGTTTGATGTGGAAACAGCTTATCTAAATGCTGACCTGGATGAAGAAATTTACGTCAGAGGTCCTCCAGGGAAGCAAGAAGAGGATACCTGGCTCCTCAACAAAAGTCTTTATGGCCTGAAACAGTCTGGGTTAATGTGGTATTTGTGTCTTACTGATAAACTAAATTCAATGGGCTTTATTAAGTCTGAAACTGATGAATGTGTGTTCACAAAAAGATCTAAGAATGGATATGAGATAATTCTTGTTTATGTTGATGATATTGTTTATATTGGTCTAGATAAGCAAATGAGTGAGAATTTTGCTAAAGCTTTGCAGTTTTTTTTTACATTGAAATATTTAGGACACATTAACACTTATTTGGGTGTTCAGATTACCAAAACTCAGAAGGGGTTTAGTCTTTCACAAGAGGATAAGATTGAACAATTGTTGCATCATTGCAATATGAAGGATGCTAAAACAGCTAGCATACCTATGCAAACAGATTTTCATAATCTGGCACATGAACCAAGTCCTGATTTTGAAGATCCTCAGTCATTGGGTCATTGTTATACATTAGTAGTTGGACCAGACCCGACATTGCACTTAGTGTTAATCGTAGGTAAGGCAAAACAGTTTCATTGGTTATGCATTAAGAAGTTATTGAGATATCTAAAGCACACTAAAAATATGAAGTTGTTGTTAGAACCAACACATACTGATTATGCAGAATTATGTTGTTATGCAGATTCTGATTGGGCAAGTGATAAGAAGTCACGTAAAAGTACTTCAGGTTATATGATGTTCTTAAATGGGTGTCCTGTTTACTGGCAAGTGCGTAAACAGAATTTCATTTCTTGCTCATCTACTGAAGCTGAATATGCTTGTGTTTCTGATGCTTGCAATTCTCTAACATGGTTTGATGCTTTAGTCACAGATATCTGGAGGCACCCAATCCAGCCAATCACCGTGATGGAAGACAACGAATCTGTGGTTTATATTTCTGAAACACGTTTCACAGGTTCTAGGTCCAGACACATTGACATTCGTTATAAGAACATAAAGCAATTAGTTAAACAAGGTTTTGTTACATTACAGTATGTGTCCACACATGATCAGATTGCTGACATGCTCAACAAACCACTTCCAGCAGCGCAGCACAAATATCTGTGTGAGAAGATGTGCCTTATTTGATTTCCGCTTAACAGACAAAAGAAGGGGATGTCACTGCGTTTTTTTTGGTTTGTCTGTTCAAGCTCCTAAGCTCATATTCTAGCAAGCAGGTGTCTGCCAGCCAGCACAGTGTTATCTTGTCTCCATAGTAATAAGATAAGAAAGTTTTGTAATGTTTTGATTCACTGCGCATGTGTACAAAGTCTTGACTTCACTTCCTTTGCAACTTCCGTTGTACTTTTCCTTTGTTCTTTTCTATATGCCTTGGTGGAGATTAGGTTGCAAACATGTAGCTCCGTTAGGTTTTCTTATTTTATAAATAAAAATGTTTTTAGATTACTTTCCGGGTCTCATTTTTATCATCATTGACAGCAGAGAAGAACACGGTTTATCTCCTCTAAGGGATGTTTTGGAAGAATTTTTACTCCCTGGCAAAAGGTTTTCTCCAAGCCTTTGAAGATGGCAGCAGAGAGAGGCTTGACAAACTTAATGAGAATACCCAAGTCTTACCCAATATCAGTTTGGGCTTCCATATCTTAAATAGCTTCTTTTTGGCAAGATGGACCTATCTAGCCTCAATGGAACTTCTATCTACTCAGCACAAATTCATCCCTAACTACAGATGTGATATTCAGAATAAGATTGTGGGAGTCATTAGGAGCCCTACCTCTGAAGTCTGTCTCCATATGACAAACATCTTGAGCACCTACAAGATTTCACAGGTAAAAATAAGATATGAAACATTCCTATTCATTATATTTTTGTAAGTACTTTTGCAAGTGAGAATTAGAAAATAGAAATCTTCTTAGTTTGATAGGCGATGTATGTATGAAGTACTGAGAAAGTAGTTCATCAATCTATAGTTGGGTGCTGAAAAAGTTGGCACTTTTTTTGCACATATAATAAATTAGAATACAGGTAGCTCTCAACTTATGACTGTATGAATTCTGCAATTTCTGTCATAAGTCAGGACTTAGGTAGGTTGTGGCTTGTATGTGACCATCTAGTTTCCAGCAAGAAAATGGTGTCCTATGGTTGAAGAATGCTAAAATCAGCTATAAAGATGAATTGGCTGCCCAATGCTGGAAATGCAGTCATGTCACTATAGAACGGGTGAAACCATCAAATTCCAGAACTTAGTTATAAGGATTTTTTGGGAGGGTCCATCATAATTTAATCTTATTAAAGAAGGACTATTTGTATTTTGCAATAAGCCATCTATATGTCACGATAGATGATAGATTAAAAAAACAACAACCTTTGGAAAGTCCAAATGTACTTTATGTGTAAACATTGCAGTTGATGCTAGTCAGTAGCAAAATGTCGTAAGAACTCATAATATTTCCTGAAATAATGATGGTCTAGAAAAATGTATTGCTTTTGAGATTTGAAATAAGAAATGTTTGAATGATCAGAAAAATGTATATAAGATGAAAACATGAACAGAAAAAATAATGAAAATGGTTCTAGTGGTCTGACTTTCTAATAAAAGTTTGAAAGATTCATTTTGATTGTGTCTGACCTCATTTTTGGGGGGGGTCAGGATCTTATATGGGTCTTCTCCAATAATAAATGACAAAACCAAAGATTTTTTTCACCGAATGTTTCCGAATGTGACCCATCACTATTTGTGCATTCTTGAGTTGCTACTACATTTCAAATGCACCTGGATTGGTGTGGTTGTTTCTGATGATGACAATGGAGATATATTTGTACAGCATGTACTTCCTTTTTATTATCAGAAAGATATCTGTGTTGATTTCACAGAAACAATGCCTACAATGTCTTTTTCAGGCAACGTGGCTGGAATTGCAATGGAATGGTTTGCAACTTCGTGTATTGTCACAGGAAGTACTGCCAACACTGTTATTATAGAAGGTGAAATATACACAATTAGCACCTTAAGAACACTTCCCACTTTTCACATTTTTACAACCTAACAATTAAAAGCTGAGTATGTATTATAACAGCCCAGATGGATTTTGCATCTCCTAGTTTTACCAGAGATTGGGACATACATTTCCTCCATGGAGCTCTATCACTTGCTGTTCATATAAACTATCCCAGAGGATTTCAGAAATTTCAGAAGGAAAGAAACCCTCTGTCAGAAAATAGAGATGGCTTTATTAGAATCTTCTGGAAAGATGCTTTCAATTGTGATTTCTCAAATTCCACTCTGGAAAAGAGAGATGAGGAGATCTGCATTGGGATGGAAAAATTGGAGAATTTCTCTGGAACCCTGTTTGATAACAGGATGTCTGGCCACAGTTATAGTATTTACCATGCAGTTTACATTATGGCATATGCTTTGTATGCCATAACTTTATCCAAGGCAAAAGAGAGGGCAAAGATAAAAAACATAAGACAAGAATATCTACTTGAAAAAGCCTGACAGGTATCTTCCAAAGCATTGTAGAAGGAGACAGAGTAGATTGTTCAATTTTATGGCAACAATAGAATTTGGGAACAAGATGTTACCCAGAAGCAACAGGAAAGAAATATAAAACAATCAATATTGGTGTTCTTCTTATACCTCATAAATATCTAGGTCATTTATTATCAAAACTCCCAAAATGTAATGAGGAAAATTACATAAATTACACATTATATTTTAAAAACTTAAATAAACTAGATGAGTGGTCGCCAACTGGTGGGCTGCGGCCCACTGGTACGCCGCGAGAAAATTTTGGTGGGCTGCAGAGAAATGTCACCCCAGAGCATCCCCCACAAAGCAATCAATCCAGGCTGCACAGAAACACAAGGCTGCGCCGCCCACATGGCCGGCAGGAACCTCCCTGCCCACTCACTCCTTACAGGGCAAACTTGCCTGCTAAGTTGCTATTTTTCCTTCCCCCCCAACCATCAGCTGTTCTGCTGTGCTGGGAGATTTAGTTTATTAGGAAGCAAGAAATGGTTGGATTTCTTGCTTTCTAGCTAGTCTTCAGATCTTTGGCTCTGCTTTTCAGCACATCTGAACCTCCCTTAGGACTGAAGGTTCTATTATACAGTGCAAACTCAGGGCAAACAAATTTTATGTGACAGACTCAGGTAGCCAATGGCAGATAGATAAATCACTGAATGATTCTGTAAGCAACTCAATCTGCCTGCCTGCTTTGCCTGATTTTGGGTAAAAGTTGCTCTTTTTAAAAAAAATAAAAATCAATATTTACATACATGGTGTATTGTGAGTTAATATTGTGAGTTTGCTTGCAAGCAAATTTTGTGTGGCAGACTGAGCTAGCTGATGGCAGATAGATAGATCTGTAAATGAATTTGTGATTCTGTGAGCAACTCAATCTGCCTGCCTGCTTTGCCTGATTTTGGGTAAAAGTTGCTCTTTTTTACGAAAAATTCAATATTTATATAAATATTTATAATATTTACATACAAGCCATGCCCAGCCAGTCACATGACCACCAAGCCACACCCACAAATTAGGCCACACCCACAGAACTGGTTAGTGGTCCCTGGGATTTAAAATTATGAGTTTGGTGGTCCCTGAGTTCCAAAAGGTTGATCCTGCCCTTTTTACTCTTCCCCTTTATGCTTGTAGTTGCTGAACATGTAATGCACATCTACAATGTTAAGAATAAATGAAATATGTATACATATAATATTTTTGTTTGGCTATTTTTTCAATTTTCAATGTGTTTCAGTTAACATGGTAGAACATTCTCTATCAACATGTTATTATTTTTTAATTATAAAATTTTAACTGGCAAAATTCAATGGAAATAGCTCATTTTGGTTGCAAGTTTCAAACCATAAGAAAGAAAGACATCCAACACACTTGAACAGAACAGTTTCTAGTATATTAAAAGTAATTAGTCTCCCAAATATGTATACCAAGCTACTGCCCAGCAACTGATTTGAATGATTTCTCCTTCTTCTCATAATCTTTAGTAGATTTTCCCTCTCAAAAATCATCTTAGTTTTAACTTGTGCAGGGCATAAACCATGTTAGGGAAATTAGTTGTTTCACAGAATGATAACATAGAGGAAAAACTGTCTTTGTGTCTGTTTGCTTTGGTGTGCAATGTCCTACAGCAGACATGTCAAATTCAAGGCATGCAGGCTAGATCCAGCCCATAATGTGGTTAGATCTGGCCCATGGGGCTGCCCTGAAGACAGTGAGGGCTGGATCCACCCACTGCCTCAGCTCCAGCCAACTACAGCTCAGCCAGGTGTTCCCCCTAGGTATGTGCATAAAAGGTAATGAGTGTGCAGGGTTGGTGTCCCCAGTGAAAGGAAAATGCTCATGGGCTGTGGGGCATGGAGAGAGGGAAGGAGGGAGGGAGGGAGGAGGGAAGGAAGGTGATTGGAATGAGAGGAGTGAGAGTCTGAAGGAAGTCCTGTTTTAGCATGGGTCATCAGAAGTCCTTCTACCCTTTTGCCATCCCCTTCCCCCTCCTCCTGGCCTCTGCTGATGGTCTCCCATCCTATCATTAAGAATGCTTGCTTAAAAAGCCAGGGCTCCTCACATGGAGAGGGAATGGGCCTCCCTCTGACCCACTTTGCCCTCCCATACCCACCTTGACCAACCTAGCCAAGGAAAGAAAGCACAGCAGCAGAAGCCTCGAGAGGAGATAAGTGCAGCCAGATTCCCCCTCAGTGAAGTGGGGATGGGTGGGCTGTGGGGTCCCCATGCCCCAAGAGTTTGAGGGTCAAGATGTGTGCTTGCCCTCCACTGTCCATGGATCTGGGCAGTCCACACCATCATCTAGGGTCTTCCACTTGGCTTGAGAGAAATGGCAAGGCATGTCTTGTGGACAAGGCTTTGGCACTTACCCTGGTGTTGTTTTCCTCCACTGGAGACTTTCCTCACAACCTTGCCTGACATCCACAGGAGGCAGAGGATGACACCGCTGCATGTGGAAATGCAGATGACAGACTCAACAATTCCTTTCTAGAACTGTATCAGCAGTCTGAGCTTTGTGAGTTGGTGCAGGAAGAACACTCTTCATTGTGCTTTTTTGATGATGTTTTTGATGTCAGGTGTCCATTTTAAGTCCTGAGATAGAACCTAGAAACTTGAAGGTCTCCTCTGTGTTGAGTCTGTGTTATCTAGTAGTATAAGAAGTGGTAGAATAGGAGGGCATCTCCTAAAATCTACTATCATCTCTACAGTTTTGATTGTGTTCAGTTCAAGATTGTTCTCACTGCACCATAGGATTTTAAAGATATTTTTAAGGTCATATTCCTTCCATTCCTTCACATAGCATTCGGACTTAGCTCACTGGTGGTGGCTCTTCAATCTCTTGGGCATTCTATAGTTTAATGAAGTCATAAGGAACTTATTTGAAGAAGAAATATAATTGGTACTGTTAAGTCTGCATGAAGAGTCAGGCGAAGAGTTCCAGCAAAGAGTTTATTCAGTGACTACAGCTCGAAAGGACCCAAGTTGGCTTGGCTATGGCTGCCTCTTATAGCCTGCAGCCGGGGTTGCCAGCCAATGGGAGTGCAGGGTTTCTTCCTGCACTATTTAAACCAATACCATTTAACATTTTACAAGAACAGTTCAAATAAACCAATAACATTCAAACCTACATTCATAACACCCCTCCCCACAAGGTTCAGTCCATACCAAACCCCAACCTATCTAATGTAAATGTAAATGTCTGCTGACATTTCCCTGTTGGGACTTCCTGTGAAAGGAGACCCTGTTAGACTGTTAGGATCTGGTCTCTCCTCCCAACCCATCTCCATTCCAATGTCAGCACCCAAGTCAGGTAGTGATGTGCAATCTTCCACTTCTAAGGATGGATCTTGGCATTGTGACAGGGTTCGGGATGGTTCCTGTCATAATGGCTCCTTACACATGGGGTTGATTCTTGTTTGCTGATTTTCCTCCTGTTCCCCTTCCCCTAGAAGTGACATCAGGTGAGGGACCCAGAGAGAGACAGGGGCGATGTTCCTGAGGGAACCTGGATCTAAGTTGGTCAATGTGCCTGCTCCAGAGGAGTCCATCCTCTGTTTGTACCCTGTAAGAACGAGGGCCAGTGATGTGAGTTATTTCAGCAGGAATCCACAAAGGTTCACCTATAAGGTTCCTAGCATATACAGAATCTCCCACACTGAAAGAATGAACTTTGGAAGTGGAATCCAGTGGTGCGTTGGGTGCATAAGTGGGATGAAGGCGGTCAAGGGAAGACCTAAGTTTCCTACCCATCAACAACTCTGCTGGGGACAAGTTATTTGATGGGCTAGGAGTGATATGCTGAACACTAATAAGTTTTTCAAGCTTCTCAGTGATGTCCCCAGGACCCAGCTGCTGAAGCTTCTCTTTGGTAAAGCATACCATGCGTTCAACCCGGCCATTAGCCGAAGGGTGCCCAGGGGCAGTGAGGGCATGTCTGATACCCTGTTGTGCTAGAAAGGATTCAAAAATGTTAGATGTGAATTGAGGGCCATTTTCAGAGACAAGGACATCTGGTAACCCATGGGTTACAAACAATTTTCTGAGCTGCTTGATGACAGCCTCAGTTGTAGTGGATGTCATGGGAATTACCTCTAGCCATTTGGAATATGCATCTACTATAACTAGAAAAGTGTGCCCTCTAGTAGGGCCTGCGAAATCAATGTGGATCCTAGACCATGGGCCCCTAGGACATTCCCATTCCTGTGTGGGGCGTGAGGTGGAGCAGGCCTGACTACCTGGCAATTGGGACAAGAGGCTACCCAGTTTTCAACCATTTTGTCAATACCTGGCCACCATACATAACTCCTGGCCAATCCCTTCATCCTTACAATCCCAGGATGACCCTCATGTAACATTTCCAAAACCTCCCTTTGCAGTTTTGCAGAAATAACCACCCTGTTACCCCACAAAATACATCCTCTTAACACAGATAATTCAGTTTGCCTGGACTTAAAAGGTTGGGCAAGGTGAGGTAGATCTTGAAGAGGCCAACCTTTCTTAATCCAGCCTATAATAGGTGCCAGCACAGCGTCTTTGGCAGTCTCTCTGGCAATCTCAGCAGCATGGACTGGAAGCTTAGCAACAGTCTCTAGGAAAAAGGTGTGTGTTTCAGGTTCAAAGTCCTCCTTGTGACAAGGCAGTGGGCAGTGACTCAGTGCATCAGCATGTCCAATGTCCTTGCCAGGCCTGTGAATCAGTTTGTATGAATAGGCTGCAAGAAATTCAGTCCACCTCAGCTTTCTTGGTGACAGGATAGTGGGTGTAGGTTTGTCTCCTGCCACAATGCCTAATAAAGGTTTGTGAATGACCTACCATACAGATATTCATGAAATTTCTTAACAGCTGCAACAACTGCTAATGCCTCCTTGTCCAGTTGGCTATAATTCCTCTCTGCTTTGGACAAAGTGCGAGAGTAAAATGCAATAGGGGCTTCCCTTCCATTGGGAAGCCTGTGACTCAAACCCCCACTCCAAAGGGGATGCATCACAAGTCAGAACAACAGGCAAATTCTCAGAGAATTGTATCAATACAGCATCAGATGTGATTAGTCTCTTAATACTGTTAAATGCTGATTGTTCCTTCCTCCCCAGATCCAAACAGCCTTCTTATCAAGCAGGCAATGTAAAGGTTCAGCAATGGATGCCTTGTGAGGTAGAAACATGTGATAAAAGTTAATGAGTCCAAGGAAGGCTTGCAAATCTGTCTTGCATTTAGGTTTAGGGGCTTCTTGATTGCTTTAACTTTGGCATCAGTAGGGTGGATGCCATGCTTGTCAATCATGTAGCCCAGGAACTCAACTCTGTCTGTTTTGAGTGTGCATTTGTCTTCCTTGACTTTTAACCCCACTTTTCTGAATCTGGTAAGGACTTCTCTGAGTCTTTCTTGAAGCTGAGTGTCATTTTCAGCAGAGATTAACACATCATCAAAATAAGGCACTACCCCTGGCAGTCCCTGCAGCATTCTTTCCATAAGACTTTGAAAAATGCCAGGTGCTATGCTTACTCCAAATTGTAGCCTTTTACATTTGAAGGCACCTCTGTGAGTCACAATTGTTTGTGCCTCTGCAGTGGCATCATCAACTGTTAATTGTTGATATGCCTGGGCCAAGTCCAATTTGGCAAAGACTGTACCCCTGCCAAGGGAATGGAGCAGATGATGCACAACTGGTACTGGGTATGTGCTCTGCTGCTGCGCATGGTTAAGTGTCCCCTTATAGTCACCACAGATTCTCACTGACCCATCAGCCTTGACTGGTGTGACTATGGGTGTTTCCCATCTGGAGTGGTCAGTAGGCTCTAAAACCCCTTGAGCAATTAATTTATCTAATTGTGCATCAATTTTTTCCTTTAAAGCAAATGGAACCCTCCTGGGCTTTAAACGAATTGGGGGCACCTTGGGGTCTAGGCTGAAAACAATAGGGGTCCCCATATACTTGCCCAGTCCTTCGCTGAAGACCTCTGGAAACTCAGACTTCAAGGACTCCTCCCATTCAGAGCTGCTCACGTGATTGATGCCAGTCACCTCGATGCCTAGTGGCTTGAACCACTCAAGTCCCAGCAAGCTTGGGCGATCCTTGTCCACGATGGTCAGAGGCAAACGTTTGGTGTGGCCTTTAAACTGCACGTTGAAATCTCTTGCTCCAACTACTGGAATCTTGTTCCCTTGGTAGTCTTTAAGAGTCAGTGCTTGCTTCTGGAAATGCTTCTTCTGAATGTTGGGAAAGAGTCTGTGGATAGTGTCCCATGACACCATAGATAAATAAGAGCCTGAGTCCACTTCCATTTGGCAGGGCCTTCCTTCAATGAACACCTTCACGTGTACTTTTCTGCTTCTCAAGGGTGAAGAATGACCAATAGTGATTGTTTGGTGAGTTTCATTCTTGCCATTTGCTTCTGAATTTCGCCCCATCTTTTCAAGGAAATTGTTGGGCTTAAAGTCCTTTTCAGGAAGTTTTTTCCTACTAGGTGGAGTTATGGATGATTTGCAGACTCTGGCTAGGTGACCCCTTTTCTCACAATGTAGGCAGATGGAGTCAAAGAACTTGCATTCAGTGCGGGGTGCCCCCACAGCCTCTGCAATAAAATCCTTGCCTATTTCTCCCAGAGTCTTTCTCTTCTTCTCCATTCTGAGTCTAAAATCCCTCCTCTGCCTCACTGCAATCTGAATCAGAGTCTATTTGTTCAGCAATGGGCTGTTGTGGATTTGTCCACATCAGAATGGCTTGAGGCCTGGCTTGAGGCCTTTTCATGGCGCTGCTGAGGACTTGGTGGCTTCGCTGAAACAGCTTCTTCAATGGCCTCTTTAAACATGATCTTAGGTTTCATTAACAGTTTGCTTTGTAAGACCTTATCTTTGAGGCCTAAAACAAACTGATCACGCATGGCCTCTTCTAAGTTGGTAAAGTCACAAGCACCCCAATGTCCCTTAAACTTGCCACGAAGTCATTAACATTCTCGCTTTCCCCTTGATCCCGCGGTAAAATTCGTGTCTCTTAATGAGGCACGATACTGTGGGCGTAATGGGCTCTTAAAAGCTTCTCTAAATCAGGCCATTCCATTACCTTCAGCTCTGCAGCTCCCGCTAACGCCTTCGCCATCTTGAAGACTGCCGGACCGCAGTGCGTGAGAAATACCGCCCTCTTCCATCTCTCGGGAATGTCGGTGAGGTCGTTTCCTTCCAGGTACATCTAGAAGCGATCCGCATACGATTCCCAGTCTTCCGCCGCCAGATCGAACGGGGCTGGGGGGTGTTCAGCGCAGCCATCTCGCTCTTCTGCTTGTCTTTTGCATCGTCTTCTCTTCAGGGAAATCCCATCCTCGTCGCCAGTGTTAAGTCTGCATGAAGAGTCAGACGTGAGGAGTTCCAGCAAAGAGTTTATTCAGCGACTACAGCTCGAAAGGACCCAAGTTGGCTTGGCTACGGCTGCCTCTTATAGCCTGCAGCCGTGGTTGCCAGCCAATGGGAGTGCAGGGTTTCTTCCCGCACTATTTAAACCAATACCATTTGACATTTTACAAGAACAGTTCAAATAAACCAATAACATTCAAACCTACATACATAACAGGTACAGTCAGAAAACTTCCATTTGTTCTACAATTTTCTGCAGTGATATATCTATTATATAGGAATAGGGAAAGGTATGAGATGGTAAATAGAAAAAAAGTGCATAGGACATAATTGTGTTTTCTTCCATTGTCATTCATTTTCTCTTTCATATTTTGTATCGTATACTGTTCAGTATGAATAGACACTGTTTGTGTGTGGGGGAGTTAGTGCATACAAGCACATACACATACACACACAGAGAGAGAGACATACAGACAAACTTGCAGAAAGACACAGATGCATACATACAAAAATCAACAGAGTTAGGGATGTCCAAAACTTGGGAGTAACCTCATTACAGAGGGCAGCTAGGGCTACAGAGAATTATTTAAAAGAAATAGATTGGAAAGATGCCAGCTGAGGTGTCATCAACATCAAAATGTTGAGCTCTGAAATTTTTTTGAAAAAACAAAGAATTCAAAATTGGTAAATATTCCCTGTCTCACTGTAATTATGAAATTACAGTATTATGATAATACTGTACTGTAACTTCCTGGTTCATGAACATTCCCTTAGGACAGGAGGATAAGTGAAAAGTCAATAATAATATCTCATGTTTTATTCATATGAACAATGATCTCATGTTTCTTTTTGTGAGGGATGAACTAGACTGCTAGGATTATTGGCAGTTAATTCTGTATGATTCTGGCTTTCAATCGGCTGAGTGATGCCATATGAATTAGCAACATTAAAAACAAATCAAACTATTTGGAATAAAACAAGAAGATTCTCAGTTAAAGTGATGTTGTATTTGGCACTGATGATAGTCCTAATAGTTGCAATTTATGGCCAAAGAAAGATTCCTCTGGCTAAGTGTCCTATCATTGCTAGCATTACCTCTCAAGTCTACATTATTTCAAGTCCAGTAACATTTCAGAAGCCACCTTCTGATGAAATTTTTGATGATCTTTTGTAAGTACCTTAGGCTGCACAATCAAATATATCTTCCAGTTAGCTTCCTGTAGGGGTTTCATATAAAGCTCCAATTTGCAGATAAGAAGAAAAGTATAGGATGGCATGAACAAAGTTTTTATTCAACACTTTACAATATAAAAATGTCTATGTTCTTATCTTTATTGCAAATTGCACATGATATAATAGCATAACCAGTATTCAGAAGTTTCCTATAATTAACTGTGGTATGACGAGTAGCCAATAAATTTAATTAAAAAATTAAAACAAAAATAAGTCTAATGACATGAATGTGAAACATAATCACAAATCTTTTAACATTTATCTTCTAATCTAAAAGACTGAAAATAACTTAAAAAAGGAAACTACTAAAGTGCATCACCAGGGAAAAAAAGATACCTTGAAAAAATCTTTACCTATGTACATTTGTATCTATCTATCCATCCATCCATCCATCCATCCATCCATCCATCCATCTATCTATCTTCTACATAAGTATGAATGTGTGTGTGTGTGTGTGCATGTGTGCGTCTGTGTCTGTCTGTCTCTGTATGTTAATTGATCACATAATATACATAATAATACATGCAGATATCCCTATATTGACTTCCGGGTTGAGCTCTCCTCACCGACTGGCTGTAGATCGTGACTGTCCATGAATACAGCTCGTGCTCTTTCATCGGAGAGCCCCGATCTTTGCAATTAGGGGCTGAAGCTGCCTTGAAGGGACAGTGGAGTAAGTTGAAGCCACCAGCCAGGTTGAGGGGAGCCACATCTCCCCTCTGAGCTTGGCTTTTTCTCTCCAAAGATGACTGAAGCAGTGGTTCAATATGGCCACCCCAAAAAGGTGGACTCAGTTGGACTAAGATTTGTTCAGGAGGGAAGAAAGAAGTAGATAGCATATGAATCAGGACAACTGGGCAAAACAACCAAATAAAAGGTACCCCAGGATTAATGTAATAATGAACTTTTAAAAAAAGAAAAAGAAAGTGGCAGAATTACAAAGGGAAGGAAAAAAATAAGAAAAATAACTTTGACAGTTAAACGGGGCTTCGAACTGGGAAAGGAAGAAGCCAGAACAAGATATCAAATTAAATTGGACTAAAATAGCTTGACAACAAACAGGCATAAATTAAAGCTGGACTTAAGATTGTCAAAATAAAAAATAAAAATAAGGGGGACAAATATACAAACTGGAGATTTGGTTATATTTGAATATTGAGGCTCAAAAAGCCCTGAATAACAAAATAGAGGAAAAAGGTGAAGATTTTGTATAACAAAGAGTGCCATCTTGTGGAACAAAATTTAAATTTAAAGAAGAGGGAAAATATCCTGTTTCTTTGTGAACTTGAGTTGATACAATGTTAAATAAATATTGAAACAACAAAGCAAGAATCTTAGAAAGTGAAAGTTGAATTAGAATAAAAGAAGAAGTAAGGAAAGACTGACTGCAGGACTAATTGGTGATGTTGGTATAGACCCTGGGTTGGATTGTGAATCTAGAAAACCTGAAGAAGAAAGAAGGAAATAGAAGTTTTTGTGGATTTCAACGATTACAAGGTATAAGAGTGTGCAATGATGATATCTCTTTGGGAACTAGAACTGGAACTTAAAAATATGAGAGAATTACTACAGGAAAGAGGTGAATCACTTTGCTCTGTCTTAGAAGACATGGAAATGGCAATTGAAGAACAAGAACAAAAGAACTTTGGAGGTGGGCGGAGCTGGTGTAAGCAAGACGGAGGTGATTTCAGTTCTTGAAATCACCCCCGATATCACCACTGCAGGATGGTCCCCCGGGACCTAAACTGACTCGTAGGGTGGGTGAGTGATTGGGGTGCTTCCTGTTGATCCCAGGGACATTGCAAAGTCCCTGCTTGATCCAGGACAGCCCCTTTGCCAGCAGTGGATTGAGCCAGCCATCAAGCTGCTGAAGCTGTGACAGCTCCGGAAGAACGAGATCGGAAGAAGTGTGTCGGTCGGTGAGATGGATTTTTTTCTTTCTTTTTCTTCCTTAGAGAACACCCTAGTAACTTCAATTGAATTTAAAAATAAAGAGTGAAATGGAGCAGGCGGCATGAGAGATTTTGTTTGAGATTGAAGAGTTGTTTTTTCCTCCTTTTTACGGCTTTTAAAGGCTTCCCTTTTTTCCCTTTTTTTCCCTTTTTAATTTTGAATGGTTTGAGGCAGCATATTATTATTTTTTTATATTATTTCTTGGTGTTTTGGACTGTAATGTAACTTGATTTTTCTTTTCTTTAATATAAGATATGGCCATTGAGGTTCTTTTTTTCCTTTCTTGTTTTGAGAAGGAAAGGAAGTGACATTTGGCTGAGACTATCCAGCAAGGAAGTGAAAATTGGGAAAGTGATACAATACTGCCACCCAGAGGCTTGTTATTTTCCTCAAATATATACACATCAGTAAGAATTGTGTCAAAGGCTCTACGCAGATAAGAAAGTACTGGAGATTGTGTATGCAGGTGCTTTCAGTGAATTGCTATATATCTGAGTCTGGATTTGAAGTTGAAGGATGAAGTGACCTTGGAGAATTTAAAAAAACAAAAGAGTTGGAATCCTCTTTTTTAATTTGTGAAGCCTTGGATATTAAGCAGTGGCAACTGAATAAAGACTGATTGTGTTTTCTACTACTTCCTATTGCCTGGAATTCAATTTTTAGAATTCATCTTCTTAATATATTTTTATTTTTAAAGGACATTTTGCTCATTTTTCATTTTATTTATTTTTTAATATTGGTGTTTTCCTTTTCCCAATTTTTAGTTTTATTCTTAAGCTTGATTTCTTTTATCTTTCGTTATGTACTTGAATTAAGATACATAACTATTGGATTTTTTCTTTACATTATTTTTGTTTTTTATTCACATCTTTTTCTTTACTTTTTCAATTCAGATATTGATGTACTATTGATTTTTTTGACCAAGATTGCTCCTTTTGCCTCCTTCTTTTTGTGGGTTTTTTAAAATGGATATCGCTTTTTATTAGAAATCTCATCTTTATAGAGGGCTACGTCCCTTCCTTTCTCGTTATTTTTCTTTTTCTTTTTTATTGGCTTTCTTTTTTCTTTGCAATTTGAAGAAAAAGACATTTAAAATATTGGAAGATGACTTTATAAAATTAGAAAAAGAATTACAACAATCACCACAAAGAAAAGACATTAAAATGGAAATGGATGTGATTAAACATAAGATGTGTTTAATGGTAAAGGAAGAACTTGCTCAAAAGATTAAAGGTGTTAAACAAAATTATTTTGAAAATGCGAATAAACCAGGAAGATGGCTAGCCTATAGACTTAGAAAGTATCGGGATTTAAGGAGATTTACTGGATTTAAATACATTATAAAGGACTGGCTCTACTGAATAAACAATGGCTGTTAAATCACTAAAAACTCCTACCTCTATTCCTAAATCTTTACCAGCACAGCAGTCTATATTACAAAGTTTGCTGCTGATTGCCCCACAAACTTTAACATTAGTGGAGTTACAAGAGGCACTGATGGGGGCTCTGAAATCACAAACTAAAGAAATACAAGTTAAATTGGAGTCTAATATGGAACAAATGAATAAAAAGGTGGAGGCAATGGGTGAGCAAATATCTAGAGGATTGAAAGAGGAGATGGAAGAAATTAGAGAGACTATCAATACTAAAAATAAAGAAATAAGAGAGGACATCCTATTTGCATTCCAGGGGGTGGCCAAACATATGGTAAGATTGGATGAAATTGTGGAAGAGATTAATCAGAGTAATTTGAAACTGGAAGAAGAAATGAATGAGGTTCAAAATAAAATGGGAAAAATTGAAGAAGAAGTTTTGCTGACTCAATACAGAGATATGGAGTTTGCCTTGAGAGTAAGGGGCTTGAGAGAGAATCAGCAAGAAAATCTGAAAGAGATTTTTGCAAAGGCTTTTGCAACAATATTGGACTGGCAGGTTGATGATCTTATAGAGGAAATAGACAAAATATTTCATGTGAATTCTTGGCTGGCAAGGCAAAAAAATCTGCCAAGAGATGTGGTGATTTACTTTACAAAGAGGGGGGATCCAAAACAATATCATACAAGCTTTCTACAATAATAGATTTAAGGTGGAAAATCAGGAGGTGTTAATACTGAAAGAAATTCCACCCAAGATCTTGAGAGGCAGAAGGGAGTTTGCTTTTTTGGCAGAGGAGTTAAAAAAACGCCAGCTCCCATTTAGGTGGGAAATACCGGTTGGTTTGGTGGTGAACTATTTGGGTACAAGACACTGTTTGATGACAGTTTTGAAGGTGAGAGATTTTTATATCAATGTGCTGAAAGCAGGAATTCCACCATCCCCGGAAGTTAAAAAAAGAAATGGGGAAGAAGCAAGTCAGAAGCAGATAGTCATAGGAGTGACACCGCCGGCAGAAAAAGAAATACAGCAATTATTGGATTTTGAGCAGCCATCGGCAACAATAGCGGAAGTGAGGGAACAAAGAGTGACCAGAGCTACAACTAGACGTAAACAGGAAGAGCTGCAAGAGCGACAGCACAAAGTTCAAGAGACCGGGCTATCTGAAGCAGTGGGAGGAGCAAGGCCAAAGAGGCAGTCCAATCTGGATTTCCAAGAGATGCTTCAAAAGCTTCATGTTACCAAACATGGAACTAAGTTTCTAACTTGGAATGTCAATGGTCTGAACTCACCACAAAAGAGAAGGAAAATATTTCATTACCTGAAGCAATATAAAAATGACGTTATTTGTTTACAGGAGACACATATTAGAGCCAAAGATCAGAAATATTTGATAAATTCTAGATTGGGAAAACACTTTGTTGTGTCTGCCCCAGAGAAGAAAAATGGGGTAGTGATATATTTAAAGAAGGACTTAATTGCCAAATTGATTGAAGCTGACATACAAGGAAGATATATCATAATTGAACTTTTAATAGAGGGGAAAAAGATGTTACTAATTGGAGTATATGCACCAAATCAGCAACAAGAAATTTTTTATAAATCTCTGCATAATAAAATTATTCAATGGGACTATAAATCTTACATTCTAATGGGAGATTGGAATGGAGTTTTGGAACCACAAAAGGATAAGAAAGGCCCTAATCAAGGTACCCAAAGCTGTGTTAGATTACCCAAATCCTTTTTTGAGATGAAAGATGATCTGGAGCTGAGAGATATTTGGAGAGAACGAAATGCTGAAGAAAAGGATTTTACTTTTTTTTCTGATAGACATAAATCCTTTTCTAGGATTGATTTTATATTAATTACCAATGATTTTATTTCCAGGGTGAAGAAGATCAAGATCTTTCCAAGAACCATATCGGATCATAGTCTGGTGTGGATGGAGTTGGTTCAGGAGAAAGGGGAGAGGAGATCTTGGAGATTAAATGAAAACTTGTTCCGATATGAAGAAAATGTAAAAGAATGTAAAAAAAAAAATGAAGGAATTTTTTGTTATGAACATGCATAAAGGTTCTCCAATGGAAATAGTGTGGGACACGAGTAAAGCCTATATGAGAGGAGTTTTAATATATTTAAATAATAAATATAGATGCAGAAAAGAACAAAAAAGAAAGGAGTTAGAGGAGGAGATAGGGAAAAAAGAAAAGGAACTTATATCGAACCCAAATGATAGAAAGGTGAAGGAAGCAATAAAGCTACTTAAAGGGCAGTTTAATATGTTGATGGCAGACCAGGTGGCAACCAATCTACAGTATGCCAAACACAACACCTTTTATAATGCTAATAAACCAGGTAGATGGCTAGCCTACTTGCTAAGGAAAAACAAAATTGCACTATAGAGAAAATAGAATATAAAGGAAAAGAGGTATATCAGCAAGATATTATTAAAAAGGCTTTCTCAGAATTTTATTCCAAATTATATGCCAGTGATACAATTCAAGGGTCGGATATAGATAGATATTTACAGGGGATGAATGCTCCTTTACTGACACAGGAACAAAGGGAAGGACTGAACCAATTAGTAACATCTGAGGAAATTATCTCAGCAATTAAGCAATTAAAAGTTGGTAAGTCTCCAGGGACAGATGGCTTGACAGCTATCTATTATAAGACTTTGCAGCTCGAAATGGTAGAACCTTTGAAGGAGGTATTTAGAATAATTCAGACAGGAGGAGAGACGCCTCCATCATAACACTGATTCCAAAGGAAGATCAAGACCTTAGTCAACCGAAGAACTATAGGCCAATATCTCTGTTGAATACAGATTATAAGATATTTGCAAAGATATTAGCGAACAGATTAATGCAGGTTATGCAACAGATAATTCACAATGATCAGTCAGGATCTATAATGGGAAGGCAAATGAAAAACAATGCAAGACAGATAGTTAACTTATTGGAATATTTGGAAAGAAATAACCAAGTCCCAGCGCTGATTTTTTGGATGCAGAGAAAGCATTTGATCAACTGAACTGGCAGTTTTGTTTAAAGTGATGGAAAAGATGGAATTTGGGAATTTTTTCTACAACCTATTAGAGCAATATATCAGAAGCAAACAGCTGAGATTATTGTTAATGGTAGTCTAACAGAAGTGTGTAAAATAGAAAAGGAACACGACAGGGATGTCCCCTGTCACCATTATTGTTTATTCTAACATTGGAAATATTGTTGATTAAAGTACAGAATCAAGAGAATAAAGGGATTAAAATAAGATATCATGATTACAGACTAAGAGCGTTCAGAATGACTTGGTTATTACATTAAGTCAACCAAATCAATCAGTGATAGAACTAATGGAGATAATCACACAGTATGGACAAGTGTCTGGATTTAAGATAAATAAGCATAAAATGAAAATAATAACAAAAATATGACTATAAAGCAAAAGGAGATCTTAGAAAAAGTAACGGATTTGAAATAGCTAAGAAGGTTAAATATTTAGGAATATATATTACAGCTTCAAATACGAAATTATATAAAAATAATTACGAATCACTATGGCAAAAATTCAAAAAGAAATGGAAAGTTGGAAAAAGCTACAGTTATCTTTGCTGGGAAGAATTGCAGCAGTTAAAATGAATGTTTTGCCAAAGTTTCTTTTTCTGTTCCAAATGATACCAATACTCAAGAAAGACACAAATTTGAATGAGTTGCAGAAAGGTATTAATAAATTTATTTGGGCAGGAAAAAGACCAAGGGTTAAGCTTAAGATAATGCAAGAGGAGGCCTTAAAATGCCCAATCTGAGATTATACTATGATGCAGCTGTGTTATCAACAATCAGTGATTGGTTTAACATGACAGAAGAAAGAATATTGAATATAGAGTGATATGATTTATTATATGGATGGCATGTGTATTTATTGTATGATAAAAAGGTGGACGATGCTTTTAAGACTCATATACTAAGGAATGCTCTGTTGCGTGTCTGGAAAACATATCAATATAAATTAAATTATAAAATACCAATATGCGATAGAAAATATAAATGTGGAACAGAAGCAAGATGTAATTACCTATAAAGAACTTTTAGTAATGGAAGGGGGTATACTGCAACTAAAATCTATTAATTTATTAAAAGAGGAACAGATAGTTCAGACATGGTTCCAGTATGGACAGTTACAAGCGAGGAGGAAAGAAGATCAGAAAATTGGTATTATGAGAACCGATGAAAATTTAGTAAAGCAAATTAAGGATCAAGGTCAAGCACATATTAAAAGGTTATACAATGCATTGATTGAAATTGACTCGAAACGGAATTAGTTAAAGACTGTATGATAAAATGGGCACAGAATATTCAGGAGCCAATAACAATGGATATGTGGGGAAAAATTTGGGTGAGAAATGTGAAATTTACTCAAGCACAAAATTTAAAGAGAATTTTATAAAATGGTTTATAGATGGCATTTAGATCCTAAAAATTAGCATGTATGTACCGAATCAAAAACCTAAATGCTGGAGATGCGGTAGTGATGATGCAACATATTTTCATATGTGGTGGACATGCAAAAAAATTAAGGCTTTTGGATAAAAATATGGTGGACTACCCAGAAGATTTTAAAGAAAAAGATAAGTTTTAAGCCGCAGCTGTTTTGTTGGGTATTATTACAGATTGTACTGTTTTGGAAACTAAATTAATGTTACACTTAATAACAGCAGCAAGATTGTTAGTGGCTAACACTGGAAGAAAAGAAAGAGCGTACCTACTATAGAAGATGGATATTAAAAGTATGGAATTTAGCAGAAATGGCAAAATATCCTCACTTACCTGAAAGAATATTCGGGACTGGAGAAAATGGATTGATTATATTCAAAATAGATATGGACTTAAAAGTTTCAAATAGCCTATGAATGAAGATCTGAAGGTAAGAAGATATGTTAAGAATATGTTATTATTATTATTTTAGTCTGTATTCAGGGAGTTAAAGTGCAGAAGGGGTATAAGTGTTTATAGTTTGTTAGTGTATGTTTGAATAAGATTGTCAGATATAACACCTGTATTTTACTCTGGGAAGTCTGGGGGAGGCGAGGGAGGGGATGGGGGAGGGGGGCTTATTGTTTAAAAAATGTCCTTTTGTAAAACTTTTCAATTAAAAAAAAAAT
>CM019155.1:131471321-131482860 GCA_009733165.1 Naja naja
GCAAATACCAGCCTTTTACCGCTTGATTTTAAAAAACTGTCAGCTACAGGAAGGAACCTTTTAGAGTGGTCCTTTTGCATCTGTTGGTGAATCCCCTCCTAAGCCTTGGCAACTGGAAACTGACCTGCTACATCATAAGGTTTATTGTTTATTGTTATTAAGTATAGATCCTGTGCTATATCCAAATATTCCTCATAACCTGACTGTATTTGAAATTTTGAAGAAATTATTTAATTTATTCTACAAGAACTCTAATACTACAGCCAGGATCTCCAGGGAGTTCCACTCTGCCAAATTAAGGGCAGGAGTGGACATGAGTGAATCTCAGTGAGCTCAGTAAAATGAGGAAGAATTAATGTTAAGGGGAACAAGTGCCAGAGCACAGTTTGATAAGTGTAATCATAAACTCATTAGATCCCAGCTGGAATAATTTTGTGTCCCAACTAGATAATTACAGTTATGAAGAGATGTCTCTGGAAGTCTTGTCAGGTAAACTGATTGCTGAGGACAATCTAAGGAAAGATAGAGCAAGCTTCCACAGGGAGAGAAGAGTCACCAGGAGGCCCAATAACTCAGATGGTGTAAATGCTATTGGGGAATGTTTTAATTGTGGCTCAAGGGGACATTACAAAAGAGACTGCCCACGCAGCAATGGTATGGGAGGAAGGCAAAGAATGCCCTGGAAATAGGGCAATAGGAGGTCACCCACACCTCATAGGGACCTCAACACAGCTCCTCAAACCAGAAAAAGGGAAGGGGGACCAGGAATGAGAACAGGTTTAAAAGGGACAAATTTAACCTGGAAGATAACTTCACCAACATGGTAGAAACCAGTTACCCCAGGCTCACCAAAAAGCAACGTGAGCAGCTATGGTTATTAGATAGTGGGGCAAGTAAGCATGGTGAAGGACAAGAGCTTATTCACAGAGCTCCAGAGACATGATTGTCATGTCAAGGTGGCCAATGGTATAAAAACCAAAGTTGTGGGTATAGGTAATGTGTGTATCCCCGGGCTTGGGGAGATCAGTGGTATTATGTACCTGCCCTAGAGCATAACCTCCTTAGTACCCTGAAACTCAGTGAGAACTCTGATATAGAGGTGTTATTTGGGAAATAGTGAATAATGGTCACACTGTTGGGAAAGTGTTGAAAATAAATAACCTGCCATATTATTCTCCTGTCACAAGGACTGAAGGTTCAGCCAGCAACACAATTGACACAGATGACTCAGATGATGAGTCTCAACCAGAACCAGGAGTCAAGACCAGGGGTTACAAAGAAAAGAAGGGGACAATGGCAGCTACACAGGTAATCAAGAAAACACAAAGAGCATCAGATTTAATCTGAGTCACATTAATGAACAAACCAGAGACGCCAACACTGTTTCCATTGGGAAACCACTTCATGATCGCTCATCTCATGCACCGTAGACTTGGCCACATTAGTTTCCCCATTATACAGAAAATGCCAGAACATTCCAGGGTTTAAACATAAAGGACTGTAACGTCTTTATGGACTGCTCCATCTGTAAGAGCTAAGTCAAAAATCAAACCAGCACCCAGAAAATCAGAAAGACAATCTGAATATAAATTCCAGCTGGTACATGGATTTAGTAATGTTTAAAATCAGTATTTCCTGACAATAGTGGATGATTACAGTAGATATGGTTTTATCTACTTAAAACCAAGGACCAGGCCTTCTCCAAATTTAAAGTTCCACAGTCTGATAGAGAATCAGCATAGGGTCAGAATACAAGGATATTAACTGACAGGGGAACTGAATTTAACTCAACTCAGTTTTCTAACTGGTTGAAAGAAAAGGCATAGTACACATGAAAACAGCCCTGCGTTCCAGGAATTGCGGGCAAAGATGGAGTGTTACAGGCCATGGTGAGATGTGTCCTGGAGGATGCTAATCTCAAATTTGTTTATGGGGAGAGGCTGTTCTCTATGCCAACTATACATTAAATAGGATGGTAGTACACAAAACTCCATATGAAATGGTGTGCGGACATAAGCCAAGCTTAAAGCACCTCCACGTTTTGGGGTGATGGCAGACGCATACATGTGCCTAAAATCAGGAGAAAGGGGAAAAGGTGTCAATCAGACTGAGGTTTATTGGATGAACCAGGCTCAAAAGCACACAGGTTCATTGACACCAACAACAGTCGTGATTTCCAGGTCAGCAACCTTCCACAAAGCACAAATTGGAGCAGAATTCCGCAAACGAAATTCTGACTCACACACCTTCTCAGATTGACCAATCAAGAAACAGATGACTCAGAGGACAGGGGAGGGCAAGTGCCCCCAAAACCCTAAAGGGGATCCTCAAGGGAGTAAGAGGTACCTGAGGGAGGGACACTCCAAGCTTGAAGGCTACAATGATAGCAATGAGGAAGATAACATATCAGACAGCTCTGATACCCAACAGGAATCAATCAATAGGCCAGTCAGAATCACCAGGAACACAAAACCAAAAAGGTATGAGGATTTCATTACTATGTAAATCAAGTGCCAGATACACCTCAAAGGTATGAGGACATATTAGCACTACCACAAAGGGAGCAAGACCATTGGTATAAGGCAATGGATTCAGAGATGGATAGTCTTAGGAAGAAGTTTTTACACCCAAAGACAAAAAAGGTGATAGGTACAAGATGGTGTACAAAGGAAAACACTTGATGATGGTAAATTCATCTATAAAGCAAGATTAGTGGCGCAGGGATTCTCACAACGATTCCCTGATGACTATGCTGAAACTTTTCACCAACTGTACCGAGAGCGCTTAAAGCAGCACTTACCATAGCTGCCATACACGGAGAAAATGTACATCAATTTGACATACAGACAGCATACCTACATGCCAAATTAGATAAAGAATTATATGTTAAGCTCCCCAGGGTTTAGACCAAAGGAAGGTGGAATCTGGTTATTGAACAAAAGCCTATATGGCTTAAAACAATCAGGAAGGAGATGGTACGAGTGTCTCACAAAATATTTAAAACAAATGGACTTTTTGGCCTCATCAGCTGATGAATGTGTTTATCAGAGAACAGAAGGGGATCAAGGAAACTGTTCTAATTTATGTAGATGATATACTACACATTTGCAAGTCAGAGAATAGATACAAAATCTTCTCTGAGCAATTGGGCAAGGAGTTCACACTAAAGCACTTAGGCCAAATTGACAAGTTTTAGGGGTATTCACAAGAACTGAGAAGGGTTTGCACTTTCTCAGAAGGATAAGATATTAGATCTGCTCGAAAGGTGTAGCATGGCTGAGGCTAAACCTTGTGAGACCCCATGCAGACTGATTTCCTCAAAAATATGTACAATGAAAGTCCAGAATTTGAGCAGAAGACACTCTACAAATCTGTGTTAGGTTCGCTATTGTATTTGCCAGCTGGACAAGGCCAGACATTAGTTTGACTGTGAATGTCTTGTCCAGACACTCAGAGAACCCCACTCAGTTTCACTGGAGGAATCAAAAGGGTTCTAAGGTATCTAAAGGGCACTATTAACCATTTACTATTACTGGAACCTTACACATCTGAGAAGCCAGATCTTTATTGCTACTCAGACGAGATTGGGCAGGGGACAGTAAGTCCAGAAAGAGTACCTCAGGGTATATTATATTCTTGAATAGTAGCCCTATTCATTGGTACTGGTAAAAAAACTGATAGCCACCTCCACAGCGGAGGCAGAATATGTGTGCCTATCTAAGACTTCAAACAATTTAATTTGGTTTGCTGAATTGTTAAAGAACATGTGGGAAGAACCTATATATCCTATTACCATACGAGAGGACAACAGAGCGGCCATTGATATCCCAAGGGGTTGGGACAAAGGTCACCACATTGATTATTAAGTGTAAACATGTCAGGCAATTATCAAAATGGGGTTTATTGAAACTGTTTATACTGAGACTAGAGAACAAACGCAGATGTTCTAACAAAACCTTTGCCCGGGACCAGCAGTACTTGTTGAAGAAAATACCTATGGTTATGTAGAATGTACTTGTTGCTGTGTAAATATGTATGTAAAGGATGTAATGTTGTTGAATTGAATTTTCAATATGTGCCATTAGAAAGGCACAGGATTGTGGGAAAAGGATTTTCCATGGGGTGGCTGTGCACTTTCTACTGGCCTCCACCTCAGCCTAACTGAAGAAGTTTAAATAGGCCAATCACTGTACTGTTGTGTTTGAATCTTCCCAGTTCTTGTCAAGCTCCACCCCTCAGGCTCAGGACTATAAAAGGAGCTAACCCAGTTCTCAGACCTCAGTTCCAAGTTCCAAGTTCAAAGTTCCAACCTAGTTCCAGTCTGTCCCAGTTCCAGTCTGTTGCAACTGCCTGGGACCATTCAACTGGAAGGCCCTGCCTTAAGACACAAGGAGGGCTTCTTGGAACTCCAGCCATATAGATGACTGCCTCATAGGAGGAAAAGAAAAAGACTTCAGAAAGAAGCAAGTGGACACTGATGTAACTTTTGACTGATTTTATTACTTCTGTACTTTTTAATAATAAACAGCCTTGGATTTGGATCACTGGGCCTGGACTCTTCTTTGGTAGTTTCACACAGAAAAAGGTAACGAGCCATCCACCTTTAATATTACAGGGAAGCTTATGGGTTTTTTTTCTCTTGTGTAAAAGCTTGTATTAATCTAGGACTATGGAAAGAATATGTGATGAAATGGCAAATCTGACAGATAAAAGAAATAGGTAAATGAGAAAAGAGTTTTAAGATAGTTTAAGGAAAGACATTGACAATTTTTTTTATATATTAGGCAAACACATTGTTATTTTTGTTCTGAAAAATTGAAATGAAATGTTTAAGAATTATCTCTGAAATAATTGAAATGAAATGAGAGGATGTTTAGATTGAGATTAATATAAGAGATTAGGATTAATTTGTTTGTTCTTTTTTTCTGTAAAAGTTGGAATGGAAAAAGTAAAAATGGGATAAGATAGGAAGTTGAATGTAAAAAATGAATATATAACTATTGTCATATTTGCATATAAAAGTGATGACCCGGAAATATATTATCTACTGAAAAGAGCCTTTTAATATTTGCATTGTGAAAAACTGAATAAAACTTGTTTTTTTTTAAACCTCCTCGGTTGAGTCAAGGAAAGAAAACTCTGCTGAAGACACCCAAGAAGTCCAGAGCAGTGAACCAGGCAGTGGAGGTACCAACATTCCCGGCCATGGAAGCGGATGGGACAGAAGGCGAGTACCAACCTCACTATGATAGTGATGATAATGGGGACAAGGACCCAATGGTGAGTGAAACCATGCAGCCTTTTGTCATTTCCCTGACATTGGCTCCCCAGATACAGAAAAGGTGTAGGTATAGGGCACTAATTAACTCAGGGTGTTCCCAGTGTCTGATCAGCCAAGCAGTAGCAACCAGCCTGGGGATATGAGTGAAGGCATTGACCAAACCTATGCGGTTTGAGCAGGTTTATAGGTCCTTGTTCAGGGGGTCCCAGCCACTCATGTCCCCGAGCTGGTGCAGCTGCTCAGCATAGGAAGGTGATATGGTCCATAGTAGTGCCCACGATGACAAAGTCCCTAATCATGGGTTTAACCTGGTTGGATAAGTGGGGTCCTACAACATGGTGGGAAGGTGGTTACTATAAACTGAGGATAGGAACAGGCCCTAGGCCTCTTCCACATGAATAATTGGGGTGGGGAAGAGCAGTCCACTCCAGATGAATCTCCAGCCACCATGTCCTTCCTGTAGGATTACAAGGATTTGGGGGAGGTATTTAGTGAGAAGGAGAGTCATGTTTGCCCCTACATTGCCCAACTGACTGTGCCATTGAGATCCTCCCCAGGGCAAAGCTGTCAAAACCCAAAATGTGCCCAATAACACCAAAGGAGATGGAAGATCTACATGAGTATATATATATAAGAATCTAGCTCAGGGTTTCATTCAGTGTGCTCGCCTGTGGATTGCAGTCCCCATCCTTTTTAAGAATGGGACATTGCGATTGTATGTAGATTTCAGAGAAATCAATGGGGCGTGCATGTAGAAAATGTACTCTCTTCTCCTTATGACAAACATGCTGTCCCACATGGCTAAGGGATGGATATTCAAGAAACTGGATCTATGGGAGGCATAGTATAGGGTGAGAATTAAAGAGGGGGATGGGTGGAAGACCATTTTCAACTGTCCCTTGTGGAGCTTCCAATTCCGGGTGATGCCTTTTGGCCTGCAGGGGGATCCTGATGTATTTATGCAACTATTCAATGAGGTATTACATGAGCACTTGTGTGATGACCCAGAGTAGCTCAGCAATGGAATAAACTCCAAAATATAACTCAGTCCTTTAATGCCTTCACTGTATAATTAGTTCCGGGGGGGGGGAGTCAAAAGAATATTTCAAAAAGCAAAAAACACAGTTCGTATTTTAAAACGCTGATAACAAAGAAGAAACCAAAACCAAACCACCTCAATTTAGTCCCTTGACAGTCCAGGGTAGATAAATGCCTGCTTCAGGAAAATAAACAGGAACAAACTACTGGAAGAACGCCAAACAAGATAAACCTTCTTTAAGCAGCAAACGTTAACCTTGACTCCAGCAGTCAGACTACATATGTTTGGACTTAAATACAGAGTTCCCAGCTGCGAGCCCTGAGGAGGATCATGGCCCCCTCCTCCTGAGTAGAACACGCTTTGATCTGATCCTCTCCTCCCTGCGTGCTCTAGGGTGGATAGAAGATGGGCCAGGATCCTCCTCAGTGGGCTCAGCTGGCCTCTGCTCTTCCCCAGCCTCCTCCACCTCCTCTGGAGCCACACTCCCACACCCTGCTGGCTGCTCCTCCTCTTCCTCGGAGTCAGTCACCTGACACTATCCCCCCCACATGGTCCCCTCCCCTGGGACCAGGTGGACGAGGATGTTCAGGGAACCGAGCATGAAAGTCCTGGACCAAACAAGGAGCATGAACATCAGTGGCTTCAACCCAGGTGTAGTCCTCTGGCCCATAACCCTTCCATGCCACCAAATACTGAAATCGGCCCCGCAACTGGAGAGAATCTCAGATGCTATCTACTTCGTACGCCTCCTCTTCCAGAGGGGCTATTGGGCTTGGCTGTAAGGGAGGCACTCTATGCGAGCTGTCGGCTGCTACAGGGACTAACAGGGAACGATGAAAAACAGGATGGATATGCATGGTCTGTGGCAGGGAGAGACGAAAAGCCACAAGATTGATCACTGCCTCAACCGGAAAAGGTCCCAAGTAATGGTGATCGCTTTTCGATGGCAGCGTCGTTGGTAAGTATCGGTAGAGAGCCAAACCCGATCGCCTACTGCTAGAGGTGGAACATCATGGCGATGGTGGTCAGCAAACCATTTATAGTCCTCCTTGGCTCTCTAGTTGATCGTGGACCATGTGGTGCATGGCTTTTAACTCCTGCAAGAACGTATCCACCGCTGGAACTGGGAATCAGTTGGGGCTAAAGGAAAAGGCGTGGATGAAAACCATAGGTAGCAAAGAAAGGGGACACATGAGTGGATGCATGTTGAGCATTGTTATAAGCAAATTCTTGTTGAGTATTGCTGAAACAGCGGAGGTACTGCTCCAAAATAGCATTCACTCTCCTTGTCCCCCCATCAGTTTCAGGATGATGAGCGGATGACAGACAAGCCTGAACTGCAGTTTCATAAGTAGGGTCTGCCAGAAGCGTGCCATAAATTGCACCCCCAATCTGATACTATTCGGCCTGGTAACCCATGCAACCAGAATACATGGGAGATAAACAACTGGGCCGTTATCCTGGCCGTTGGAAGACCTGTACATATGGAATAAAATGGGCCATTTTAGTCAACATGTCCACCACCACCAAAATGGTTGTAGCACCCTTTGATGGTGGCAACTTAGTGATGAAGTCCAATGAAACTGCCCCCCAAGTTCGTTGTGGTGTGGGCAAGGGCTGCAAGAGAGCAGGGGGAGCACCAGGAGCATACTTGGCCTGTCGACAGATCCCACAGGATGCCACATATCCCAACACATCATGTTTAAGTCTCAGCCACCAAAATGTCCTTGAGATGAGGTGCAGTGTTTTGAACACCCCAAAGTGTCCTGCCACCAGATTGTCATGACATTGATGTAGGATAAGGCCATGAAGAGGACCTCCAGGCACATAAATGCGATCACGGAACCGCAACAAGTCCCCAAGTCCCCGCGCAGGAACAAGGTGCCTGCAGGAGCATAGGCCTGGAGGAGCACCGCACCAACTGCCACATCAGAGGCATCTGTTTCCACCACAAACGGCTGGCCTGGATCAGGGTGTTTGAGGATAGGCTTGGAAGCAAAGGCAACCTTCAACGCCTCAAAAGCTGCCTGCTCCTCAACACCCCAATGGAATTTCTCCTTCTTCAGCAAATTAGAAAGGGGGCGGTCAAGGCAACAAAGCGGGGAATAAATGTCGCGGTAATAGTTCGTGAACCCCAACAGTCGTTGCACATCCTTAACCCACTGGGGAGGTTCCCATGCCTGTAACGACTCGATTTTTTCTGGGTCCATTTTCACCCCGGTAGGTGAAATACGATGACCGAAGTCAATCGTGGTTTGTGGAAACTGACACTTCTCACGCTTAGCAAACAGATGATTTTCAGCGCGTTGCAACACCAGCCGCACATGTTGCCACTGTTCCTGCAAGGAGTCCAAGTAAATCAAAATGTCATCGAGATAAATGACCACAAATTGATCCAACAAATCACGGAAAATGTCATGCATGAAATGCATGAACACAGCTGGGGCATTGGTTAATCCAAAGGCATCACGGTATACTCAAAATGACCATACCTTGTCCAGAAAGCTGTCTTCCACTCATCCCTGCAGGAATGCGAACCAGGTTGTAGGCCCCATGCAAGTCCAAGTTTGTGAAGATCTTAGCTTGACGAAGCCACTCAATCAGTTCAGGAATGAGGGGAATTGGGTACCTATTCCTCACTGTGATTGCATTCAATTTGTAATCACAACACAAATGTAGCTCTCCCAATTTCTTTTTACAAAAAGCACCGGTGCAGCCAATGGGGAGGTAGAAGGCTGGATAAATCCTTTCTGGAGGTTCTTGTCAATAAACTCCCGCAATGCGGCTAACTCCAGTTCTGACAGGGAATATATCTGACCCACTGGCAATTTCACATTGGGCAACAAGTCGATTGGACAGTAATATTCTATCGAGGCAACTGATCTGCCTCCTCTCCAAACACATCAGCAAAGTCCACCAATTCCACAGGTAAATCTAGGTCCACAGATGTAGCCACACTCCCTGCACAGGAGCGCAAGCAATGGGTAGCACACTTCCTATCAAGGAACTGCAGAACTCCAGATGACCAAACAATCTGCGGATCATGGGCCTGTAACCAATGCAAACCCAGCACCACCAGAAAATGAGGCACTGTGGCAATGTAGAACACAGCTTCCTCCACATGCTGCCCAATACGCATGTGAAGGGGTTTGATTGCAGCAGCCACAGGTCCTGAACAAAGGGGTCGACCATCAATCATCTCCACCATTACTGGTGGGGACACCTGTTGCTGAGGAATGAACCACTGCTTGATAAAATGAGCATCCATGAAATTGGCTGTGGCCCCTGAGTCGATCAAGGCTTGGATCTCCACCACTCCCACACCAGGCATGAACACACTTGCTGGCAACACAAGGTACTTCACCAATAATGACTGTGGGGGAGATGTCAAAGATGGCAAAGGTGGTGGGGATGGCAAGGTTGGTGAAAATGGCAGGTTTTAACACCCCAACCTACAGACCCCTGTAGGCCAAGCGGTGCTCGTTTCCTGCTACTGCTGGCATCGCTGCTGTGGATGTCTTAACAGGACACTTGGCCACAAAATGGCCTCGATTGCCACAATAGAGGCGTAACCCATCACGATGACATCGATCCTTTTCTGCTTGAGGGCGGGCAACACCCAACTGCATGGGCTCCTCCAAAGACACCTCCAGCAAGGGCGCCGTCCTGCTGGAAACAGATACAGACTCCCTCCATCATCGCACCCGTCGCTGCTGAAGCCTAGCATCGATATGAAGACACAGATGCATGAGCTCCTGAAGGGTGCAAGGGCATTCAGTGCGCGCCAACTCATCCAGGAGCTCCGACGACAAACCATCCTGGAACTGTTTCAATAGTGCTGCCTCATTCCATTGGACATCCTGGTCAACCACCCGAAAACTAGCAATATAATCGATGAGAGCCACACCCCTGCTTCAAGTCTCTCAGCGTCTGTTTGCTGTTTGGCTTTGAACAGGGTCCTCAAAGATGGCCTGAAACTGATGGCAAAACTCGGCATAATTGTCCAACACCTGGTTGGGCTGGATCAACAGAGGTGTTGCCCAACGTGCCGCGAGCCTGACAACAAACTAATCAAAACCCCACCTTATCCCGGTCAGTGGGAAAGTCCTCAGGCAAGGGCTCATGTAAAGCTGGCACTGCCCAAAAATGCTGGAAGTGGGCCAAGGAATTGGGCCAACAAATTTGTCTGGCACTGCCACTGGGCATTTGGCGTGGCTGGGCAGCCTGCATTTGTGCCACCTGTGCAGTCAAAAGAGCCACTTGCTGGCTCAACTGAGCATTCTCAGCTCTGAGCTGATCTATGGTCTCCCCCCAAAAAGCCAAAATAAAGTGAAGGGGTGGCTGGAGTCAAAATGTGATGACCCAGAGTAGCTCAGCAATGGATTAAACTCCAAAATATAACTCAGTCCTTTAATGCCTTCACTGTATAATTAGTTCCGGGAGGGGGGGAAGTCAAAAGAATATTTCAAAAAGCAAAAAACACAATTCATATTTTAAAACGCTGATAACAAAGAAGAAACCAAAACCAAACCACCTCAATATAGTCCCTCGACAGTCCAGGGTAGATAAATGCCTGCTTCAGGAAAATAAACAGGAACAAACTACTGGAAGAACGCCAAACAAGATAAACCTTCTTTAAGCAGCAAATGTTAACCTTGACTCCAGCAGTCGGACTACGCATGTTTGGACTTAAATACAGAGTTCCCAGCTGCAGAGCCCTAGAGAGGATCATGGTCCCTCCTCCGAGTAGAGCACTTTGATCTGATCCTCTCTCCCTGCATGCTCTAGGGTGGATAGAAGATGGGCCTGGATCCTCCTCAGTGGGCTCAGCTGGCCTCTGCTCTTCCCCAGCCTCCTCCACCTCCTCTGGAGGCACACTCCCACACCCTGCTGGCTGCTCCTCCTCTTCCTCAGAATCAGTCTCCAACTGGGGCATGACAACTTGTATCAAGGGGTGCTCAAATATCTTGATGATATTTACACTCGGACTATGGCTGAACAAATCCAGCTGGTGAGGCAGGTCTTGAAGAAGCTTTTGGCTGCTAACCTGTATGTTAAATTATCTAAATGTGATTTCCACTACCCAATTGGATTACCTGGGGCAATGGGCATCCAGTACTGGAGTGGAGGTGGATCCAACCAAATTTCAGGTGGTTCTGGGCTGGCAGGCATCAACAATGCACAGGCAGTTGCAGAGATTTTTGGGTTTGCAAATTTTT
>CM019155.1:131483860-131531117 GCA_009733165.1 Naja naja
GGGTGGGGAAGAGCAGTCCACTCCAGATGAATCTCCAGCCACCATGTCCTTCCTGTAGGATTACAAGGATTTGGGGGAGGTATTTAGTGAGAAGGAGAGTCATGTTTGCCCTACATTGCCCAACTGACTGTGCCATTGAGATCCTCCCAGGGCAAAGCTGTCAAAACCCAAAATGTGCCCAATAACACCAAAGGAGATGGAAGATCTACATGAGTATATATATATATATATATATATAAGAATCTAGCTCAGGGTTTCATTCAGTGTGCTGCATACCTGTGGACAGTCCCATCCTTTTTAAGAATGGGACATTGGATTGTATGTGGATTTCAGAGAAATCAATGGGCATGCATGTAGAAAATGTACTCTCTTCTCCTTATGACAAACTTGTCCCACATGGCTAAGGGATGGATATTCAAGAAACTGGATCTATGGGAGGCATAGTATAGGGTGAGAATTAAAGAGGGGGATGGGTGGAAGACCATTTTCAACTGTCCCTTGTGGAGCTTCCACTCGGTGATGCCTTTTGGCCTGCAGGGGGATCCTGATGTATTTATGCAACTATTCAATGAGGTATTACATGAGCACTTGTGTGATGACCCAGAGTAGCTCAGCAATGGAATAAACTCAAAATATAACTCAGTCCTTTAATGCCTTCACTGTATAATTAGTTCGAGTCAAAGAATATTTCAAAAAGCAAAACACAGTTCATATTTTAAAGCTGATAACAAAGAAGAAACCAAAACCAAACCACCTCAATATAGTCCCTTGACAGTCCAGGGTAGATAAATGCCTGCTTCAGGAAAATAAACAGGAACAAACTACTGGAAGAACGCCAAACAAGATAAACCTTCTTTAAGCAGCAAACGTTAACCTTGACTCCAGCAGTCGGACTACATGTTTGGACTTAAATACAGAGCTCCCAGCTGCAAGCCCTGAGGAGGATCATGGCCCCTCCTCCCGAGTAGAACACGCTTTGATCTGATCCCTCTCCTCCTGGGTGCTCTAGGGTGGATAGAAGATGGGCCAGGATCTTCCTCAGTGGGCTCAGCTGGCCTCTGCTCTTCCCCAGCCTCCTCCACCTCCTCTGGAGCCACACTCCCACACCCTGCTGGCTGCTCCTCCTCTTCCTCGAGTCAGTCACCTGACACTGACACCCCCACATGGTCCCCTCCCTGGGACCAGGTGGACGAGGATTCAGGGAACCGAGCATGAAAGTCCTGGACCAAACGAGGAGCATGAACATCAGTGGCTTCAACCCAGGTGTAGTCCTCTGGCCCATAACCCTTCCACACCACCAAATACTGAAATCGGCCCCGCAACTGGAGAGAATCTCAGATGCTATCTACTTCATACGCCTCCTCTTCCAGAGGGGCTATTGGGCCCGGCTGTAAGGGAGGCTATCGCGCTGTCGGCTGCTACAGGGACTAACAGGGAACGATGAAAAACAGGATGGATATGCATGGTCTGTGGCAGGGAGAGACGAAAAGCCACAAGATTGATCACTGCCTCGACCGGAAAAGGTCCCAAGTAACGGTGATCAAGCTTTTTCGATGGCCGCGTCGTTGGTAAGTATCGAGTAGAGAGCCAAACCCGATCGCCTACTGCTAGAGGTGGAACATCATGACGATGGTGGTCAGCAAACCATTTATAGTCCTCCTTGGCTCTCTCTAGTTGATCGTGGACCATGTGGTGCATGGCTTTTAACTCCTGCAAGAACGTATCCACCGCTGGAACTGGGGAATCAGATGGGGCTAAAGGGAAAAGGCGTGGATGAAAACCATAGGTAGCAAAGAAAGGGGACACATGAGTGGATGCATGTTGAGCATTGTTATAAGCAAATTCTTGTTGAGTATTGCTGAAACAGCGGAGGTACTGCTCCAAAATAGCATTCACTCTCCTTGTCCCCCCATCAGTTTCAGGGTGATGAGCGGATGACAGACAAGCCTGAACTGCAGTTTCATAAGTAGGGTCTGCCAGAAGCGTGCCGTAAATTGCACCCCCAATCTGATACTATTCGGTCTGGTAACCCATGCAACCAGAATACATGGGAGATAAACAACTGGGCCGTTATCCTGGCCGAGGAAGACCTGTACATATGGAATAAAATGGGCCATTTTAGTCAACATGTCCACCACCACCAAAATGGTTGTAGCACCCTTTGATGATGGCAACTCAGTGATGAAGTCCAATGAAACTGCCCCCCAAGTTCGTTGTGGTGTGGGCAAGGGCTGCAAGAGAGCAGGGGGAGCACCAGGAGCATACTTGGCCTGTCGACAGATCCCACAGGATGCCACATATCCCAACACATCATGTTTAAGTCTCAGCCACCAAAATGTCCTTGAGATGAGGTGCAGTGTTTTGAACACCCCAAAGTGTCCTGCCACCAGATTGTCATGACATTGATGTAGGATAAGGCCATGAAGAGGACCTCCAGGCACGTAAATGCGATCATGGAACCGCAACAGGTCCCCAAGTCCCCGTGCAGGAACAAGGTGCCTGCAGGAGCATAGGCCTGGAGGAGCACCGCACCAACTGCCACACCGGAGGCATCTGTTTCCACCACAAACGGCTGGCCTGGATCAGGGTGTTTGAGGATAGGCTTGGAAGCAAAGGCAACCTTCAACGCCTCAAAAGCTGCCTGCTCCTCAACACCCCAATGGAATTTCTCCTCCTTCTTCAGCAAATTAGAAAGGGGAGCGGTCAAGGCAACAAAGCGGGGAATAAATGTGCGGTAATAGTTCGTGAACCCCAACAGTTGTTGCACATCCTTAACCCACTGGGGAGGTTCCCATGCCTGTAACGACTCGATTTTTTCTGGGTCCATTTCCACCCCGGTAGGTGAAATACGATGACCAAGAAGTCAATCGTGGTTTGTGGAAACTGACACTTCTCACGCTTAGCAAACAGATGATTTTCACGCAAGCGTTGCAACACCAGCCGCACATGTTGCCACTGTTCCTGCAAGGAGTCCAAGTAAATCAAAATGTCATCGAGATAAATGACCACAAATTGATCCAACAAATCACGGAAAATGTCATGCATGAAATGCATGAACACAGCTGGGGCATTGGTTAATCCAAAAGGCATCACGGTATACTCAAAATGACCATACCTTGTCCAGAAAGCTGTCTTCCACTCATCCCCTGCAGGAATGCGAACCAGGTTGTAGGCCCCATGCAAGTCCAAGTTTGTGAAGATCTTAGCTTGACGAAGCCGCTCAATCAGTTCAGGAATGAGGGGAATTGGGTACCTATTCCTCACTGTGATTGCATTCAATTTGCGGTAATCACAACACAAATGTAGCTCTCCCAATTTCTTTTTTACAAAAAGCACCGGTGCAGCCAATGGGGAGGTAGAAGGCTGGATAAATCCTTTCTGGAGGTTCTTGTCAATAAACCGCATGCTAACTCCAGTTCTGACAGGGAATATATCTGACCCACTGGCAATTTCACATCGGGCAACAAGTCGATTGGACAGTAATATGCTCTATGCGGAGGCAACTGATCTGCCTCCTCTCCAAACACATCAGCAAAGTCCACCAATTCCACAGGTAAATCTAGGTCCACAGATGTAGCCACACTCCCTGCACAGGAGCGCAAGCAATGGGTAGCACACTTCCTATCAAGGAACTGCAGAACTCCAGATGACCAAACAATCTGCGGATCATGGGCCTGTAACCAATCCAAACCCAGCACCACCAGAAAATGAGGCACTGTGGCAATGTAGAACACAGCTTCCTCCACATGCTGCCCAATACGCATGTGAAGGGGTTTGGTTGCAGCAGCCACAGGTCCCGAACAAAGGGGTTGACCATCAATCATCTTCACCATTACTGGTGGGGACACCTGTTGCTGAGGAATGAACCACTGCTTGATAAAATGAGCATCCATGAAATTGGCTGTGGCCCCTGAGTCGACCAAGGCTTGGATCTCCACCACTCCCACACCAGGCATGAACACCCTTGCTGGCAACACAAGGTGCTTCACCAATAATGACTGTGGGGGAGATGTCAAAGATGGCAAAGGTGGTGGGGATGGCAAGGTTGGTGAAAATGGCAGGTTTTAACACCCCAACCTACAGACCCTGTAGGCCAAGGTGCTCATTTCCTGCTACTGCTGGCATCGCTGCTGTGGATGTCTTAACAGGACACTTGGCCACAAAATGGCCTGATTGCCACAATAGAGGCATAACCCATCACGATGACATCGATCCTTTTCTGCTTGAGGGCGGGCAACACCCAACTGCATGGGCTCCTCCAAAGACACCTCCAGCAAGGGCCGTCCTGCTGGAAACAGATACAGACTCTCCATCATGCACCCGCCGCTGCTGAAGCCTAGCATCGATATGAAGACACAGATGCATGAGCTCCTGAAGGGTGCAAGGGCATTCAGTGCGCGCCAACTCATCCAGGAGCTCCGACGACAAACCATCCTGGAACTGGTCCAATAGTGCTGCCTCATTCCATTGGACATCCTGGTCAACCACCCGAAAACTAGCAATATAATCGATGAGAGCCACACCCCTGCTTCAAGTCTCTCAAACGTCTGTTTGCTGTTTGGCTTTGAACAGGGTCCTCAAAGATGGCCTGAAACTGATGGCAAAACTCGGCATAATTGTCCAACACCTGGTTGGGCTGGATCAACAGAGGTGTTGCCCAACATGCTGCGGAGCCTGACAACAAACTAATCAAAACCCCCACCTTATCCCGGTCAGTGGGAAAGTCCTCAGGCCGAAGGCTCATGTAAAGCTGGCACTGCCCAAAAAATGCTGGAAATTGGGCCAAGGAATTGGGCCAACAAATTTGTCTGGCACTGCCACTGGGCATTTACGGCGTGGCTGGGCAGCCTGCATTTGTGCCACCTGTGCAGTCAAAAGAGCCACTTGCTGGCTCAACTGAGCATTCTCAGCTCTGAGCTGATCTATGGTCTCCCCCCAAAAAGCCAAAATAAAGTGAAGGGGTGGCTGGAGTCAAAATGTGATGACCCAGAGTAGCTCAGCAATGGATTAAACTCCAAAATATAACTCAGTCCTTTAATGCCTTCACTGTATAATTAGTTCGGGAGGGGAAGTCAAAAGAATATTTCAAAAAGCAAAAAACACAATTCATATTTTAAAACGCTGATAACAAAGAAGAAACCAAAACCAAACCACCTCAATATAGTCCCTCGACAGTCCAGGGTAGATAAATGCCTGCTTCAGGAAAATAAACAGGAACAAACTACTGGAAGAACGCCAAACAAGATAAACCTTCTTTAAGCAGCAAATGTTAACCTTGACTCCAGCAGTCGGACTACGCATGTTTGGACTTAAATACAGAGTTCCCAGCTGCGAGCCCTGAGGAGGATCATGGTCCCTCCTCCCGAGTAGAGCACACTTTGATCTGATCCTCTCCTCCCTGCATGCTCTAGGGTGGATAGAAGATGGGCCTGGATCCTCCTCAGTGGGCTCAGCTGGCCTCTGCTCTTCCCCAGCCTCCTCCACCTCCTCTGGAGGCACACTCCCACACCCTGCTGGCTGCTCCTCCTCTTCCTCAGAGTCAGTCTCCAACTGGGGCATGACAACTTGTATCAAGGGGTGCTCAAATATCTTGATGATATTTACACTCGGACTATGGCTGAACAAATCCAGCTGGTGAGGCAGGTCTTGAAGAAGCTTTTGGCTGCTAACCTGTATGTTAAATTATCTAAATGTGATTTCCACTAAACCCAATTGGATTACCTGGGGCAATGGGCATCCAGTACTGGAGTGGAGGTGGATCCAACCAAATTTCAGGTGGTTCTGGGCTGGCAGGCATCAACAATGCACAGGCAGTTGCAGAGATTTTTTGGGTTTGCAAATTTTTATTGGCAATTTATCCCCTCGTTCGCCAAAGTGGCCCTGCCTTTAACTGACCTGCTGAAGATGAAACACATGGAGAAGAAACCCTGATTGGGCCAACCATCTCACTGGATGATGGGATGCCAATAGGCATTTGAAACCCTAAAAGCCCTGTTCACCAATGAGCTGTTGCAAAAACATCTGGATCTTGACCAAGCCTTCATAGTCCAGGCAGATGCTAGCAATGTGGCAGTAGCTGCTGTGCTTCTTCAGGGGAACTAATTCAGTAAACTCCAGCCATGTGCATACACATCCCAGAAACTCACCAAAACTGAATGGTGGTGGGCCATCTGTGGGAAAGAGGCTTTCACAGACCTGTAGGTCCTCATGACATGGTGCCATCTCTTGGAGGGGAGTAAGGTGCCATTCGAGGTATGGACAGACATTAAAAACCTCGAGGCACTCCAGGCTCCATGACATCTGTTACCCAAACAAATGCAGTAGACACAGTACTTCCAATGTTTTCATTTCATCTTAAAGTACATTCCCAGGGGAAGGAACTTCCAGGAGTACACATTGTCTAGGATGCCACAGTACAAGTCGTAGGCAGGAAATGATGCATGCCATTATTCCCCCTTCACAACAGACCATATGGATCTTAGCCAGGTGATCTGTTGAGAGTGCAGACAAATTGATCCATCATTTACAAACCAAACTGCTATTGGAGCCATGGTTCTTGGAGCACCAGACCCATTTCACCTATCAAGATGGGTTGGCATGGAAGGGCAATAAATTGTACTTGGCCTCCTACAGTCTGTGGGCACCCCAACCCTGCCATGGGAGGAGATAGCCATGGAGTTCATTGTGGAACTACCAGAGGGAAAAGGCCAGACTGTCATATAGTTTGTTGTCAATTTATTCTCAAAGCAGTCCCAATTTATACCCTGTCCCAGCCTGCCACCTTCACAGAAATTGGCCAAACTGTTTTTGTCACATATCTATAACCTCCACAGTGTGCCATGGAGGATCATCTTGGATCAGTTCTTTGCCAAGTTCTGATGAGAATTTGTCAAGATGCTAGGTTCATCTCAGGGGTTAAGATTTCACCCAAGTACCAATGGAGTAGTAGAGAGAACCAATGCAATAGTAGAAAGATACCTTAGGTGTTATGTCATCTACCAACAGTCCAACTGGGCAGATCTTCTGTCGTTTGCAGAGGCGGCATACAATAACGTGGTCCATAGTAGTACAGGCTTTATCTCCTTCCAAGTGGTGCATGCAAGGTACTTTGTTCCCATATTAGAATATTCTCAAAAGGCTCTTCTTAAGGTGGGCCACAAGAGTGCATAGACCAGAGGTGGTATTCAGCAGGTTCTGACCAGTTCTGGAGAACCAGTGGCAAAAATTTTGCATAGCTTGGAGAACCAGCAAATACCATCTCTGACTGGCCCTGCCCCCATCTATTCTCTGTCTCCCAAGTGCCAGATGATGGGCTGCACAGGAGAACGGAGCTGGAAAGCAAGCAAGTGGTGTGGGGACAGAATGGGATTTTGCAGTAACCTTCCCCCAGGAGTGGAGAGCAAATGGAGATTTTACAGTACCCTTCCCCTGGAGTGGGGTGGGAATGGAGATTTTGTAGTATCCTTCCCCTGGAGTGTGGTGGGAATGGAAATTTTGCAGTATCCTTCCCCTGCCATGCGCACAGATCCATGCCCACCAATCCATGCCCACAGAAGTGGTAATAAAAAAATTGAATCACACCACTGGCATAGACACCTTTCCAGGGGTGTGAGGAGCCATGAAAAAAGCCATGCAGAAGGCAGTAGAAAACCAGAAGGTACAGGTAGATAATGGCTCTGCAAAAGCCATTCCAGGTGGGGGAGTGGGTGTAACTCTCAACCAAGTATTTACAGTTAAAGATTCCCTGTTGCAAACTGGGCCTGAAATTCTTGGTTCAGTTACCCATCATGCGGGTAATAAACCCCATAACTGTGGAGCTAAAGCTACCATGGATGTCAGGCAAGGTGCACTCAGTATTTCATAGCAGTCTGCTAAAACCAGTAAGGAAAGCAACCCACACCCAGTTATCGGAAGCCCCATTACCCTGTGCAGGTGTGGGGGAATCCATTATGAGATTGACAAGGTATTAGATTCTTGAGTACATCAGGGTCAACTGCAGTATGTTGTCTGGTGGAAGGGCTATCATCTCATGGAGGCCACATGGGTGGCAAAGGTCATGCAGGTAGATTGACTGATTACTAGGTTTCATAAGAAGCATCCCTGCAAACTGGGTGGAGAGGTGGGGGATCAGATATAATGATTTGTCACCATTAATACTCAACTATTCTGCTTACTTTCTTTCAGGTGTGGCCCTGGTAGAGGGGAGCTGCCTGTCAAACCTGGAAGTCTGAGGTTTGACATGACGGGGCAGGGTAGAGCACTGGTGATGGGGGGTGATGATTGCAGTGGTGTTGGAGATTCAGAGACTGGCAGGGCAACCATCAGATGTGTAGGGGAAGGCATGGTGATGCTAGGCAAGCTGCCACTTGGAGCTCAGAGTCTCAAGCAACAAACAGCTATTCCAGCCCATGGAATGTTCAGCTGATTGCGGGGAGATGCCGGAGATGAGGAAAGGCATGGCCCACTTGGATAAAACTTTGCATCTCTGCATGTCACAGTTTTGCAGCAAGAGCTCAGTGTTGCCAGATTCCAGCTAAATAAAGCCAGTTAGCTTGCACACATATGTCGTTCTTCATCCTGGTTTAGGTCTGGAGCTTGGACAGGCTGAGTAACCATTTGTAAAACCTATCCATTATGGATATGGTTAGACAGTATTGGATATTTAAGGCCAAGACTCTGGATCCTGAAGCTTCAATAGATAATTGTTTTTTAGATGCTCTTAAAAATTTATTTTTTGTTCTTTACATTTGTCCACTTTGTATTGGGATATATCTGCCTACTGATAGGTGCTGAATCTACATAAATCAACAGAGTTGGGGACATCCAAAACTGGGGAGTAACCTCATTACAGAAGCCAACAGTGCTACAGATAATTCTTTCAAAGAAATAGATTGGGAAGATGCCAGCTGAGGTGTTATCAAGGTCAACATGTTGAGCTCCAAAATATTTTGACAATACAAAGAATTCAAAATTGGTAAATATTCCCTGTCTCACTGTAATTTTGAAATAACCACAATTAATACTGTAAAGTAACTTCCTGGTTCATTAACATTCCCTTAGGACAGGAGGATAAGTGAAAAGTCAAATGTACTAATATCTCATGTTTTATTGATATGAACAATGATCTCCTGTTTATTTTTGTGAAGGATGAGACAGGCAGAACTACACTACTAGGATTATTGGCAGTTGATTCTATATGATTCTGGCTTTCAATCAGCTGAGTGATGCCATATGAATTAGCAATATTAAAAACAAATCAATAAAGGGTCAAACTGTTGCAAGAAGATAGACTCTCAGTTAACACCATGTTATATTTGGCACTGATGATAGTCCTAGTAGTTGCAATTTATGGCCAGAGAAAGATTCCTCTGGCTAAGTGTCCTATTAAGGCACTTCTTTCAGTTCCCCTTAAGTATTACCAGCCTGGGGATTTTATCATTGCTAGCATTACCTCTCAAGTCTACATTTTTTCAAGTCCAGTAACATTTCAGAAGCCACCTTCTGATGAAATTTTTGATGATCTTTTGTAAGTACCTTAGGCTGCACAATCAAATATATCTTCCAGTTAGCTTCCTGTAGGGGTTTCATATAAAGCTCCAATTTGCAGATAAGATGAAAAGTATAGGATGGCATGAACAAAGTTTTATTCAATACTTTACAATATAAAAATGTCTATGTTCTTATCTTTATTGCAAATTGCAAATTGCAAAAGATATAACAGCATAGCCAGCAATCAGAAGCTTCCCACAATTATCTGTGGTAAGATGAGTAGCCAATAAATTTAATGAAAATTAAACAAAACAAAAATAAGTCTAATGACATGAATGTGAAACATAATCACAAATCTTTTAAAATTCATCTTCTAATCTGAAAGACTGAAAATAACTAAAAAAAGGAAACTATTAAAAAAATAAGATACCCTGAAGAAATTTTTATCTATGTACATTTACATCTATCTATCTATCTATCTATCTATCTATCTATCTATCTATCTATCTATCATCTATCTATCTATCTATCTATGCCTTTCTGTGTGTCTATATGTCTGTCTGTGTATGTTAATTGATAACATAATATACATAATAACACATGCAGATCTCCCTGCAAATACAATATATTAAAGTGGAAAAAAAGTTGGGCAAAACAAGTTTTATAACATTAAAACACAAACAGATAATAAGCGGAAAAGAAAACAGAGGAAAAAAAGAAAAAGTATTATACTTCTGACTTCCCCATTTTTAATTTATGTTAATTAAATGTTAATTTTCAGTATATTATAAAATTGTTCTTCATTTTTATTTGAAACATACGTAGAAGTTAATATGACTGTTTTGTCTGTTCTTCTTTTCACATATTTAACACTAATATCCACTCTGTTCCCTTTCAATGAATCCATTTTTTTTTCAGATGATCTGGTATAAATTACTACTTCATTTTTTACTATAAATCAGTTTTATATTCTTTCCCCAATTTCCATTGCTGTAACAGAATTTTGTATCTATCTATCTATCTATCTATCTATCTATCTATCTATCTATCTATCTATCTATCTATCTATCTATCTATCTTTCATTCAGGAAAACAATATCTACATTTTCTCTTTTCAATTTATGGAACATTTTGTTGTGTTATTATGGAAAATATCAAACACTATCATGGATTTATATTGTTAATGTATACCATACATATTAAAAAATAGCATGTTTCAAACTAATTCTAATAACTAATAGAGCCTTGGTGGCGCAGTTGTTAGAGTGCAGTACTGCAAGCTACTTCTGCTGCAGTTGCTGCCTGAAATCTGGCAGATTGAATCTCACTAGGCTCAAGGTGGACTCAGCCTTCCATCCTTCCGAGGTCGGTAAAATGAGGACCCAAATTGTTGGGGGCAATATGCTGGCTCTGTAAACCACTTAGAGAGGGCTGTAAAGCACTATAAAGCAGTATATAAGTGTAAGTGCTATTGCTAATTCCATATAATAAAGTTCCTATTTTCCAGGAGCAAATTACAGTAATAACGCTATCAATAAAGAATTATTAATAAATATAAAGAATGTGGTAACCTGTTACTTATTGTTCATAACCTAGGATGTTTATTCAGAACTATCAGCATATCCTGGCCTTGGTATTTGCTGTGAAGGAACTCAATGAGAATACTCAACTCTTACCCAATGTCAGTTTGGGCTTCCATATCTTAAATAGCTATTTTTCACCAATATGGACCTATCTTGGCTCATTGGAATTTCTATCAAATCAGGACAAATTCATCCCTAACTACAAATGTGATATTCAGAATAGGATTATGGGAGTCATTGGGGGACCTACTTCCGAAGTCTCGCTCCACATGACAAACATCTTGAGCCCCTACAAGATTCCACAGGTAAAAATGGTTTGAAATATTGAGTGTCATTATAGTTAAGGTATTTTTGTAAATGGGAGATAGAGAATGGAAATTTTATTAGTGGATAGATGATGTCTTTCTGAAACATTGAAAAAGTAGTTGATCAATCTACAGGTGCTGAAAAGGCTGGCACACATTTCATATTTATAGTAAATTAGAATACAAGTAATCCTCAGTTTATGACTGTAGTGGATCCTGGATATTTTTTTTTGTCCTAAGTTACAACAGGTGTAAGTTCAGTTGGGTCAATCAGTTTCCAGCAAGGAACATTGTAACTTATGTCATGAGAATATGGACTACTACAATCAGCTGTAAAAATGAATTGGTTGCTTAATGTCCTAAATGCAGACATGTGACCCCAGATGGGGTGATACCATCTGAATTACAGAACTGAGTTGCAACTACCTTTTTGGGGGAATCCAATGGTAATTTAACCTTTTTAAGGAAGGACAATTTGCAACAGTCCATCTATATGTCAACATAAATTCTATATTTGTCTGAGAAACATTAATTGGGAGTTTTTGAAAAAAAGGTTTAGAAAGTACAAATTTATTCATAAAATTGCAGTCAGTGCTGTTCGAAAGCAAAAGGTCTTAAGAATACATCCTATTTCCTGAAGTATCTGTGGAAATTTGTCATAAGCAATATTAAGCATTCAGAAAAATATATAAGAGAAAACATGAAATAGAAAAAATGAAACCAGTTCTAATACTTTGTCTTTCTACTAAACTTATGAGAAGATTCATTTTGATTTTGTCTGTCCTCCTCCCATGTTTTTTCCCCAAGATCTTATATGGGTCTTCTCTAACAATAAATGACAGAACCAAAGAAGATTATTTTCACCAGATGTTTCCCAATGTGATCCACCACTATTTGGGGATTGTTGAGTTGCTACTGCATTTGAAATGGACCTGGATTGGTGTGATTGCTTATAATGATGACAATGGAGATTTTTTTGTACAGCATGTCCTTCCCTTATATTCTCAGAAGGGTGTCTGTGTGGACTTCTTAGAAATAATGCCCAGAATAACTTTTTCCAGTAACATCCCTGAAAGTGGAATGGAATGGTTTGCAACTTCACGCATTGTGACAGGAAGTACTGTCAATACGGTTATGATACAAGGTGAAATAGAAACTGTTAGCGTCCTAAGAATAGTTTTCCAATTCTTGCAATTTTATGATGTAAAAATTGTAAGCCGAGTGTTGATTATGACTGCCCAGATGGATTTTGCATCTTCTAGATTTCAAAGAGATTGGGACATACATTTTTTCCATGGAGCACTCTCATTTGCTGTTCATACAAATTACCCTCAGGGATTCCAGAAATTCCTGAACAAAAGAAACCCCCTTTCAGAAAATAAAGATGGCTTTATCAGACTCTTCTGGCAAGATGCATTTAATTGTGATTTACCGAATTCTATTCCAAAAAAGAGAGGGGTACAGATTTGCACTGGAGAGGAAAAACTGGAAAGTCTACCTGTGACCCTGTTTGAGACAAACATGTCTGGTCACAGCTATAGCATCTACAATGCAGTTTACATTATGGCACATGCTTTGTGTGCAACAAGTTCTTCCACGTCACAAGAAAGAACAAAGATGAAAAACATGAGACAAAAAAAAGCTTGGCAGGTATCTTCCAAAGCAAGGTTGAACAAAAACAGAATAATAAAGTTGGAAGAGATCTTGGAGATTTTCTAGTCCACCACCCTGCTCTAGCAGGAAGGAGATAGTGTAGATAGTTAAATATGGGAAGAATAGATATAAGGACAAAATGTTTCCAGAAGTGATGGGAAAGAAATATAAAAGAAAGAAAAATGTAATGTTTCTCATAATACTTTTAAATATTATGTCTATTAACATATTATAACCATTCTCTATCAATATATTATTAGTTTTGAATTGTAAAGTTTCAATTGCCAAAAGTGGACGGAAAATAGCTCATTTTGGTTGCATGTTATAAACCCTAAGGAATAGGGAAAGATAGCACTCTTGAACAGAATAGTTTCTAGTACATTAAAAGTAGTCTAAATTCAGTTGGTGTCATTACTCTGCCTAGGCAACTGACTTCAATGATTTCTCCTTCTCTTTTTCCATTCTTCAGTTGATTTCTTCCCCCAAAATTATTCATCTTAGTTTTAAAGTGTTAGGATTATCATGAAGGTTCTCCTAGACTAATTTTCTCCCTCTCCAATTTAGCTCCATAAGTTTATAAGAAGTACATCCTTTATAAACAGTGCTGGAGAAAATATTTCCTTTGATGACAAAGGGCATATAATCACTGGATTTGATATTTTCAACTGGGTCACCTATGCAAACAACACATTTACAAAAGTCAAAGTTGGATGGATAAAACCAAATTCTTTCCCTTCACTCAACATTCATGAAGACTCCATTGTATGGCCTATAAGGTTTAACCAGGTACATATTTTGCACAGATTTGGGAATGGTTTAATCTACATTCTGACTATACAAAATGTGACATTTTCTTCTCTTGAAGTAGTGTAGACTTGTTCAGGTATTGTATTTACATTGTCAATTGGGATATGCTCCACAATTCAGTGTGCAATTAGATAATAATAATAATAATAATAATAATAATAATAATAATAATAATTTATTTGACTTGTATGCCATCCTTCTCCCTAGGGACTCAGGGTGGCAAACATTAAAATACCACAAATTTACAATAAAAAACAGATTAAACATAACAAGTCAGACTATCAGTTAAAATTAACAGTTAAAATCCCCCCTCCCAAGTCATTCCAGGCCAGCCTGTTGAAACAGCCAGGTCTTCAGGTCCCGGCAGAAGGAGCGGAGATCAGGGGCCAAATGGAGATCCACAGGGAGCTGATTCACGGAGAAGGCCCTAGCCCTGGGGACTGCCAGCGACAATGCCTAACCGATGGTATCCCAAGGAGGCCCGTCCTATGGGAGTGAACAGGGCAATCGGAATGTGATGCTGGCAGGAGGCGTTCCCTCAAGTACCTTGGACCCAAGCCATTTAGGACTTTATAAGTTGTCACTAGCACCTTAAAGCTAACCCAGAAGGCAACCGGCAACCAATGCAAGTCGCACAGGAGGGGTGTAACATGGGAGTATTGGGACACCCCCATTACAGCCCGCGTGGCCGCATTCTGCACCAGCTGCAACCTCCAGGTGGACCGCAAGGGCAGCCCCATGTAGAGAGTGTTGCAGTAGTCGATTCTGGAGGTGATGAGCACATGAGTGACTGTTCGAAGGGCATCTCAGCTCAGGTAAGGGTGGAGCTGGTGAACCAGCTGAACCTGGGCAAAGGCCCCCCTGGGCACAGCTCCCACCTGCTCCTCCAAACTGAGCTGTGAATCCAGGAGGACGCCCAGATTCCTCACCCTATGCACAGGGGGCAACACCTCTGTCCCATGACCAAAGATGGTACATCCAATGAAAGCCGAGATGCCAGTAAGAACAGCCACTCAGTCTTGGCGGGTTGAAGAGAGCATCACTGATCTGGTCTGGGGTGAAGATATAAAGCTGGGTATCATCAGCATATTAACCTCGGATGATCTCACCCAGCGGCTTCATGTAGATATTAAACAGGAGAGGCGAGAGAAGGGACCCCTGTGGCACCCCACATGTGAGGGGCCTTGGGGCCGACCTCTGCTCCCCTGCCAACACTGACTGCGAATGGCCCGGAGGTAGGAGGAGAACCACCACAGGATGGTGCCTCCAACCCCCAACCCCCGAAGCCGCCGCAGAAGGATACCATGGTCAATGGTATTGAAAGCTGCTGAGAGATCTAAAAGGACTAGGACAGAGGAAAAACCCCTGTCCCGAGCCCTCCAGAGATCATCCATCAGCGCGACCAATGCTGTCTCCATGCTGTGCCCGGACCTGAAGCCCGATTGATACAGTTCTAGGTAATCAGCTTCCTCCAGGAACAAGGGAAGTTGCTGCACCACCACACTCTCAACAACCTTCGCTAAAAAGCGAAGGTTGGAGACTGGACTATAGTTGTCCAAAACAGCTGGGTCCAAGGCAGGCTTCTTGAGGAGGGGCCTCACCACTGCCTCTTTCAAGGTGGCGGGAAAAAATCCCTCACTCAAGGAGGCATTGACAACTGCCTGGAGCCAGCTGCATGTAACCTCCCTGGAGGCATAAACCAACCAGGAAGGACACGGGTCCAATAAACACGTGGTGGAAGACAACCTCTGCATGATCCTGTCCACTTCATCAAGGGAGACTGGGTCAAACTCAACCCAGGTAAAATCAGCCAGATCTGTCGCCACCCCATCATCAGACCCCTGCCAGTCAGAGTCCAAGCCGGCCTGAATCTGAGCAACCTTATCCGCCAGATGTAAACTAAATTCCTCTGCTCTGCCCTGCAAAGGATCCCCCTCCCCCAATTGAAGGAGGGAGCGGGTGACCCTGAACAGGGCCGCAGGGCGATCATCTGCAGACGCAATCAGAGCGGAGAAGTAAGCACGCCTCGCCGCTCTAATCGCTTCCAGGTAAGTCCTAATATAGGCTCTTAACTGGACATGATAGTATCTTGACACCTTCTGAATAAGTTCAGAAGAAGAGAGTTATGCTACTTACATCTTTCTCACCAAAATTGGTCAACATCCTAAAGGACCCCACTGTATAAACTAGAAAATTTAACAAGGTATTTGACATATTTTGCATAGATTTGAGGATAATTTAATCCACATTCCACATACCATTTGTTCTTGGCTCTGGAATTTTGGTAGTAAATCCTTATAATGCTAAGGAAAGGCCCCACACAACCAGATTTGATTTAATGACAATTTTACAATAGAAGTAAAGCATGTCAATGAAATAAAGCAAGTCATGTGGTTGTTAAGCAAATACAAAACATCCAAGAGGCATATTTTATCAGAAATCTACAAGAAACTTTAGAAACTATTGGAAAAAAGTACAAAAATTTTGGTCATGTGACCAAAGTATCCTGCAATTAGTTGCAGGTGAGCCAAAAATGAAATCATGTGACTGTGGAGGGGGGCAGATGTAATAACTTTGAGGACAGTTATAAGTAGCTTTTTAAAAGTGCATCATAAGTTAATATTGTCACTAAGTGACTGGTTTTAGGTCAAAGCCTTCCTGTATTCCCCGGAATGACCTACTGTTTCTACTATAACTCAATAGTCCTATTCAGAAATGGAAGTCATATTTTGATTGAAATTGCTCTAAGGTGAGATATGTGATTACAAGGCTTATTGAGAATTGGAATAGCTTTGGAAGTAAAAACTCCAAGATTTAGGCTAGGTTGCTACAAAAGTATCCTGGAGGACAATAGTAAAATACTTCCATTCTATTGTCAAGGAGCTGAGCTTGTGATTAAGAGGAATGTGGCTATTGTCTTTGATAAGTCACCAACACCTGGTTTAAATTGAATCCAATCTCCTGACTGTTGCATATAACTCATTTCTTAGCAGATATTTTACACAGCATCCAAGATTTACAATACCCTGTAAATACTTGCCATGGTATCTAAGCACTATGATGACAGTGATCAATATTATAGTCATCTGAAAATATGTCATTCTAAGGTTCTCCTCAGGTAATGCATATGTCACTGCTCCAACAAATCCACCCTCACTCAAATCAAAAGTCTTTAGCCACATCTCAGAGAAAAGTAAATGGTTTATTAGAAGTTGCCAGGTTGGCACGTGGCTGGGTGCAGCCGATACTAAATTACATCATACATTTCCCTCTTGACCCTGGTCTTTCCCCCAACCCCTGGATGTGACTTCTCCAATGGGACACATCCATCTCCAAGAGTCATCCATCATGTTCTCTGATGACCTTCTTATGCTCTGACAACTTTGGGCTGCCAAGGCGATTATCTAGGCATTTCAAGAATGCCTTGTTTTCCCCCACTCCCTTTTTCTGGCACCTAAAAAGATCAAAGGAGTATCTTTTTAGTTGAAAGCATACAGTATATCTGACTGTGTTTGAGTAAAAACAATGCCCCTGAGCATGCCAAAACTACCAAACTGACATTTTTTAAAAATCCCCTTTATTCAGAAAAGACCACGTTCCCTGTGTAATGACCATTGTCACCCTGGTTCTAGTAGAGCCAAAATAGAAGGAAAGCCATTTTGCTGCTATAAGTGTTATAAATGTCCAGAAGGGAAGATTACAAGTCAGAAAGGTAAGGTTTCTTTCCATGAAAACCTGTGTAGAATAAATTCAGTATTTATGTACCACTGCATATATCATGTGATGTTGGAGATAATTTAGGGATGTTGGGATGAGTAAAATGAAGGAAGATATTTTATCTCTCCCCTAATTACCTTCCCAGGATCAATGAACCTTAACATCTCAGCCTTAAGACACCTAGCCAATTAATGTCTTAAAAACCAGACAAATACTAAGAGGAAGGCATAGACTCTCCAAACTAAAGCAAGGGCTAGAAGGATTCTATATTTACAAAATAATGTCTACATGTTCTCTGAAAACCAGCATTGCCTTTGTATTCCTGCCCTAATTTTCTCTTTAGAGGCCTGATGTTCTTCTCTATCAAATGAAAAACTCCTCTGCTCTATTTAATCACATGTATTGCCATAAATATGCATCTCCTCTATTTACAGGTTAACGAGGCTAACTCCAGTTCTGTAACTAAACAATGAAATTGTGGTCTGATCTACACTTTTAAGTGAACTCTTAGGATTTAGCACTTACTGTATATACCACTTTACAGTGCTTTATAGCCCCTCTAAGCAGTTTACAGAATCAGCATATTGCTCCCAGCAATGTGGGTCCACATTTTACCAAGGATGGAAGGCTGAGTCAATCTTGAGCCAGTGGGAATTGAACTGCTGGAAGTTGGCAGAATTAGCTGCAATACTACATTCTAATCACTGTGTCAGTATGGCACCTTTAAGGAATCTTTAACTTTCATCCCCCAGAATCTACTTTTCTGTTATTTTGAAAATGATAATACAGTATCTTCTATATTGTAATAATAAGAATGTGTTCATTCATCTGTTCATCATTCATTTCTACAGATATGGATGATTGTTTGTCATGCCCAGAAGGACAGTATCCAAACAACAACCATGACTCGTGTCTTCCAAAACATACAGTTTACTTGTCTTATGAAGATCCATTAGGTATCAGTTTGGCCATTACAGCAATTGTCTTTGCTTGCATTGCCACTGTGGTACTTGGGATCTTCATCAAATGCCAGGACACTCCCATAGTCAAGGCCAACAACCGGAATATCACCTACCTTCTTCTCATCTCTCTTGTGCTCTCATTCCTTTGCAGTTTATTATTCATTGGAAAACCTGAAAAAGTTACCTGTGTTTTGCGACAAACTGCTTTTGGGATTGTCTTCTCAGTAGCCATTTCTTGTATATTGGCCAAAACCATCGTTGTGATTTTAGTTTTCATGGCTTCAGTGCCAGGATCCAAGATGAGGCGATGGCTAGGGAAACCATTAGATAATTTCATTGTTCTTTCTTGTTCCCTCATTCAAATCATTATTTGCACTGTATGGCTTATAACCTCACCCCCATATCCAGATGCTGATATGAACCTAGTGGCAGATGAAATCATCCTGGGATGTAATGAAGGCTTTACTGTCATGTTTTATTGTGTCTTACTGTACCTGCTTTTCCTTGCCATTGTTGGTTTTTGTGTGGCTTTCCAAGCACGGCATTTACCAGACAGTTTTAATGAGACCAAGTTTATCTTCTTCAGCCTGTTGTGTTTTTGCAGTGTCTGGTTATCCTTTATTCCAACATATCTGAGTACTAAGGGGAAATATATGGTGGCTGTGGAGATTTTTCTATTCTGTCTTCCAGCGCAGGTTACTGGGCTGCATCTTTCTCCCCAAATGCTTTGTTATTCTATTAAGGCCTGATCTGAATACTAAAAAACAGTTAATGAGAGGCAAGAAAGAAGGAACATAATTCCATGACTGTTCAATGAATGATACATTCACTGAAGATTATTCAGAAACTTAGAACTAGTGTATAATGAAACCATTGTAACTCATGGGGATCCTCTTATTCTGAGTGCTTTATCAAGATATTTGTTGCTAATGTTGCTGAAATTTGTCTCCAATGCATAAGTTCTCAGTGTACACAGAAGCAACAAGTGATGGTCATAATCATAAATTACAAAAATCATAAATAAAACACTCAGTGATAGTCATAGGATACTAAAGCAATCAATATAAATCATGAGATACAACAAGTTATAGTCATAAGAATCTAAGGAAATAAATAATAGGACAGATGAGAAAGACAATAAGTAACATAGCTATAGTAAATGATGAGTTTGTGGGGCACTGAATTATCCCCATGTAAAGTTATCAGTGCAACATGTTCCATCCCTACCTAGCTGACCCAATTCAGCAGTGCCCAATGAGTGGCATTGAGCCTGCCACACCCACCCAGCCACACCTACCTTGTCACAGCAACCCAGCTGTGACCACCCAGTTCTGCCTATCCAGACATGCCCATCTGGCCCCTGTGAGTCATCATAATCTTACATGCAACTGGCCTTTTGAGGACAACCATAATGCTGATGTGGCCCTCAATGAAATTGAGCTTGACACCGCTGCCTATAGCATCACCTTGAGGAAAGAAGTTGAAACAGTTTATGTTCAGGATGTAAGGGGTCTGTAGATAGTTTCATAGCCTTCTTTCTGGCTTGTGCATTGTACAGATAGTCAGTGGAAGGCAGGCTGATTGCAATTATTTTTTCTGCAGTCCTAATTGTCTGTTGAAATCTGTGTCCGTCTTGTTTGGTTGCTGTGCCAAATCAGACAGTTATAAAGGTACAAATGACAGACTCAATAATTCCTTTCTAGAATTGTATCAGAAGCTCCTTGGGCAGTCTGAGCTTTCTGAATTGGTGCAGGAAGAACACTCTTCATTGTGTTTTTTTGATGATGTTTTTGATGTCAGGTGTCCATTTTAAGTCCTGAGATAGAACCTAGAAACTTGAAGGTCTCCTCTGTGTTGAATCTGTGTTGTCTAGTAGTGTAAGAGGTGGTAGAATAGCAGGGCATCTCCTAAAATCTACTATCATTTCTACAGTTTTGAGTGTGTTGAGTTCAAGATTGTTCTGACTGCACCATATGGTTTTAAAGATATTTTTAAGATCATATTCCTTCCATTCCCACACATAGCATTTGAACTCATCTCCCTGGTGGTGGCTGTTCAATCTCTTGGGCTTGCTATAGTTTAATGAAACCATAAGGAACTTCTTTGAAGAAGAAATATAATTGGTGCAGTTGGAAATCTTCCATTTGTTCTACAATTTTCTACAGTGATACATCCATTATATGGGAATAAGGAAAGGTATGACATGGTAAATAGAAAAAAGTACAGAGGACATAATTGTGTTTTGTTCCATTGTCATACATTTTCTCTTTCATATTTTATTTTGTTTTGTATACTGTACAGTATGACTAGACACTGTGTGTGGGGAAGTTGAGTGCATACATGTGTACACACACGTGCACGCACACACATACACAAACATGCAGAAAGAGACAGTTGCATACATACAAAAATCAACAGAGTTGGGGATGTCCTAAATGTGGGAGTAACCTCATTACAGAGGGCAGGCAGTGCTACAGATAATTCTTTCAAAGAAATAGATTGGGAAGATGCCAGCTGAGGTGTTATCAAGGTCAACATGTTGAGCTCCAAAACATTTTGACAATATAAAGAATTCAAAATTGGTAAATATTCCCTGTCTCACTGTAATTTTGAAATAACCACAATTAATACTGTACAGTAACTTCCAGGTTCATTAACATTCCCTTAGGACAGGAGGATAAGTGAAAAGTCAAATGTACTAATATTTCATGTTTCATTGATATGAACAATGATCTCATGTTTCTTTTTGTGAAGGATGAGACAGGCAGAACTACACTACTAGGATTATTGTTAGTTGATTCTATATTATTCTGGCTTTCAATCAACTGAGTGATGACATATGAATTAGCAATATTAAAAACAAATCAATAAAGGGTCAAATTATTTGGAATAAAACAAGAAGACTCTCAGTTAAAATCATGTTATATTTGACACTGATGACAGTCCTAGTAGTTGTACTTTATGGCCAGAGAAAGATTCCTCTAGCTAAGTGTCCTATTAAGGCACCTCTGCCTATTGTCCACAAGTATTACCAGCCTGGGGATTTTATCATTGCTAGCATTACCTCTCAAGTCTACATTTTCTCAAGTCCAATAACTTTCCAGAAGCCACCTTTTCATGAAACTTTTGATGACCTTTTGTAAGTACCTAACCTGAAAAATCAAATATATCTTCTATGTAGTCAGATAGTTTTTATGCTATTGGAACTATTTTTAGTTCCGTGTAGAGGTTTCATCTAAAGCTTTAACTTAGACATGAAAATAAGAGAATATGGCACATGTGTTTATTTTTATTGCAAATTGCAAATTGTAAAGATATAATAGAAGCTTTCTGTAGTCATCTTTTATCACGAACATCAGGTAAATCACCTACTGTATAAATATCACCTTCTATATTGAAAGACTGAAAAATACTAAAATGACAGCATTAAAGTGCACCTTTAGGGGGAAATATTTCCCTGGGGAGGGGGAATGTTTTATCTATCTATCTATCTATCTATCTATCTATCTATCTATCTATCCATCCAGTGGTGGGATTCAAATTTTTTACTACCAGTTCTGTGGGCGTGGCTTAGTGGGCATGGCAGGAGAAGGATACTGTAAATCTCCAGTCAGAGGGGGTATTTGCCAGTTCTCCGAACTACTCAAAATTTCCTGCTACCAGTTCTCTAGAACTGGTCAGAACCTGCTGAATACCATCTCTGTATCTATCTATCTATCTATCTATCTATCTATCTATCTATCTATCATCTATCTATCTATCTATCTACCAACCTATCCATCTATCATTTATCATCTCCCTCTCTCTTTCAATCATTTATTATTATACCTATATCATATCTATCTATCTATCTATCTATCTATCTATCTATCTATCTATCTATCTAATGTATATTAAATTAGAATACAATATTCATAATAATAAACATAGATATCTCTGCACATATATACATTGCACATATAATCATGCCTTTTAAAATGGAAAAAGAGTTGGGCAAGCAAGTTTAACAATATTAAAATATTGTACAAAAAGATAATAAGCAGAAAAGAAAGCAAAGAAAGAAAAGGGAAAACAATGCATTACTTTTAAATATCTGCTAATTTGCAATATATTATAACATTGTTTTCACTTTTATTTGGAGCATATGTAGAAGCCAGCATGATTGTTTTATTTTTTTTACTTTCATATTTTTAGATTAATATATTCCTTGCTCTCTTTCAATAAATCCAAATCTTCCAGGGCAGATGGTTTGATATAAATTACTATTTCACTTTATTTTTTACTCTGTACAGTAGCTGTATATTTTTGCCTCAAGTTCCATTGCCTTAACAGAAATGGGTGCTCTGTTATTTGTATATATGTTTCTTGGAGGCAAACAATATCTGCATTTTGTCTTTCCAATTTATGGAATATTTTGTTTTACATTGATGGTGAATTTAACCCATTGGGGTGAATTTATGCTGTTAATGTATACCTGACATAGTATGTTTTGAACTTATTCCATACAATAAGCCTTCTGTTTTCAAGGGGCAACTATGCGAATGGTCATGCCAAGATAGAATTAGTGATAAGATCTAAAGAATGTGGTAACCTGGAATCTATTGCTCATAACCTAGGATGTTCACTCAGAATTACCAGCATATTCTGACTTTGGTATTTGCTATGAAGGAAATAAATGAGAATACCCAACTCTTACCCAATGTCAGTTTGGGCTTCCACATCTTAAATAGCTATTTTTTTGGCAAGGTGGATCTATCTTGCCTCAATGGAACTTCTATCCACTCAGGACAAGCTCATCCCTAACTACAAATGTCATCTTCAGAACAAGATTGTGGGAGTTATTGGGGGACCCAACTCTCAAGTTTGTCTTTACATGATGAACATCTTGAGTGCCTACAAGATTCCACAGGTAAAAATAAGATATAAAATATACAGGTTCATGATATTTAAGGGACTTTGGTAAATGGGAGATAGAAAATAGAAATCTTACTAGTTTGTTGGGTAATGTAATTTATTAACCACTGAAATGGTAGTTGATCAATCTATCGTTGGATGCTGAAAAGGTTGCCACACTTATTTGTACTTATAAATTAAAATACAGGTAGTCCTTGACTTATTCCTGGAATTCATGTCATAAGTTATGAAAAGTATAGGTTGAGGCACATATATACTGTAACTGGCCAGTTTCCAGTAAGGAACATTGTAAATTGTGCCATGTGTTTGTAGAATGTTGTAATGAGATGTAAAAGTGAATTGGCTGCCCAATGCTAAAAATGCAGTCATGTGACTGTGGAGGCAGTGACACCATCAGAATACCAAAATTGAATTGTAAGTAGTTTTGGGTTGGGTGTTGCATCATAGCCATCTGCATTCTTCAATAATCCATCTGTATATCACTATATATAGAACAGAACAGAACAGAATTCGTTGTTGGCCAAGTGTGATTGAAGACACAAGCAACATACAAACAACAAAGTGATAAGTCATAGATCATAAATCATAAGATACAATCATAAATCATAAGATACAACAACAATAGATAAATCATAATATACCAATAGGAGAAAGTGGTAGGAAAGATCAGAGGTGAGAAAAATGAGAAAGATAAGAAAGTTATTAGTAATACAACTTACTACATGGGTCTTTGGGCAGAAGATGGTGCTGTAAGAATAAGGTATTTAGCAGAATGATGGCAAGGGTGAAGAAAATATACTTTTGTCTGGTTGTTTTGGCATGTAATGCCCCATAGTGGCATCTTGAGGGGAGAAATTGAAGCAATTTATGTCCAATATGTGAGGGGTCAATAATTTTCTCATCCCGCTTTCTGGTTCATGCAGTATACTGGTCTTCAGTGGGATGCAGGATGGTTACAATTATTTTTTCTGCACTTCTAACTATCCACTGAACTCTGAACCTGTCCTGTTTGGTTGTTGTGCCAAACAAGACAGTTGCAGAGGTACAAATGATAGACTCAGTAATTTCTCTGTAAAACTGTATCTTTGTTGTGTCTTTTTAATGATGCTTCTAGTGTCCATTTTAAGTGCAGAAATATTATAGAATCTAGAAATCTGAAGATTTCTACTGTTGGTTCTGTTTTGTCTAATATTATAAGAGGTGGTAGAACATGTTAGAATAAGAAGTGGGCTTCTCCTAAAATTACTACTTTTTAATGATGATTCTAATGTTAGGTGTCCATTTTAAGGCCTGAGATATAGAAGCTAAAAACTTGAAGATCTCTACTGTTGATACTGAGCTGCCTAATATTGTAAGAGATGATAGAATAGGAGGGTTTCTCCTAAAATCTACTATCATCTCTAGTTTTAAAAGTATTCAGCTTCAGATTGTTCTGACTGCAGCAGAGGACCAGTTGTTCTATCTCTCATCTGATATAGCCTGAGCCTTAGTAAGACCACACCAGCCTTAGTAAGACCACACCTAGAGTACTGCATCCAGTTCTGTTCACCACATACCAAAAAGATGTTGAGACTCTAGAAAAAGTACAGAGAAGAGCAACCAGCATGATTAGGGGACTGGAGACTAAAACATATGAAGAACAGTTACAGGAACTGGGGTTGGCTAGTCCAGTAAAGAGAAGGACCAGGGAAGACATAATAGCAGTCTTCCAATATTTGAGGGGCTGCCACAGAGAGGAAGGCATCAAGCTATTTTCTAAAGTGCCTCTAGGCCAGACAAGGAATAATGGATGGAAACTGAACAAGGAGAGATTTAATCTGGAAATAAGGAGAAACTTTCTGACAGTGAGAACAATCAACCAATGGAACAGCTTGCCCTCGGAAGTTGTGGGAGCTCCATCACTTGAGACTTTCAAGAAGAGATTGGAGTGCCATCTATCAGAAATAGGTGTGTGGGGGTGTGTGGACTAGATGACCTACAAGGTCCCTTCCAACTCTGATTATCTGTTATCTGTATGCAGACTCATGATCATCTCAAATGAAACAAATGACTGTTGTGTCATCTGCAAACTTCAGTACCTTAACAGAGGGATCCTGCCAAATCCAGTCAGTGGTGTAGAGAGAAAAGAATAAAGGAGACAGCATAGAGACTTAGAGGGCTTCTATGCTAATGGGTATTCAATACGATTTTACCTAGCTTCACCTGATGCTTCCTTTCTGTTAGAAAGCTTATGATCAGGTTGAGAAATATTGATTTTGATTTTTTGAAAGTTTTGGAAGTCCAAACTTAGGTGTAAAATTGCAGTTGATGCTGTTCAATAGCAGAATGTGTTATGAAATAATAAGATTTCCTGAAATACCAGTGGTCTAGAAAAATATATTGCTTTGAATATTTGTCATAAGAAATATTTAAATGTTCAGAAAAATATATAACATACAAATGTGAAAACAGAAAGGAACCAAACCACTGCTAATGGTTAGTCTTTCTACTAAAAGTATGTGAAGTTTCATTTTGATTATGTCTGACTTCTTTTCTTGTTTATTTTCCATCCCCAAGATTTTATATGGGTTTTCTCCAGTAACAAATGACAAAAACAAAGAAATATTTTTTCACCATATGTTTCCCAATGCAACCCATCAATATTTGGGCATTCTTGAGTTGCTACTGCATTTCAAGTGGACTTGGATTGGTGTGATTTCTTATGATAATGACAATGGAGATGCATTCATACAGCATGTCCTTCCCTTATATTCTCTGAAGGGTGTCTGTTTGGACTTCTTAGAAACAGTGCCCCAAATGTTTTTTTCAGGCAATGTTGCTGCAATTGCATCAAAATGGTTTGCAACTTCACGTATTGTCACAGGAAGTACTGCCAACACTGTTATTATCCAAGGTGAAATACATACTATTAGTGTCCTAAGAACAGTTTTTCAATTTGCACAATTTTCTGATATAAGAATTGAAAGCCGAGTGTGGATTATGACAGCCCAAATGGATTTTGCATCTCCTGGTTTTACCAGAGATTGGGACATACATTTCCTCCATGGAGCTCTATCATTTGCTGTTCATACAAATTACCCTAGAGGATTCCAGAAATTTTTGAAGGGTTGAAACCCCCTCTCAGAAAATAAAGACGGGTTTATCAGAATCTTCTGGAAAGATATATTTAATTGTGATTTCTCAAATTCCATTCTAGAAAAGAGAGATTTGGAGATCTGCACTGGGAAAGAAAAATTGGATAGTCTACCTGGAAGACTGTTTGACACAAGCATGTCTGGCCACAGTTATACAATCTACAATGCAGTTTACATTATGGCATATTCTTTGTATGCCATAACTTCAGGACAAAAATAAAAAATATGAGACAAGAGTATCTATTTGAAGAAGCCTGCAGGTATCTTCCAAAGCATTGTAGAAAGAGACGTAGTTGATAGTTCAATATTATGACAATAATAGTATAAGAGAACAAGACACTTATCGAGAAACAAAATGAAAGAAAAATAAAAGAAACAAAAATATACTTCTTTTCATACTTTATAATTTTATATCTAAGTCATTATCAAAACTCTCAAGATACAATGATGGGCATCTTTTTGGGATAATTACATCAATTACACATTATTTTAAAATATATTTTAAAAAAGAAGTTGCTTTCTGTCCTCCCCCATTCTTCCTCTTTAAAAATGTAATTGGTGAATATGTAATACACGTCTAGAATGTTAAGAATAAACTAAATATGTTGTGATTCAATCACTAAGTTTTGCCCATGCCCCTGCAATTCAGTGGATCACACCATGCCAAGGTCACTGTCCTCTACAATCTCCCAGAGTCCAACAAAACCAATGCCCACTGCATTGCTGACACTATGGATCTATTTCGTTCTATGCCATCCTCTTCTCCTTCAATCTTTCCCATCATCAAGGTCTTTTTGCGATGACTTTTCACTTCTTTTTTTTTTAATTAGTTTTATTTAGTAATTAAACATAACCAAACAAACAAACACTGACATAAACAAAACGTAATCAAACACAAAACATATGTTACAATCGAACCAAGTACGGCTAGGCTCATATCATTCATTGTCCATCCTTTGTTAAGTCCAATTCAGAAAGTCTGTTAAGTCTTTTTCTTATCTAACCATCCATAGAAATTGTTCCAAGTTTTGTAATAGTCCGTTTCTTCCTTATTTTTAATTTCCATTGTCAATTTGTCCATTTCTCGCACTCAATTATTTTCTTCGTAAGTTCCGCTTCTGTTGGAGTTTCAGTGTTTTTCCACTTCTGTGCAAAGGCCATCCTTGCCGCTGTAATAATATGAATCATTAAATAAAAGATTTCCTTCGGATAGGTCTTATTGGTGATTCCCAGTAAAAAAAATTCTGGTTTGAAATTAATCTCTACATCACAAATTTCTCGTAAGCATTGATGTATTTCTTTCCAATATTCCTGGGCCTTTCCACAACTCCACCATATGTGATAATATGTACCTCTTTCCTTATTACACTTCCAACAAAGAGAGGAAAATTTATTATTCATTTTAGATAGTCTTGTTGGTGTTATATGCCATCTATAAAATAATTTATACAGATTTTCTTTAAATGGAATTGCAAGGGTTATTTTTTTATTTCTAGTCCAAATATTTTGCCAATCATTCAAAACTATGCTGTGACCAAAATCTCTCATCCAGCGTATCATTGTTTCTTTGACAGTTTCTTCTTCCAATTTAGTTTGTAATAATACTTGGTATGTTTTTTTAATCATTTTTACATCTGGTCCTAACAAGATTTCGTCTAATTCCGTCCTAGTTTTACTAATATCCAATTCCTTTTTGTCTTCTGCATGTTTAGCTTGGAGTTGTAGATAGGCCCACCATTCCAATTCTATTCCCTGTTCATTCAACCGCTGTCTAGTTTGCAAATCTCCTTTTTCATCTAACAGTTCTTCATAAGTAATAATTTTATTGTATCTTAGCAAATGTGGATGCATCAAAGCTTCTAATGTTGATATCCAGATTGGTATTTGAATATACATTTGTTTCTTAATTTTGAACCAGGTGTGTAGAAGTGTCTGTCTTACTTTGTGTTTCAAAATGTAGCTGTGTCCCTTTAAACTATCTTGTCTAAGAAAAAAGTGCCATCCTGTCTGGAGATTATAGCCTTCTAATGTTAGTATCCTTGTATTTGTGTGATTTATCCAGTCTTTTATCCAAGTCAAAATTGCAGCACTATAATACAGCTCCCAATCTGGTAGGCCAAATCCCCCTCTTTCAGTTGCATCTTGTAGTAATTTTAGTTTTATCCTTGGTCTTTTTTTTTGCCAAATAAAATTTGATGTTAATCTATTTAATTCATCAAAGAAGGATTTTTTTAATTTTATGGGAGCATTTTGAAAGAGAAATAGAATTTTTGGTAAGATATTCATTTTAATCGTGGCTATCCTGCCCATAAAGGATAATTTTAAATTGTTCCATCTTATTAGGTCTTCCCTTATTTGTTTAATAAGTGGGTCATAGACTTTTCACTTCTTATTTGGTGGTCAATGCATTTGAACGTCAGTTTCATTATCTGACCTTCCAAAGGACAGCCATAGTTCATTTCCTTTATTTGATTTGATCTTCTTATGGTCCAAGGGACACTCTAGAATCTTCTTCAACATTCCAATTTGAAAGCATCAATTGCTTCATGCTCAACTTTCTTTATGGTGCGATACTCAGAGCCATACATAGGAAAACAATAGCTTTGGCTATATAGACCAGAGGTCTTCAAACTTGGCAACTTTAAGATTTGTGGACTTCAACTCCTAGAATTCTCCAGTCAACATAGCTGGCTGGGGAATTCTGGGAGTTGAAGTCCACAAGTCTTAAAGTTGCCAAGTTTGGGGACCCCTGATATAGACTTTTGACAAGCAAGGTGATGTCTCTGCATTTTAATATGCTGTCTAGGTTTGCCATAGCTTTTCTCCCAAAGAGCAAATGCCTTTTAATTTCATGTCACCATCTGCAGTGATCTTGGAGCCCAAGAAAATAAAATCTGTCACTGCTTTCATTTTTTCCCAATCTATTTGCCAGAAAGTGATGGAACCAGATGCCATAATCTTAATTTTTTTAATGATGAGTTTCAAATTAACTTTTGCACTCTTGTCATCAGCATCATCTTTTAAGATTTTAAGGAGCTCAGCTAGAATCCTGTAACCTCAGCTAGCTTTGTTGTTGGTAATGCTTTTTAAGGCCCACTAGACTTCGCAATAGAGACTGTCTGGCTTGAGGTCAGCAATCACACCAATGTGGTTATCAGGGACATTAAAATATTTCTTGTACAGTATAGTTGTTTTGTATATTATTGCCATATCTTCTTAATCCCTTCTGCTTCTGTTAAGTCCCATTTTTGCTTTTATAGTGCCATCTTTGCAGAAAATGTTCCCTTGATATCTCTTATTTCTTTAGAAGAGATCTCTAGTCTTTCCTATTATATTGTCCTCTATTTTTTGCGTTGTTCATTTAAGAAGGCATTCTTATCTAATTGTGCTTTGTCCTGGAAATCTGTATTCAGTTGGGTATATATTTCTCTTTCTCCTTTATCTTTTGCTTTTCTTCTTTCCTTAGTTATTTATATGGCCACTGTGTTTCATTGCATTTCTTTTTCTTAGGGATGGCTTTAGTTGCTGCCCGCTGTACATTGTTATGAATCTCATCCATAATACTTGTCTACCAGATCCAATCCCATAAATCTAGTCATCACCTCCACTCTATACTCAGAAGTATACTGGCTGATTCCCTTCCACTTTAGTTCACTGATTCTCAAGATGTTGATATTCAATTTTACCATCTCATGCTTAACCACATGCAGCTTACATTGATTCAGATCTTACATTGCAGCTTCTATACAAAATTTTTCTGTACAACATCTGACTTTCATTTCAGCAACAGAAATCTCCACAACTGAGTGTCCTTTCAGCTTTGTCCCAGCCTCTTTACACTTTATGGACCTACTTGTAATTGCTCTCAAGTCTTCCCCTATAGCATATTGGACACTTTCCAACCTGAGGGGCTTATTTTCTGGTGTCATATCTTTTAGCCTTTTGATACTGTCCATGGGGTTTTCTTAGCAAGGATACTGAAGTGGATTGATATTCCTTCTCCAATGGACCATATTTTGTCAGAACTCTCCATTGTGATCTGTCCTGAATGCTTTAGCTCATAGCTTCTTTGAGCTGTGCAAGCCACTTTGCCATGGCAATGAAGGCGATGACATTTGTAGATATATAATCTTTTTATTTTGTTATTTTGTTTTATTTTGAATATGTTTTATATATGTGTTTCTATTAACACCATGTAAACTTTCTCTATCAATATGTTATTATTTTTTATTTGTTGCTTTCACTTCCAAAATTAGATAGAAAATAGTTCATTTTGGTAGCATGTTTCAAACCACGAGGAAGGAAGAAACACAATGTCAATTTCGGGCTTGACACACAGCACACTTGAATAGAACATTTTGTAGTAAATTAAAAGTAATTTATCTCCCAAACATGTCTCCCATACCTCTCAGGTATGATATCACTACTCTGCCCAGAAAACTCATTTGAATGATTTCTCCTCCTCCTGCTTCAGTAGATTTACCTCCTCGGAATCATTCATCTTAGTTTTAACTGGTCTTAGGTTTATTATGAAGGTACTCCTAGAATCATTTTCTCTCTCTCCAATTTAGCTCCACAAGTTCATAAGAAATACCTCATTTATAAATAGTGCTGGAGAAAATATTTCCTTTGATGACGAAGGGCATATAATTGCTGGATTTGATATTTTCAACTAGGTCACCTATGAAAATAACACATTTACAAAAGTCAAAGTTGGATGGCTAGACCCAAACTCTTTCTGTTCCAAATCACTCAACATTCATGAAGACTCCATTGTATAGCCTACAAGATTTAACCAGGTATTTATTTGGTCCAGATTTGGAAACAGTTTAATCTATATTCAAATAGTCAAAAATGTGACCTTTTTCTTCTATTGCAGCAATGTTGCTGTTACTCAGGTAATTGTATTTGCATTTTGAATTGGGATGTGCTCTCTACTTTAATGTGCAATTAGTTGGCAGCATCTTGACAATCTTCTGAAGAATTTCAGAAGATGAGTATTATGCTGCTTAAGTCTTTCTCACCAAAACTGGCCAACATTTTAAAGGGCTTTGTTGTATAGCCCAGAAGGTTATATATAGTATTTTCAATAGACTTCAGGATAATTTAATCCACACTCTAATTACAGATAGTCCTCAAATTACAATCATAATAGGCCTGGAGTTTTGATATTAATTTTAAGGAGAGGCATCCCATGATCAGATTTGATTTTATGACCATTTTTATAATGGAAGTAAAGCATGCCAGTGGCATCATAAATCAAATACAATTTAATTTTTATTTATTTATTTTTTGAAAATTTTCAAACTTTTCAATTTGTTGTGCATTGACAATAAACATTTGATTTGATACATGTCAAAAGGCATTTTTTACCAGAAAAAAGAACCTAAAGGAACCATCAGAAACCAATGAAAAAGGTATAAATTTAGTCATGTAATCAGAGGATGCTGCAACTGGTTGCAGGTAAACACGTTGCCAATCACCCAAAAATCACCTCAAATAGATTCATGTGACTCTAATAACTTACATGACAGTTACAGGTATGTGAGAACTTCAGGGATTAGGCTAGGTTGGTATAAAAAAACTGGAGAACAATCATAAAATATTTCTGTGCTATTCTGAAAGAGCTGAGCTTCATATTAAGTAGAATGAGACTACTGACTCAGATAAGTGACCAATGTATAAATTGAACCTAAATCCCTGTCCACTGCACTTCAATTCATGGTTTATTAGATATATTTTATTTTATCCAAGATAGACAGTATCCTGTAAATCCTTGCCATGAGAACTAAGAACCATACAGACACTGATAAATACTATAGTCGTATGAAAATGTCTCATTCTGAGTTCCTCTCAAGTAACTTGTGGCTGTACGACTGTAACTTTATCGCTTGTATCCTGACGATCTATATTGACTGTTTCCTAGTATGATTTGATTGCTTATTGTACCCTATGACTCTTATTAAGTGTTGTACCTTATGATTCTTGACTCTTGATTAATGTATCTTTTCTTTTATGTTCTGTTCTATTCTATTCTATTCTACTCTACTCTACTCTACTCTACTCTATTCTATTCTATTCTATTCTATTCTAATGCATTTAGAACACAGTTCTGTATTCAGTGAGAGCAATGCATGGCAAAATTACCAAACTGATCCCTTTATTTTTCATCTTCTGCACTCAGAAAAGACCTCATTCCATGTGTAATGACAAATGCCATTCTGGTTTTAGTAGGGCCAAAATAGAAGGAAGACCCTTTTGCTGCTATAAGTGTTTCCATGTCCAGAAGGGAAGATTACAAGTCAGAAAGGTAAGGTTTCTTCAATTTAAAAATATTAACCATTCCATGAAAACCTGTGTTGGATAAATTCAGTATTTATGTACTACTGTATGTATTATGTGCTGCTGGAGATAATTTAATTATGCTGGGATGACTGAAATGAAGGAAAATATTTTATTTCCTCCCTAATTACCTTCTCAGGAGCAATGAACCTTGTAATCTCAGCCCCAAGACATGCAGCCAATTAATGTTGACTAGAAACCAGACAAATGCCAGGAAGAAGGCATGGACTCTGCCAGATAAAGGAAGTTTAACATTAGCTCTAGACAGAAATTACATTCTTGAAATATTGTCTACTCATTCTCTCAAAATCAGCATTGCCTTTTCAGTTCTGCCCTAACTTTCTCACTGAAGGCATGACTTACTTCCCTAAGCAGTCAAAACTGTGCTGCTCTATCCAGTAAATATGCATATTCTAATTTGTATACATTAGTAGATTAATCAAACAGTTAATCATGTTACCATAAAAGAGGACCTGACCTGGGGTGCTCACATTGCAGCACTGGTCAAAAGGGCCCAGGAGAGATTATAATACCTGAGACTTCTCAGAAAACAACAACTGAATGAAAAACTTCTGGTGACCTTCTGCCACTGCACCATAGAGAGCATTTTAACTTACTGCACCTCTGTATGGTTTGCCAATTGCACAGGGGCAGATAGGAAAGTACTTCAAGAGGGTTAATGTCATTGCCAAGAAGATCATTGGTTGCCCTCTCCCCTCTTTGGAAGAGCTTTATAGCTCCCGCTGCCTTAAGAAAGTGCAAAACATTCTCAAAGATCCATCTCATCTTGGGAACCCCCTTTTTTTAACAATTACTATCTGGCAGTTGGTACAGAATAATAAAAACAAGGACAAATAGGCTGAAAAACAGCTTCTATCCCAGGGCAGCAGCTCTTTTGAATTCTGCTGTATAGTGCGATGTTGGTGCCGGGGGGTTTCGGTTCAATGTGTGGAGAGTGAAAGATGTGTGTATGTGTTTATTTTCATGGTCATGGTCATGATGTGCACTGAAGATGGTGTTTGATTTCATTGTACAAGGTGCAATGACAACAAAGTAGACTAACTAACTAACTAATCATAGTTAAGTTCGTTACCATAGCTAATAATTCCAAAACACTCAGGGAGCCTCCAATTGAAGCATTAACCAGAGCTTATTGTACTAAATTATTATTTCTTTCAACATTACATATGTTTTCATTAATATGGTATCTTCTACATTATAATCTCTACATGGGGTTGCCCTTGAGGACCATTCGGAGGCTTCAACTGGTCCAGAATGTGGCAGCATGGGTTGTGATCGGAGGCTCCCGATACTCCCATATTACATCCCTCCTACGCAAGCTGCATTGGTTACTGGTTGCCCTCCGAGTGAGATTTAAGGTGCTGGCACTGATCTATAAAACCCTTTATGGCATTGGACCAGGATACTTGCGGGAGACCCTACTGCCAATTACAACCTCCCAACGTCCCGTGCACTCTCAAAGAGAGGGTCTTCTCCAGGTACCATCAACACAACAGTGTCAACTGGCCATCCCCAGGAGTAGGGCCTTCTTGGTGGGAGCACCCACCCTTTGGAATCAACTCCCCCCGGGGCTCCGGATGGCCCCCAACCTCTGCTCCTTCTGCCATGAGTTAAAAACCTGGCTATTCCAACTAGCCTACCCAGACTGAGGGAGAAAGGAAAAGGGTTTTGGAAATATTTCTAACTATCCTAACCAGCATTAAGATCTTGACTTCATCAATCATATGTTCAATTGTATTAAATCTATTTTAATTGTAAGCCGCCCTGAGTCCCTCAGGAGATAGGGCGGCATATAAATTGAATAAATAAATAAATAAATAAATAAATAAATAAATAATAGTAATGTATGAATTCATTAGTTCATTCATTCATTCATTTTCACAGATATGGATGATTGTTTGCCATGCCCAGAAGGACAGTACCCAAATAACAACCATGATTCAAAGCAGATAGTTTTCTTGTCTTACGAAGACACATTAGGTATCAGTTTGGCCATTACAGCAGTTGTCTTTGCTTGCATTTCCACTGTGGTGCTTGGAATCTTCATCAAATACCAGGACACTCCCATAGTCAAGGCCAACAACCGGAATATCACCTACCTTCTTCTCATCTCTCTTGTGATCTCATTCCTTTGTAATTTGTTGTTCATTGGAAAACCTGAAAAGGTAACTACTAGGCAAACCATTAGATAATTACACTGTTGTTTCTTGTTCCCTCATTCAAATAACTATTTGTACTATATGGCTTGTAACCTCACCCCCATACCCAGATGGTGATATGAACTTAGTGGCAGATGAAATCATCCTGGGATGTAATGAAGGCTCTACTGTCATGTTTTATTGTGTTTTGCTATACCTGCTTTTCCTTGCCATTATTGGTTTCTGTGTGGCTTTCCAAGCACGGCATTTACCAGACAGTTTTAATGAAGCCAAATTTATCTTTTTCAGTCTGTTGTGTTTCTGCAATGTTTGGTTATCATTTTTTCCAACATATTTAAGCACCAAGGGGAAATACATGGTGGCTGTGGAGATCTTTTCCATATTAACTTCCAGTGCAGGGTTACTGGGTTGCATCTTTTTCCCAAAATGCTTTGTCATTCTACTAAGGCCTGATCTGAATACTAAAAAAACAGTTAATGAGAGGCAAGAAAGGAGAAATATGAATCCATGACTAGTTCAGTAAGTGATACATTGACTGGAGACCACTCAGAAAATGGAACCAGTACAGAACGAATCCATTGCAAATCATGTGAATTCTTTTATTATTTCTGAGTGCTTTAGGCATTTAGTAATTTCTCCAATCCTCATCCCCCCAAAAAATTAGTGAAACAAATTATAACCTTAGAAATATCCATCCTTAATCTAACAAATGTGGTGGCACTGTGGCACTGTGGCTCAATGGTTAAGATGCTGGGCTTGTCAGCCAAAAAGCCAGCAGCTGAGGTTAAGACCAAAGGTCCATTCATTTGAGTCAGTCACATCATTGCCCCAGCTTGTGCCAACCTATCAGTTTAAAAGCATGCAAATACAAATAGATAAATAGGTACCACTATGATGGGAAGGAACAGTGGTCCATGATGTTATGAAATGTCTTCAGACAGCATTGGCTCAATGGCCTTGAAATGGAGATGAGCACTGCCTCCTATAGATGGCAAGGAGTAGTAAAGTAAAATCAAAAGAGACTCCTTTACCTTTTTTAAAATTCTAATAAATGGAATATAAACAATGAAATACCTATTCCTGAGAAATAATACTTTCATTTTGTATTCCTCTTATGTTCAGAAAGTAAGATAGCAGCTGAGTTGTGAGAAACATCAATGGGTCGACCTCTGAGAACATTATGGTGAACTTAGAATTTCATGTTGTCATTATTTCCCCATCAGGTCATAATTATGAAATAACTGTGTTTAATGCTTTCTCCTCCTAGCATAGCTGGTACATATTCCCTTGGGATGGGAAGATACTTAACTATACTAATACTTCATGTCCCACATAGAGTCGAAGCTAATGACTGGCAAGCTTTTATACCTATGATTATTGATAGTAAATATTATACAGTTCTGGCTTTAGGTGGTTTTGCCTCTTGAATCAATAGTATTCAAATGTCAATGAAGGAACATACACTTTGGAAGAAGGCAGGACATTTTTCAGATAAAGTGATATTTTTTGTGGCCCTAATGATAGCTATACAGACTGTACCTCATACCTTAAGTAAGGTTTCTATTGCTAAGTGTCCTGTTGGAAAGCCTCTTTTTATTCTCCACAAGTATTACCAGCCAGGAGATTTCATTATTGCAGGCATTTTCTCTCAGATCTACATTTTTTCAAGTCCAATCAGCTTCCAAAAACCACCTTCTGAGGAAGGTTTTGATGATCTTGTGTAAGTAGCTTAGGTTTAATACATTATAAGCATGTTATGTTTGACCAGATAAAGTGCTCAAGTTATTCATGCTATTTATAGAGTTTGCCTAACGCTACAATTTGGAAAGAAGAAAAAAGAGAGAGAGAAAATGAGGGAAAATATTATAAGGAATCTTTCCAACTTTTCATGCAAATCAATCAATCAGAATAGAGCTGGAAGGGACCTTGGAGTTCTTGTAATTCAACCCCCAAGCAAGAGATCCATTTCATACAAGTGACTGTTCAGTCTCTTCCTAAAAACCTCCAGTGTTGAAGCACCCACAACTTCTTCTCCTCCCCCCCAATTTTATTGATTTTTTTCTTAATTACATTTCTTAGTCCTTAATAAACATTGTGTTATATGGGTATTTAATTTGCTTAATAATTCTGATTATATTCTTAATCTCCACCACTTTTTTCCAATCACTGGTAAAATAGATTCCATGTTTGATAGTATTCTGGAAACACCCACAACTTCTGATGGCAAGCTGTTCCACTGGTTAACTCCCTCACTGTTAAGTTGCTTCTCTCCTTTATTAGTTTCCATCCATTGTTTCTTGTCCTGCCATTTGGTTCTTTGGAAAATAAGTTAACCCCCTCCTCTTTGTAGCAGCCTCTCAAATATTGGAATACTGCTAGCATAACTTCGTCAAATCCTGCAACCATTCTTCATAGGTTTTAGTCTCTAGGCCTTTAATCATCTTGGTTGGTCTTCTCTACACTTTCTCCAGAGTCTCAAATCATGCATATGCTTTTGTCTTCATCTGCTAAACTTTGCTAGAGTGGTTCTCAAGATGCTCATAGATGGAAGCACCTACAGGAATGTAAAGATATAAAATGCAAGAATACCATAATGCCCTACTTCACAGAAATTTATATTGTAAAAATAGATTACATTTTATTACTTGCCTAGAATCACCACAGCGAGATGAGTTGCATAGAAGTTTAGTAGCAAGTAAAATAAATGACATGAACAGATATCAAATATTGTAAACATATAAATAAGACCTTGCAATAGCTCTTAACATTTTCATGTTTCATGTTTCAGTAATATCCCTAATGAAAATACAGTATGTTTCAAACTGATTTCTGAAACTGTAAGAGTAATTCTTTAGTTTTGTGTGTGAAAATAACTTCATAATTTCCAAAATGTGTTCTATGCAGTTGATCTGAGCATTGCCATCTAGAAAACAGACTTAACCGGGAACTATTTTTTTAAAAATATAGGATACTCACTCATAATTACCAGCACATCCTGGCCTTGGCATTTGCTGTGAAGGAAATAAATGAGAATGCCCAACTCTTACCCAATATCAGTTTTGGCTTCCACATTTTAAACAGCCATTTCTTTGCAAGATGGACCTATCTTGCCTCAATGGAATTACTATCTACAAAAGACAAATTCATCCCCAACTACAAATGTGATATTCACAATAACATTTTGGGAGTCATTGGAGGACCCAATTCTCAAGTCTGTCTGCATATGACAAATATCCTGAGCACTTACAAAGTACCACAGGTAAGCTATAGACATTGAAATATAATTGAAGAATAACTGCATTCCTTAAATTTAAATACGATCTTGTGTATATGTGCCAGAAAATGGATATCTCATTTTAAAGATCTATGACCCTTTTTCTTTTCTGAAGATCCAACTCAGTGAATGTTTAATCTGTTTGCATGTGAAGGATCAGCACAATGAATTTCTATTAAACTCATCCTGTATCTACCCATTCTACTCATGTCAAGCCATGGGTGCTTAACAGCCTTAATTGAAGGACTTTGAAAATTGTAGTACTGTATTTCTTGCCATACTTAGGTGAATCAGAAAGTAAGACAGTTCAAATGACCACAGGTTTATGGCATGCTAGCTCACTCTCTACAAAAATCAGAACAACTAACAGCAAAGCAAATTGTGTTTTGCAGAGCAAATTTAGTAAGTGATATCTTTTCCAGTCCAAATGTTAGCAAATCAAAAAATAACTCCCTAGTTATTTTTAGAACATGCAACATTTTAATCCTGATCAAGTAAGCCACTTGCTCTTTCATTCATTTGAATGATCATTACTATTTGTCTTGAATTTCTTAGCAAGCCTGTTTTCTAAATCTAGTAAAAAGAAATTATTCCATTTTGTCTCTTGAAATGGAATTTTTATCTCCTTCTTAATTTTTAGACTCATTTGATTTTTTAAAAATATATATCCAATGATAAATTCTTTTATAAATTGTACTCCATAATTATTACAGATAAAGGTTTTTTTTAAAAAAAATCCTACAACAACTTTTTCTGCTGTAAAATTATCCTGGGAACAGGTGCACACTGTATATTCAAGGACACTACATAGTTGACAGTGTTAATTCAAAGTCCCATTGAAATTCCTCAACAATATGTCTGAACATCACTACAGATTCCTTATCTCGTTAGGTGTTTACTATCAAAAAAATATTTTCCTTTCCCACACATTGGGGATAGATAAAAGTCAACAGAATTCAATGTAGGCTGGATTTAGATCTCTTGTGGATGTGAAGGGACTTGAAACTGATGACATGCTTGACCCCTCCCTTGGGCTGAGTCAGGTCATCTGCTACAATACTAATATTTAAGAAAGATATTTGCAGAAGAATGTTTACTTTTACACTCATTAGTGATGAAATACATCAATCAAGTGTAAAATGAAGGTGAATGTAAAATGAAGGTGAACCTTTTTCCAGTGCTGCCATGCCCCTGTTGGGGTCTGAATCTGAGGAGGAAGATAAACAGCTGACAGGGAAAGGGAGTGGCTCCATTGGCTGTGGAGGAAACTGGGGAAGGGCAAAGACCAGCTAGGTAGAGCAGAAGAGAGATAGAATAAAGGAGAGGGAGTTCAGAGGACCTAGGCCCATCCCCTCTTCATCTTAGGGCATGCAGGGAGGAACAGAGAAGAGAGCAATATGGATTGCATGGCTTACAGGGGTGGAAAGGGCCCTGGTTCCCTTCATTAGCCACACCTGGAAATGAGAGTTTAAAAGAAATACATGCTGTGTGCAGCAGCTTCTGGGAGTAAATGTGAGTTTATCTTGTGTTGACTTTAGTTATCTGTGTTCCTGGCATCTTCCCAGCCATGTGGAGTTACTGCCATACCTTCACATCTGAAATTGTTGCTCCTGCCCTGCTGAACTAATTACTTCATTTTGCCTTGATTGGACTTATAGTTTCAGTTTTTGTTGACCACATTTTGGACTTGATTCTCTGCAGCCAAAGGCTGTTCCTGGGATAGTTTTTCTCCAGCCAGAAGATAACCAGGACATTGGTTATCAGACTCCTGCTGATTATCTGACTATGTTCCCTTTGTGCCATGCCCTGGATCATCACAAGTACCTTACAGTGGTGGGATTCAAATTTTTTTACTACTGGTTCTGTGGGTGTGGCTTGGTGGGCGTGGCAGGGGAAGGATACTGTAAAATCTCCAGTCAGAGGTGGTGTTTGCCGGTTCTGTGAACTACTCAAAATTTCTGCTAACAGTTCTCCAGAACTGGTCAGAACCTGTTGAATACGACCTCTGGTGTCTTACCTTTCAACTGAATCTATCATAAGATTGATTGTCATTCTGTTTCACCTTCTCCCATGTATTTTTATCCTAAGATCATTTATGGGTCAGCTCCAATAATAGAAGACAAAACTAAAGAAGATTTCTTCCACCAGATGTTTCCAAATGGGACCCATCAATATATGGGAATCCTAGAGTTGCTGATGCATTTCAAGTGGACCTGGATTGGTGTAGTAGCATATAATGATGACAACGGAGAAATATTTAAGCAGAATATACTTCCCATTTATTCTCAGCATGGCATTTGTGTGGACTTCTTAGAAACAATGCCCAAAATGTCCTTTTCAGGTGATGTTGCTGAAGCAGCAGTGGAATGGTTTTCAACTTCACGGGTTGTCACAGGAAGTACTGCCAATACTGTTATTATACAAGGTGAACTGTGTTATGTATGTAGGTTTGAATGTTATTGGTTTATTTGAACTGTTCTTGTAAATTGTCAAATGGTATTGGTTTAAATAGTGCGGGAAGAAACCCTGCACTCCCATTGGCTGGCAACTATGGCTGCTGGCTATAAGAAGCAGCTGTAGCCCAGCCAAGTCGGATCCATTCGAGCTGTAATCACTGAATAAACTCTTTACTGAAGCTCTTCACATTTGACTCTTCATGCAAACTTAACACTGGCGACGAGGATGGGATTGCCCTGAAGAAGAGACGACGCGGAAGGCAAACAGAAGAGCAAGATGGCTGCGCTGAACACCCCCCCAGCCCCGTTCAATCTGGTGGCGGAAGACTGGGAATCGTATGTGGATCGCTTCCAGATGTACCTGGAAGGAAATGACCTCGCCGATATTCCCGAGAGATGGAAGAGGGCGGTATTTTTCACACACTGCGGTCCGGCAGTCTTCAAGATGGTGAAGGCATTGGCGGGAGCTGCAGACGTGAAGGTAATGGAATGGCCTGAATTGGAAAAGCTTTTAAGAGCCCACTACGCCCCACAAATATCGTGCCTCATTAAGAGACATGAGTTTTACCGTCGGGATCAAGGGGAAAGCAAAAATGTTAATGACTTCGTGGCAAGTTTAAGGGACATTGGGGGTGCTTGTGACCTTACCAACTTAGAAGAGGCCATGCGTGATCGGTTTGTTCTAGGCCTCAAAGATAAGGTTTTACAAAGCAAACTGTTAATGAAACCTAAGATCACGTTTAAGGAGGCCATAGAAGAAGCTGTTTCAGCAGAAGCCACCAAGTCCTCAGCAGCGGCCATGAAAAAGATTAACAAGGCCTCAAGCCAGGCCTCAAGCCATTCTGATGTGGAAAAATCCACAACAACCCATTGCAAATAGACTCTGATTCAGATTGCAGTGAGGTGGAGGAAGGAATTTTTAGACTCAGAATGGAGAAGAAAAGGAGAGACCCTGGAAAAAAGAGGCAAGAATTTTATTGCAGAGGCTGTGGGGGGGCCACCCCCGCACTGAATGCAAGTTCTTAGACACCATCTGCCTACATTGTGAGAAAAGGGGTCACCTAGCCAGAGTCTGCCAATCATCCAGAACTCCACCTAGTAGGAAGAAATTTCCTGAAAAGGATTTTAAGCCCAACAACTTCATTGAAAAGATGGGGCGAGATTCAGAAGCAAATGGGAAGAATGAAACTCATCAAACAATCACCATTGGTCATTCTTCACCCTTGAGAAGCAGAAAAGTACATGTGAAGGTGTTCATTGAAGGAAGGCCTTGCCAAATGGAAGTGGACTCAGGCTCTTATTTATCTATGGTGTCATGGGGCACTATCCACAGACTCTTTCCCAAAATTCAGAAGAAGCATTTCCAGAAGCAAGCACTGACTCTCAAAGACTACCAAGGGAATAAGATTCCAGTAGTTGGAGCGAGAGATTTCAACGTGCAGTTTAAAGGCCACCAACTTGCCTGACCATCTGGACAAGGATCGCCCAAGCTTGCTGGGACTTGAGTGGTTCAAGCCACTAGGCATCAAGGTGACTGGCATCCATCACGTGAGCAGCTCTGACTGGGAAGAGTCCTTGAAGTCTGAGTTTCCAGAGGTCTTCAGAAGGACTGGGCAAGTATGGGGACCCCTATTGCTTTCAGCCTTAGACCCCAAGGTGCACCCCCACCCGCTTAGCCCAGGAGGGTACAACCCATTCGCATGTCTAGAAGAATGGCTGCTCGAGCTTAGGCCCGGGGATGAGAGTCATTCTGTAGTCCGTTAGGAGTTGGGGTGGCTGGCGATCCCCCGTGGTCGCCCGATGGTGGAAGATCTCAGGCCGGCTGGTGTTTTTAGAGCCGACGCCGTGAACGCTTCCTTTCTGCGGTTCCTTTGAAGCCACCGGTGTCCCTTCTGCTCGGCAGCGCCCGCATTGCGGGCGTGGGCCCAGTCAGCTGCTTGCTGCTTGCTTCCGGCTGAGTTCGAAAACCAAGGCCCACGAGGACGGGCGCGGGCGGTGGTGGGGCTCAAGGAACGCGCGACAGGCTGAATGAGTCAGCCAATTCGACTTTCGCTTTGGAGCCTGCTGCACCCTAAGGAACGGTGCGGCAGTGATGGCGGCGGGCGGCGGCGCGCGGGAATGGGATGGCGGGCTGAGCAGCTGGCTGATTTCCAGCTCAGCCATGGAGACCCCCGCCCTGGAGACTGGTGCATTGATCGCAGCGCTTTGAAGAACGGGCGCGATGAGCTTCAAGCTGTGGGGAGTGAACTACGGGAGGAGACCAGTGGAGCCCCACCCGACCTTGGAGGTGGCGCTGCGCTCGAAGACCGCTTTAGGGGTGACGAGGCTAGGAGTGCGGGACTGGCTGAGGATGCTGGTTTCCGCCCGGCCGCCTGGCCCAGCTGGATCTCCGGAGCAGAGCCATGGTGGCAGCAACGGCGATGGCGCAGGAGAGAGCGGTTTGGTGCTGGTAGCCGTGCGGATCATGGCTGGAGCAGTGGTGCTGCCATGGACGCCCCAATTGGAGGTGTTAGTGGCAGAGGCAGCGATGGTGGAGATGATGGACTGGCCAATGGTGACTCTGGGCCACGAGTTGGAGATGGTGTGGCCTTGGGACTGGCCAGCCCTGGCCTCCTTGTCATCTGCTCTGCTCTGGCTGGACTTTTAAGATCTGCTTTTGTTGCCCTCCCCTCCCCTTTTCCCCTCCCTTTGCCTGCCTTTTTGGGGCTATTCCCCTCTTCCCTCTTTTTTCACCCGATGGATGGTTTGGTGAGAGAGGTGTGGAAGCCCTGCCTACCACTGTGTGAGGGTGGTGGATCGGTTTGCTAGTCCCCTCCCTGGAACCAACCCCTGTGATTCATCTTACCACCCGACATGCTTACCCAACAACTCCGCGGTGAGAGGCTGGCACCGCCCGAGGAGGGCCTTTATTATTGGCCCGCCGATTGTGTGAGAGAGCAATCCTGATCTACTCTCTGGGACCATTCAGCGGTAGCATGGATGCCGGATTGGACTGGGTGCCTCAACATCCTAACATCTTTCAACATCTTTTAACATCTTTGTTAACGGACTTGTTTCCATCTTTTGACTCCTCCCTTATATGTGCAATATAACATCGCGTGGGTCTATTCGTCAACGGACCTCTGGGCCTTACGGACGCTCCTCTCTCCCGGCTTGGCCTGCCAGGCTTTCTACAGTGTACCTCGAGGATGGGTTATGGAACCCAGAGAGTTGGCATTGCGCGGGTAGGGTTTGGGGTGGGGTCCTGGGAAGGGTGGAGGGTAGGTTCCAGGCCATCATTAGTCAAATTTCTTATTCGATTTTTAAATGGGTTAGGGAGGGGGAGGGTTTTATAGGTGTCCACTGTAGCCCCAGTCAGGATCGTGGTCGGGTGTGGAGGGGGTGGGGCTCCAGGCGAATAGTGGGGGCTTTGATCCCTAGGGTGGTTGGAATGGGAAGGAGTCGACGAGGAAAGGGGTCAGTATGTTAGGGGAGCGCTGCCCCTCGCTGTATTCAAGCCGCGTGATGCTCTGACCCCTTGGCCTCTTCTCAATCTCTGGGGTGTTGGGATCCAGGGCCCCTGGGCCCGCTGGTGTATTTTAATGCCAGGTCCGTGGGGAATAAGGCACCCTCCTCCGGGAGGTTATTGAGGAGGAGGCCACGGACCTGGCTTGTATCACCGAGACCTGGTTGGGGCCAGAGGGCGGAGTCCCTCTGGTTGATATCTGCCCCCAGGTTTTCGGGTTATGCACCGGTCTCACCCCAGGGAAGGGGTGGAGGGGTGGCTGTGGTTATTCGGGAGACCTTATTTCCAAGGGAGGTCCCTGCCCGAGATAGGCGGGTGTGAGTCCCTCCTCGTGAGGTTTGGGCCAATTGGTCGGATGGGCGCTGCTTACATACCTGTCCCCAGCTGTGTATCAGCCGCCCTGCCTGGGCTGCTCGATGCCGCCTCGGGTGGCGGTGGAGTTCCCTGAGCTTATGGTTCTGGGGACTTCAATCTGCCCTCCCTGTGCGGGTCGGGCTGGCCCGGGAATTCATGGCTTCCATGGAGTCCATGGGTCTGACCCAGTTAATAGAAGGCCCGACTCACGGGGGGGCAATATGCTCGACCTAGTTTTTGTCTCGGAGCAGTGGCGTAGTGGTCCGGGGATGGTGTTATTGCAACCCACCCTGTTCCATGGTCAGACCACTATCTCCTAAGGTTGGTCTTCCATCAAGCCACCCCACACCGCTGGGATGAGGAGCCACTGAGATGGTTCGCCCCAGGCTCTGATGGACCCTGAGAGGTTCCAGACAGAACTGGGGTTTTTTCCTGCATCCTCACCCACAGCCCTGCCGAGGTCCCGCGCCGCCTGGCAACAGTCGGCCGCGGGGCTCTTGACAGGGTTGTCCCATGCGCCCCTCACTGGCGAGATCCCGACCGCCCCTGGTATACCGGGAGCTCCGGGAGATGAAGCGTCGAGAAGGGGACTAGAGAGTAGGTGGAGGGCCACCCGCCCGATCCACCGAGCCCAGTTGAGAGCTCATATTAGGACTTACCTGGTAGCTGTGGGGGCGCAGAGAATTCTTACTCCCCCTCATAGCATCTGCAGATAACCCCAGCCTCTGTTTGGGGTTGCCCGCCTCTACAACTGGGGAGGGGCGACCTCGCGGGTAGAGCTGAGGAATTTGGTCTTTATCTGCAGGACAAAATCGCGGATCCGGGAAGGGCTGCACTCGGACTTGCAGTGGTCTGATGAGGGGAGGCGAGTGGTCTGGCTAATGTTATCTGGACTGAGTTCGATCCTGTTTCTGAGGATGAAGTGGACAGGATTATGCGCGCGGCTGAGTTCCACCACATGTTTATTGGACCCGCGCCCTTCCTGGTTGGTTTATGCTTCCAGGAGGTCACGTCAGGGCTGGCTCCGGCAGTTATCAACGCCCGCAGGGAGGGGTTGCCCCCGCCTTGAAAGAGGCGGTGGTGAGGCCCCTCCTGAAGAGGCCTGCCCTTGACCCAGCCGAAGGAACAACTTTCGCCCGTCTCCAACCTTCGCTTTTTAGCCGGTTGTTGTTGAGAGTGTGGTGGCCCAGCAATTGCCACTTTTCCTGGATGAAGCGGACTACCTGGATCCGCACTCAACGGGCTTCCGACCCGGTACAGCACGGAGACAGCATTGGTCGCGCTGATGGATGATCTCTAGGGCTCGACAGGGTTTTTCCTCTGTCCTGGTCCTGTTAGATCTCTCAGCGGCTTTTGATACCATCGACCATGGTATCCTGTTGCGGCCTCGGGGCTGGGAGGGAGGCACTGTTTTACGGTGGTTCTCCTCCTACCTCTCGGGACGCTCGCAACAGTGTTGGAGGGGAGGAGGTCACCCCAGGTCTCTCACTTGTGGGGTACCTCAGGGTCGGTCCTCTGCCTCTCCTGTTCAACATTTATATGAAGCCGCTGGGTGAGATCATCCGTGGCTTCGGGTGAGTTATCATCAGTACGCTGATGATACGCAGTTATACATCTCCACCCCGGCCACATCAGTGATGCTCTCCGTGATGTCCCGTTGTTTGGAAGCGTGTGCGATCTGGATGGACAGGAACATGCTTCGCCTCAATCCAGCCAAGACAGAGTGGCTGTGCATACCACATCCCGGTCCAGTTTGGAGATTCCATCTTTGGTCATGGGGAGGAGGTGTTACCCCCTGTGGACAGGGCACGGAACCTGGGGGTTCTCCTGGATTCACGGCCTGTTGGAGGAGCAGGTGGGAGCCGTGGCCAGGGGGCCTTTGCCCAGGTCCGCTGGTTCGCCAGTTGCGCCCATACCTGGACCGGGATGCCCCATGACGCATCACTCAGGCCGTTGTCTCCCGTTGGACTACTGTAACGCCTCTATCTAGGACTGCCCTTGTGCACCACTCGAGGCTTCAGCTGGTGCAGAATGCGGCTGCTGGTTGTGATGGGAGCCTCCCGATACTCCCATGTTACACCCCTCCTGCGGGCTTGCATTGGCTTCCGTTGCCCTCCGGGTGAGGTTCAAGGTTTTGGTTTTAACATTCAAAGTCCTACATGGCATGGGTCCAGGATATTTACGAGAACCACTTCTCCCAGCCTCAAATACCAGCCGCCTGCACGGTCGCGACAGGCGGGTCTCCTCGGCTGCCCATGACTCAATGTCGCTTGGCGGGGACCCGGGAGGGCCTATTCTGTGGCAGCCCCCACTCTATGGAATCTTCTTCCGCTGGAGCTCCGCTGGCTCCCGATCTCCGCAGACTCTTCCGCGGAGCTAAAAACCTGGCTGTTTTTACAATCTGGGCAGTGTTGACCCTTGGGGTTGTTTACGAATTTTGGGGTTTTAATAATAATACTAATATTAATTCGCTTTAATTTAATATATTTTAAGTAACTTATTGTTGTATTCTATTTTAGTTAGAGTCGCCTCAGTCCCTCGAGAGGGGCATATACGAATTAATAAATAAATAAATAAATAAA
>CM019155.1:131751130-131799175 GCA_009733165.1 Naja naja
TTTATTTATTTATTTATTTATTAGACTTATATGCGCCCCATCTCCGAAGACTTCAGGCGGCTCTAATCAAAACATATAGTACAGTAGTTATTTAAAAGAATTAAATAATTTAAGCCCGATAAGACCAAATTAAGGTGAATTAAAATTATCCCATGGCCCAGGTGAGGTAATCACAGCCCGATTTGGTCAAACAACCAGGTCTTTAAGTCGCGGCGGAAGGTGCGGAGGTCAGGAGCCAGGCGGAGGTCAGAGGCAGTGCATTCCATAGGTCAGGGACGCTACAGAATAGGCTCGTCGCCGAGGGGACCGTCAGCCGACATTGACTTGTCGGCGGGACCCGAGGAGTCCTTGCCTATGTCCGCCGCGGGGCGGGTGGCGCTCGACATCGGCAGGAGCAGCTCCTTAAATATTGTGGACCCATGTTGTAGGACTTTGAATGTTAAAGTCAGAACCTTGAATCTCACCGGGCGCAACCGGCGGCAACCAATGTAGGCAGCGCGGGAGGGGTAATATGGGAGAATCGGGTAACTCCCATCACCACCAGCAGCGGCGCATTCTGCACCAGCTGCAACCTCGGATGGTATGCAAGGGCAGTCCTAAATAGAGAGCATTGCAGTAGTGGTCGTGAGGTGACAAGGGCATGAGTGACTGTCGCAGGGCATCCCGGTCCAGAAAGCGAGGCTGGCTGGCGAACCAGCCGGACCCCTGGCGGCGGCCCCACCTGATCCTCTAGCTGGAGCCGTGTATCCAGGAGGACCCCCAGGTTCAGCCCTATCCACGGGGGCAACACTCCCCCTATGGTCAGCGATGGACATTCCTGACTGGTCGAGATGCGGTATGTACAGCACTCAGTCTTGGCTGGGTTGAGCGAAGCATGTTTCCGTCCATCCAGGTCCGTGCAGCTTCCAGACAGCGAGTCATCACGGAGAGGGCATCACTGATCTGGCCTGGGGTGGAGATGTATAGCTGAGTATCATCAGCATACTGATGGTATCTTACCCCAAAACCACGGATGATCTCACCCAGCGGTTTCATGTAGATATTGAATAAGAGGGGAGAGGACTGACCCCTGAGGGACCCCACAGGTGAGTACCCTCGGGGTGACCTCTGCCCCCGTCAACACCGATGCGACCGCCCGTGAGTGGGAGGAGAACCACAGTACAGTGCCCCCCACTCCCAAGCCCCGGTGGCGTGTAAAGGATACCATGGTGGATGTGCTCAGCTTGAGAGGTCTAATAGGACCAGGACAGAGGAAAATCCCTGTCGGGCCCTCCAGAATCATCCATCAGTGCGACCAATGCCGTCTCCGTGCTGAAACCAGGCGGAAGCCCGATTGAGTGCGGATCTAGGTAGTCCACTTCATCCAGGAAAAGTGGGAACTGCTGAGCCACCACACTCTCCACAACCTTGGCTAAAAAAAAGGTTGGAGACTGGGCAGTTGTCTAACTGCGGTGAGTCAGGGCAGGCTTCTTCAGGAGGGCCTCACCACCGCCTCTTTCAGGGCGGCGGGAAGGACACCCTCTCTTAATGGCGTTGACCACTGCCGGAACCAACGCAGGTGACCTCCCTGGTGGTATAAGCCAACCAAGAAGGGACGGGTCCAACAAACATGTGGTGGAACTCAGGCGCGCATAATCCTGTCCATTTCATCCTCGGAAACAGGATCGAACTCAGTCCAGATCAGTATCAGCCAGACTGTTTGCACCGATCCTCAGACCACTGCAAGGTGGAGCACAACCGCCCGAATCCATGAAATTTTATCCAACAGATATTGACCAAATTCCTCAGCTCTTCCCGGAGAGGGTCCACCACCTCCCGGATATAGGAGGGAGCGGGTGGCCCTAAACAGAGGCTGGGGGGGTTATCTCTGCGGCGCTATGAGGGTGGAGAGATAGGACCTTCTCGCCTCCTCATAGCTACCAGAGAAGTCCTAATATGGGCTCTTAACTGGATTGATCAGATTGGGAGGCGGGTGGCCCTCCACTTGCTCTCTAAACCCCTCGGCGGCTTCATCTCTCGGAGTTCCTCTGTATACCAGGGAGCCACCGGGATCCACGGCCTGAGGGGCGCATGGGGACAACTCTGTCAAGGGCAGCCCCAGCAGCCTGTTGCCAGCGGCCGCTAGTCCTCGGCAGAGTTGTGGGCAAGGGAAGTGGGAAAAGACCCCAGTTCGCCTGGAACCTCTCAGGGTCCATCAGGCGTCTGGGGCGGAACCATCTCAGTGGTTCCTCATCCCAGGTGGGGAGGCGGCCTGTTGGAAGACCAGCCGAAGGAGATAGTGATCAGACCATGGGGCGGGCAGGGTCGTACAGTTAGCCTGCCCTATATCACTCCGCCACCGTTCGAGACAAAAACTAGGTGGGGTGTTTCCCCCTCATGAGTTGGGCCCTGAACCAACTGGGTCAGGCCCATGGCCCCATGGAGGCCATGAACTCCTGGACCACACCAGGCGCCCCCAGGGAAGGCAGGTTAAAATCCCCAGGACCATAAGCCCTGGGAGATCCACCGCCACCCGAGGCGTCGAGAAGCCCAGGCAGGGCTGCTGCTACACAGCTGGGGAAAGGTATGTCAGCAGCAAGCCCACCCGACCATTAGGCCCCACCTCAAGAGAGAGAGTCTCACCACCGCCTATCTCAGGAGCAGTGACCTCCCTTGGAATCAAGGTCTCAATAACTTCGGCCACTCCACCACCTCCCCTGGGCTCGAGGCGGTGCAAAATCCGAAAACCTGGGGGCATAAGTCAACAAGAGGGACCCCTCCCTCTGGCCCCAACCAGGTCTCGGTGATACAGGCCAGGTCCGCAGCCTCCTCCTCGATCAGCTCACGGAGGAGGGAGGATTTATTAGCCCGGACCTGGCATTAAAATACACCAGTCTGAGCCCAGGAGGCCCAGTTCCCGTGCCCCCAAGGGAGGAGGTCATAGGGTCGGGAGCGCGCCACCGCTCGAATAAGCGTGGTAGCGGTCCCAAACATAATTTGGCCCCATGCCTCCTCGTCTCCTGCCAATCCCAGCCACCCTAGGGATTGCGGTCCCGACCTACCCCGGTCCCCATCAGCCCCCAGCCCCCCCCTCCCCCATGGACGGGCATTATCCCACCCCCAGCGCCATTTCCCACCCTCCTCCCTAGCCTTCTTAGAAAATTGGTTAAAAATTTAAGTAAGGGGCCCTAGTGACCCTCTTTTGCATTTTATTAGAGCCCGCCCCCACCTATCCCTCTGCCATGCCATCTCTCTGGGTTCCATAACCCATCCTCGAGGTAGGCAGAGATAGTACAATAGGGCAAACCGAGAGAGGGTTCTTCTCTCAGGGCCTGCAATTCTGCTACCGTGTAAGATTGTATGGTAAAAGCATATTTAAAGCGGACATGAGGGTTAAAGAGATGACAACTACAATAGCGGCAACAAAGTCTGGTATATAACTTGGTCTAGTCGAGATATTATATTGTCCATTAGAGTCCAGATTCGAAGACCAGGCTGCCCTCTCACGGCAGACCAGTGGGAGATGTCCAAACCTCGATCTGGAATAGGCCACGCTCTCTCACAGCGGGCATCTCCAATGTAAACCGTAGACAAACAAAGGTCTTAAATGGCTGCATAGGGAGTGTGTCCTTCTTGCTGGTCTCTCACTCCAGCAGGGGCAACCAGACCCGCAGCCAAGAACCAAGATAAAGGGTATGGAGCCAGCTGGGATTTTACTCCCAGCAGGAAGAGTGCTTTGGCGTTCCAGATAGATGACAAGGATGGCAAAGGACAGGCAACACGAGAAATAAGATGGAGAGAATAGCGGCTGAGACCAGTAAGGGAGGCGGAAGTCCGGCACATGATAGTCCCAGAGGAAGGCGGTTAGACCCATGGCGGATAGGGCTCCAGCAGAAAACCATCCCAAAAAGGTTGGGCTGACGATGGACTTCAGGTTCACCACCACTAGTTCTTCCCGAGTCCATAGAGTCACCTGCCAGTTAGCCATAGTCCTATGGGGAGGCAGAACTGCTGGTGTCTCCATTGCCTTCATGGCCAACCTGATCACACCTGGCAGGAATCCCCTTCGACCTAAGGGCAGGGGCAATGCCACCTACCAAGACAGCCAGATGGGGATCAGCTATAATGCCCTCCGCTCTCCATTCTGGTGACTCCTGAGGCTGCTTTTGGCTGCTCCTGGAGAAAACTGCCTCTTTTGGGGCAGTCATCCCACTGTGGTAGCAACCCCTCAGCTGTTGTAGAATTCGGGGCCTGCAACAGCTGTAACTGTCATAACTGCCATTTCCGTCATCTTCCGCAGCTTGGTGCTGGGAGATCTAATACAAGGCCAGTACCCTCGGCCTTCCACTTTCGGTGCGGCTATCATCGTGTGCAGTCCCCAGACTCGGGATGTAAGCTCCCTCCAAAACCCTCTCAGACAGCCGACAAACCCTCTTGCCGTTTGGAGCTTAGCAGAGAGCGACCATCATGGTAGGCATGCGCACGAGTTCTCATTAAAAACCATTCTTCATATATTTCAAAATGTTTGAAGTAACAAGTAAGCCTACTGATTTCAGTGTTTATAAAGTTTATCTAAAAGCAGTGAGAATTTAACCAGAATTTAACCAGGTTGATTTCATACTCCACATACCCGAGGAAACTTGTAGATGTGCAGAATGGCAGCCACATGAAGACATACTTCAGTATTAGGACCTCCAATTATTGCTACTGGATATTTCTGGATGTCACAGTTGTAAATAGGGATTAATCTGTCTTTTGAGGAAAGGACTTCCATTGTGGCATGGTAAATCTGTTTTGAAGCGAACTGACAGTTATAGATTTGAAAGCCCAGTGTAACATTGGATAGAGTATGGGGATTAGTATTGATCTCCTTAACAACAAATACTAAAGCCAGGATATGTTGGTAAATCTTGAGTTAGGACCCTGAAGAGAGAGGTACATGATCTGCTGTAACACCTTTCATGCAGAATATGATATCTATTTTGCCCTTCCTTTCAAATATAATATAAGGAGTTTATCCAGTCTAAATATGTAATAAATTGGTTTAATCTATATAATTAAGGAGGAATAAGTTTGATCCATACCACTTATTTAAGATGTTAAAATAATCAAAGCACTTTATTGGGAATATATAGTGGCAATGGACTGTCATGGATTATGAATGCTAACATGCTTATAAAGAAGGCACAGAAGAGGCTGTACTTCCTGAGAATGCTCAGGAAGATAAATTTATCTCAGTATCTATTTCTGTCCTACTATTACAGCACCATTGAGAGTGTCCTGACATACTGAATTTTTGTACAATATGGGAGCAGCTCTGAAGCGGACAAAAAAGCTCTACAGAGAATCATCAAAACTGCCCAGAATATCATTGGGCTCCAGCTACCAGCCCTGGATGACATCTTTTCATCTCACTATTTGAGGAAGTTGCACAACATTCTCAGAGACTCTTCCCATCCTGCTTACAATCTTTATGAACTGTTGCCTTCTGGCAGAAGATACAGAACAGTTAAAACTCGGACTACACATTTTCTGAATAGTTTTTATCCCAGAGCTATAATTGCACTTAACAATGAACTTAAGGACTACCATCCGTGAGCTGTTGGACAGCATTACTTGGTCTGTTGTGTGGATGCTTGTGTGTTTTTAGGAACCAGGGAATTTTGGTGGGTGGAGAGGTCTTTGGGGATTGTCTTGTGTGTGTACATGTTGAGTCTGGTCTCTAGGTATTATGTGAATTTTGTTGTACGTATACTATGTATATACGTACAAGGACAATAAAGAATTCAAATTCAAATTCAATCAGATTAACTAGGTTTCTTCCTCTTAAATTTGTAAATCCCCCTCCCCAATTTTTTTTCCTACCAAATCATATGTCAGTGTTGCCTTCATTAATGACCAGGGAAGCTAAAGAAAGCATCAATCTATTGGGCATAATTTTTATGACTGTTGCTAAAGAGATCTATAATGGAGTTATGTGCCCAGCTTTTCTTCAATTCCATCTTTTCTTTGGAAGGATTTACATGGCAAAATTAGGGCACTGTTCTTTGTTGGATTAGATTAGATGTTTATCAAAAGAAGTACTATGGATGGTGTTTGGTTATCTGACAGAGGAAATACCATAAATCTGGGTGTACAGGTATATAATTATATTAAGCATATAGTACAATATCTGCAAAGAAAAGACACAGGCTTCTTTTGAACAAAAATAAAGTTAGTAATATTTGGGAAGGGAGGGGAGAAATCAACAGAGTTGAACAAAAATCAATATACATTATCTAACATTCTTTCTTTGGCATGTAATGAACCTACATCAGTCAAACAGATAAATGTACAAAATTATGAAAAGTGTAAAGCCTGTACAACCATTATACATACACAAAGCCAATGCTTTTTTTAAAAACAGCTTTATTTACAAAACCTTAAAAACATACAAACATACAACAACAACAAATACATACATATATATAGCCATCGAAATAGAGAAACACCCCCATAACATGAATGCGGATGATACTTCGCCTACCAGACATCTGGAAACTAGCCCTAATCAACAAACGAGTCCCAGCCACGAAAACCAACACGGACCCAAAATAACACATGATGCCACCACCAATCTCCTTCACCAGACTCAAACCCAAGCCCATACAGATGAAAGGCAACCACCATCCAGAAACCAGACCATGGCTGCAGCACCAGCTACACCCCCTCTGACCCCAAACTAAGCAAACTGACACACGCTATAAACACATAGCCAGACCTCAAACTCAGCCAAACCAAGGCCCAGAATGCCACATCACAGCCTTCCACCCAGGATACTACATCACAGAACTCAGGAGATCACAACACAAAACATCAGGAGGTTGCAGCACAGACAACGACCCAGGAGTTACAGCACCACACCCAGGGCGTCACAACAATAGAACTCAGAAGGTCATCACACAGCCCATTACCCAGGTCGTTACAACACAAAAGGCTGAGAGACACACAGCCAGCACCTCAGCCACACAGGGTCTCAGGAAAAAGCCATCCAATCTGCATACATCAACTCCACAGACCAATCAAAGCCAACTCTAGAGTTTAAAAGGAAAACAGCCACGATCACACTTCTCCCAGGAGAACGAAGCTGAAGACACCAGCCTGAAGATGACGGATGAGATTTCGTGAAGCGTTGCCAAGGTATTCTCAATCTTACGGGACAAGACCGAATACACCAAGACCTACATACCTTTACCCGTGAAAATCTCATAAATATATATATTGTATTGGTGTATTCGGGTCTTGTCCGTGGGTGAGGAAATACTAGCAACCTTCGGCAATCAGCCTCCTCCGTCATCTTCAGGCTTCAGTGTCTTCCTTTAATTCTTCTGAAAAGAAAGTATGATAAGTAACATTTCACTACTTTCAGAGTTGGCAACTGTCAATTATTACTTCTTGATTGGTTGTGGGTTGATAACATGCCCAGATGGATGGCTGCTGCAGGGCCTGTGTGTGGCTGGGTGCTGGCTGTGTGTCTCTCTCAGCCTTTGTGTTTGTAACGACCTGGGTAATGGGCTGTGTGATGATCTTCTGAGTTCTATGTTGTGACATCCTGGGTGTGGTGCTGTAATGGGTCGTTGTCTGTGTTGCAACCTCCTGATGTTTTGTGTTGTAATCTCCTGAGTTCCTGTGATGTAGTGTCCTGGGTGGAAGGCTGTGATGTGACATTCTGGGCCTTGGTTTGGCTCCGAGTTTGAGGTCTGGCTATGTGTTTATAGCGTGTGTCTGACTATGTGTTTATAGCGTGAGCACCTATGGGATCACCCCTCTCACCCATCATCACTAACCTATACATGGAACATTTTGAAACCAATGCTCTAGACAAATCCGAATACAAACCCAAACTCTGGCTTAGATATGTAGATGACACTTTCGTAATTTGGCCACATGGGAAACAAAACCTGGACAACTTCCTCACACATCTCAACAACCTACACCCCAAAATACAATTTACCATGGAAACAGAAACCAACAACCAACTTCCATTCCTGGACGTCCTAATTTACAAAAACCCAATGGCTCCTAGGACACACCATCTACCAGAAAAAGACACACACTAACCGTTACTTAAATGCACAATCCCATCACCACCCTGCACAGATCAACTCTGTAGCCAAGACCCTCATCTCCAGAACCAAATGCCTAGCTGACCAAAGACCACTTGAGAACAGAATTACACACCTCACTAACGTATTAATGTCCAGTGGATTCCAAAGAGCACAATCACCAACCTAATTGAAGGGAGACTCCCCAAAAACCAAGACACAGAACAGGACAATGGCATCGCCCTCCTCCCCTTACATCAAAGGCATCACAGATAAAATCAGCAAAATTCTCCACAAACACAATATCAGGACAGCCTTTGGCACTGACCAAAAAATAGCCAACATCTTAAGAAACCCCAAAGACAAGATCCAGCTAGAAAACCAAGGAGTTTATAAAATACCATGCAAAATTTGCCCAGCCACATACATTGGACAAACCAACAGGAGAATAAATGCACGCATAGAACACAAGCAGTCAGAAAAGAAGAAAAAACTTCCTGCCTTTTCCAGCACCTTAAAGCCACAGGACATGAAATTGATTTTGAGGGATCCAAACTTATCTCCAATACTGAACACTTCAACAAGAGAATAATTAGGAAGCCATCGAAATAGAGAAACCCCCATAACATGAATAAGCGGGATATACTTCCCGCCTACCAGACATCTGGAAACTAGCCCTAATCAACAAACGAGTCCCAGCCACAAAACCAACACGGACCCAAAATAACACATGATGCCACCACCAATCTCCTTCACCAGACTCAAACCCAAGCCCATACAGATGAAAGGCAACCACCATCCAGAAACCAGACCATGGCTGCAACACCAGCTGCTACACCCCTCCGACCCCAAACTAAGCAAACTGACACGCTATAAACACATAGCCAGACCTCAAACTCGAGCCAAACCAAGGCCCAGAATGTCACATCACAGCCTTCCACCCAGGATACTACATCACAGAACTCAGGAGATTACACAAAAACACAAAACATCAGGAGGTTGCAACACAGACAACGACTACAGCACCACACCCAGGATGTCACAACAATAGAACTCAGAAGGTCATCACACAGCCCATTACCCAGGTCGTTACAACACAAAAGGCTGAGAGACACACAGCCAGCACCTCAGCCACACAGGGTCTCAGGAAAAAGCCATCCAATCTGCATACATCAACTCCATCAACCAATCAAGTAACAACACAGCCAACTCTGGAGTTTAAAAGGGAAAAACAGCCACGATCACACACTTCTCCCAGAAGAACGAAGCTGAAGACACCAGCCTGAAGATGACGGATGAGATTTCGTTCAAACGTTGCCAAGGTATTCTCAACCTTACACGGGACAAGACCCGAATACACCAAGACCTACATATATATATATATATATATATATATATATATATATATATATATATATATATACACATACACACTTTTACATTGGATATCGAATTTAACAAAGGACAATAATCAATAATTACTGATAAATGACTTATGTTCATTAACACCGTATTCAACTATTTGTTATCATTGGATTATAACTATTACTTAGTCTATATAACCTTTATATTATTTATATGATAAAAGAGAACAAGAACTGTAACCGTAACTCCATTATTATTATGAGTATATACATTCCATATATACAGCTGAATATAATATGTCTCCAGGATTCATTTCTTCTTTGTAAACTTTTCCTTGTGTTCCACCCAGTTGTACCATTTATCCCATATTTGATAATAGTTTGAATCTTCCTTCCCATTTAGTTTAAGCATAAGCCTCTCCAATTCCACACACTCGTATGTTTTTTGAATAATAATGTGTAGAGGTGGTACCTTAAGATTTTTCCAATATTGAGCTAACGAGATCTGCGCCACTGTTAGTAAATGAATAATCAGATATTTCTCTATAACGGAATAATCCCCTTTCATCTTTCCCAGGAGAAACAGTTCTGGTTTCCACTCCAGTCCGCATTTTATAATTTCTTCTATCCACTTTTTTATTTCTTTCCAATACTTCTTTGTTTCATGACATGTCCACCAAAGATGAAAGTAAGTACCAATGCTTATATACATGTATAACACCTATAACAAGCAATGGTTTTATGTGCTACAGATATGTGCAAAATCAGAAGATGCATTCAATGTAAGACATTAGCACATATTTGAGTATATTGTATGCATAACACAATTCAGACAAGGCTCTTTCACCCACTCATCTTCAGGTCTACTTTACATATACTGTATGTATCTGGCAATGACTGAATACTTACAGAATATCCTCAAAGAGGTTGTTAGATGGAGGTGTCTTGAAGTCCATCATCATATAAAAGAGGTGTTAAGTTCGCATAGAGAGACAGGACGCGGAGTGCTTCAGCTCTTATTTATAGTGACTTTCAGCTCAGAACAGACTCGAATGGCTTAGCCGCGGCAGCTATTTATAGCCAGCTGCCGTGGCTGCTAGCCAATCGCTGTGCAGGAGTTTCCCGCACTTTTTACAACCAATCATTTCAAACTCTGTACTTCAATAACCAATCGTTTCAAACTCTGCATACATAACACCCCTCCCCACTAGGTTTGGTCCATACTCAAACCCCATCTATCTAATATACTCTTGTAAATAGGTGGGGCTCTTTCGGTTACCTTTAGACCTGTGTGGTTCTGGTGTTCTAAGAACCTCAACTTGTGAGAAAGGAATAGTATTAGATAACATCCCCTTATTAGGACTTCTTGTGCTGGTAGAACTGGTTTGGTTACTACAACCTGGTCTCTCCTCCCAATCCATTTCTAACCCAGTGTTATCCTCTAAGTCTGGTAATGATGTGCAATCCTCCAATTGTGATAATAGTTGTTGGGGCTGTGATAGGGTTTGGGATGGTTCCTGTCATATTAGCTCGTTACACATGGGGTTGATTCTTACTTGTTCATTATCTCCATTTTCTCCCCCTTCCCCTCTAGTAAAGGCTGTGGGTAGGGGACCTAGAGACTTTCTGGACCGTAATTGGTCAATGTGCCTACTCCATAAGACACCATCCTCAGTTTGAACCCTGTAAGACCTGGGCCCTGTAACTTGGGTTATTTCAGCAGGAATCCATAAAGGTTCACCCACAAGGTTTTTGGCATAAACACGATCGCCAACATAAAAGTTGCGAGTTTTGCTAGTGGAATCTAATGGTGCGTTGGGTGTGTAAGTGGGGTGAAGGTGGTCAAGGGTAGACCTGAGTTTCCTACTCATCAATAGCTCGGCTGGAGTTAGGTTATTGGATGGGTTAGGAGTGATATGTTGGATACTGAGCAGTGTTTCTACTTTCTCAGTGATATCCCTGGGACCTAATTGCTGGAGCTTCTCTTTGGTATAACGAACCATGCGTTCAGTCTGGCCGTTAGTTGAGGGGTGCCTGGGGGCTGTAAGGGCATGCCTGATGCCCTGTTGTGCTAAATATGATTCGAAAAGATTGGCAGTAAATTGGGGACCATTGTCAGAAACAAGAACATCTGGTAGCCCATGCATTACAAAAAGTTTCTTAAGCTGTTTGATAACAGCATCTGCTATGGTGGAGGACATGGGAATAACCTCTAACCATCTGGAATATGCATCTACCACAATGAGGAAGGTGTGCCCTTTGGTAGGGCCAGCAAAATCAATATGAATCCTGGACCAGGGGCCCCTAGGACATTCCCATTCTTGTTTAGGGGCGACAGGTGGTGCAGGCCTCACCTCCTGACAGTTTTTACAGGATGCAACCCAGTTTTCAACCATTTTGTCAATCCCAGGCCACCATACATAACTCCTGGGCAATCCCTTCATTCTGACAATTCTTGGATGTCCCTCATGTAACATTTCCAAAACCTCTGTCTACAGCTTTGCAGGAATAACCACCCTGTTACCCCACAAAATACATCCCCTTAAAACAGATAGTTCAGTTTGTCTGGATTTAAAAGGTTGGGAGGCATGAGGTAGATCCTGTTGTGGCCAACCTTTTTTGATCCAACCCACAATAGGTGCCAATAGACTGTCTTTGGCTGTTTCTCTAGCAATTTTAGCAGCATTTACTGGAAGTTTGGCAATAGTTTCTAAGAAAAAGGTGTGAGTTTCAGGAGCTGGGTCTTCAGTGCGCAAGGGAAGTAGGCAACAACTCAAAGCGTCTGCATGCCCAATGTCTTTTCCAGGTCTATGGATGAGTCTATAGGAGTATGCTGCAAGGAATTCAGTCCATCTCATCATCAACCAACTGGTGTTGGTTTATCACTGGCCACAATTCCCAGAAGTGGTTTGTGATCTGTGACAATTGTGAACCTCCTTCCATAAATGTATTTGTGGAATTTCTTGACAGCTGCAACGATTGCCAACGCCTCTTTGTCCAGCTGACTGTAGTTTCTCTCTGCTTTAGTCAGTGTGTGTGAATAAAAGGCAATGGGAGCTTCCCTTCCACTGGGAAGCTTGTGGCTCAGAACTCCCCCCCCCCACTCCAAAAGGGGAGGCATCACAAGTTAACACAACAGGTAGATTTTCAGAAAACTGTATCAACACACAATCAGAAGTGATTTGTCTCTTAATATTGTTAAATGCTGCTTCTTCCTTTCTGCCCCAGACCCACACAGACTTTTTGTCCAGTAATCTATGTAGGGGTTCTGCAGTTGTTGCTTTCTGCGGTAAAAACATATGGTAGAAGTTAATAAGTCCCAGAAATGCCTGCAAGTCCATTTTGCATTTTGGTCTGGGGGCTTCCTTGATTGCCTGGATTTTGGCTTCTGTGGGGTGGATACCATGTTTATCAATCATATAGCCCAAGAATTCCACTTTGTCCGTTCTTAGTGTACATTTCTCTTTTTTGACTTTTAACCCTGCTTTCTTGAATCTGGTCAGAACTTCTCTGAGTCTGTCATATAGCTGAGTGTCATTTTTAGCAGAGATTAAAACGTCATCAAAATAAGGCACCACCCCAGTCAAACCTTGTAACATTCTTTCCATAAGGCTTTGAAATATGCCTGGCACCATGCTTACTCCAAATTGCAACCTCTTGCATTTGAAAGCACCATGGTGGGTTACAATGGTTTGTGCCTCTGCAGTTGTATCATCTACTGTTAACTGCTGGTATGCTTGGGCAAGGTCTAACTTGGTGAAAACGGTGCCCCCGCCCAGGGAGTGTAACAAGTGATGAACCACTGGAACCAGATATGCGCTCTGTTGTAGCACATGGTTTAATGTCCCCTTGTAATCCCCACAGATCCTCACTGAACCATCAGCCTTGACTGGTGTAACTATGGGTGTTTCCCACCTGGAATGGTCTGTGGGTTCTAATACCCCTTGGGCTATTAGCTTATCTAATTGTTCATCAATTTTTTCTTTTAAAGCAAATGGTACCTGCCTGGGCTTTAATTGGATTGGTTGTACCTTGGGGTCTAGGTTGAAAGTAATAGGGGTCCCTGAGTACTTGCCTAATCCGTCGCTGAAGACCTCTGGAAATTCAGACTTCAATGACTCCTCCCATTCAGTGTCGCTCACGTGGTTGCTGCCAGTCACTTCGATGCCCAGGGGGTTGAACCATTCAAGTCCCAGCAAACTTGGGCGATCTTTATCTACGATGGTCAATGGTGTGGTTTTTGAATTTCATGCTGAATTTCCTTGTTTCAACTACTGGAATCTTGTTCCCTTGGTAGTCTTTGAGAGTCAGCACCTGCTTTTTGAAGTGATACTTCTGAATTTCTGGCACTAGTCTCTGAATAGTGTCCCAAGACACCATAGATAGATATGAACCAAAGTCCACCTCCATTTGGCAAGGTCTTCCCTCGATGACTAGCTTGACATGCACCTTTCTATTGTTCAATGATGAGGAATGACCAATGGTTACAGTCTGATGAGTCTTGTTTTTGCTGCTTGCTTCTGTGCAATGCCCCATTTTTTCGCCGTTGTTGCTGGATTTTACTTCTTTGTCCTTGTTGTTTGGAACAAATTTCCTTCTGTTTGGGGGAGATTTAGCTGACTTACAGACTCTTGTGATGTGCCCTCTCTTTTCTCACCGGAGACAAATGGCTTCCAGGAACCTGCATTCAGTGCGGGGGTGGTTCCCCCCACAACCTATGCAACGGAAATCTCACTTCTTCCAGCCCTGGTTGTTCCGTTTCTGCTCCATTCTGAGTCTATTAATTCCTTCTTCTTCTCCGCTGTATTCAGAATCAGATTCTAGTTCATCAAAATGTGTAGTGGTAGTTCTCTCGCCATCAGAATGGGAAGTTATTCTGTTCATCTTCCTCATGGCTGCTGCTGAGGTTTTTGTGGCTTCTGCTGCAATTGCTTCATCGATGGCTTCTTTCAGCATAATTTTTGGTTTCATGAGTAGTTTGCTCTGGAGCACTTTGTCCTTCAGGCCCAACACAAAACGATCGCGCAGGGCCTCCTCTAATGTGCTAAATTCGCAGGCACCCCCAATATTTTTCAAACTTGCCACGAAGTCACTGATGCTTTCATCATCCCCTTGATCGCGGCAGTAGAACTAGTGTCTTCAAATGAGGCACGATACTTGGGGCGTGTAGTGTGCCCTCAAAAGCCTCTCCAAATCTGCCCATGCTATTACCTTCACATCTGCTGGGGCTGCCAATGCCTTAGCCATCTTGAATACTGCTGGACCGCAGTATGTTAGAAAGACCGCTCTCTTTCGTTGCTCAGAAATAGAAGCCAGATCATTGCCTTCTAAGAACATTTGAAATCTGTCTGCATATGATTCCCAGTCTTTGCTCTTCGGATCGAACGGGGCTGGGTGGGTGTTCAGTGCAGCCATCTCGCTCTTCTCTGTTCCGTGTTGACTTCTCCTTTGCAGATCCCACCTTCGTCGCCAGTGTTAAGTTCGCATAGAGAGACAGGACGTGGAGTGCTTCAGCTCTTATTTATTGTGACTTTCAGCTCAGAACGGACCCGAATGGCTTAGCCACGGCAGCTATTTATAGCTGGCTGCTGCGGCTGCTAGCCAATCGCTGTGCAGGAGTTTCCCACACTTTTTACAACCAATCATTTCAAACTCTGTACTTCAATAACAAATCATTTCAAACTCTGCATACATAACAAGAGGAAAAACTGAGAAATGATGCCAGCAATGTTGATGTCCCCTGAATGGTATTGCTTGTGAAGAATAGGCAGAGGTTCTTCAATACTACATTTACCATGAGAAATGTTACACATCACTTGTAAATAGAGAATTGACAGGAATGTTATGGACAAACCACATAGAAGGAAACAATTCATTATATAATGCATATAACACTTCTCCTCATTAACTTTCCTTGCAAATGTGAATTTAAGACCCAAGAAACTACTTGGTATGTGGTTGTAGATGGTGTGTTATTGTGCATGTTTATGAGTGGGGAGCCTGGGATGCTCAGATTTTTTAGACAAACCATGTGTGATCAAGCACTGGCTAATTTCAGATGAGAACAATGCAGAATATTAACAGTTCTTGATCCATTTCAGATGTCTCAATGTCTCCTGACAGTCATGATTATACTAATTATGATATTTGAGATAATGAACAACTCAGAATCCTAGGCTTAAGGGAATCTTGAACAAGAAGAAGTAGTTTGATTGACATGTCTAAAAATGTTTGGTTGATACCAAGCAATAATGTGATTTGACAGAAACCTCAAAGCAGCAAGGATGAAAAATAGAAACAAATGTAGGTATGAAAATCCAAATTATTTGCAACATTTATATTTATAACAGTAAGGAGTCCATATTGTTGTGGCCCCGCCTCCTGCGCCTGTGCTGACAGAGGAAGAGGACTTGGATGATGAAGGGGAGGAACGGGCAGTGCCTTCCTCCCCAGGACCTTTCTCCCCAGGACCTTCCTCCCTGGCAAGGCCTTCTTCCCCAGGACCTTCCTCCCTGGCAATACCTCAGGTTTCACCGGAAAGCCGAGAGGGACAGCCTGAGATATATTGGCACAGCCACAGCTGGGGAGTGAGGAGGAGGATTCCTGGCTTGATCCCAGGCAGCGTCGGAGGGAGAAACGTCAGCAGCAACATAGGAGGCATGGGAGGGCTAGAGAGTGAGCTGGACCTCACCCCACAAAGTATAAAAGTGGGTGTGCCTACATTGTGAACTCTGTGCGTGACAAAGTTCGAACAAACCAAGACTCCTGTTTGTGTTGTGGCTGGACTGTATCTGGAGAAGCTCTTGTTCGTGGACTTTGAGAATAAAAAGCCTGTTCTGACTCAGTGAGTAATCCGATACTTGACAAATCTGAACTTGGCAGTCGGAACGTGTGTGATTGCCAAGAGCCTTATCAGCTGTAGCAGATTGGCTTTTGGAGACAAGCCAGCGTGACTCTCTGTGCAGGTGTTGGTGTCAAGTTCCTTACCTTCTGGGAGAAGGTAAGGGGAGACAGAACACATATCAAGTTTATGAAAAATGGGGTGCGATGTAAATTCTCCTCTTCATGGTGCACCCTGGATAGCATGGATGTATGGACCAAAGACTAGCAATAATTGGCAGCCATACTACATTGAAGAACTGGCAGTTAATGACAGTTGGAAGCCAAACATCTTTGTAGAACTCCTGGTTCTCTAAATACATGGCAACCTGTCTGGCTCCCCATCTTGAGTCACATTGCATCACTGGCTCTGCGAGGGCAGGAGGTGAAGGAGTACAACAGAATTTTGAGGGGCCTACTTCTTCCTGTGCATGCTGATCTTTGAACGGTCACTCATGCACTCGTCACCTCTAGGATCGATTACTGCAATGCTCTCTACATGGGGCTGCCCTTCTGCCACTACCGGAGGCTACAGCTGGTGCAGAATGCGGCCCTTGTAGACTCTGTGGGGCATCCTGATACTCCCATGTTACACCACCCCTCCTGCGCGACCTGCATTGGCTGCCAGTGGCCTTCTGGGTTAGCTTCAAGGTTCTAGTAACCACCTATAAGGCCCTAAATGGCTTGGGTCTAATTGCTAGGCAGCCTCCTGCCAGTATCATCATATGCCGATCGTCCTGTTAAACTCCCACAGGAGGGCTCCTGGCGATACCGTTGGTCAGACATTGTCAGCTGGCAGTTCCCAGGGCTAGGGCCTTCTCTGTGGGAGCCCCCGCCCTCTGGAACCATTACCCCATTTCCCCATGGATTTCCGTTTGGCCCCTGACCTCCGCTCCTTCCTGGGAGACCTAGAACAGATTATTTTAACAGGCGGCCTGGAATGACCAATTGGGATTTTTTACTGTTTAATTATTTTTAATTAATGTTTTAATGTTTTATTGTTATTTATTCTGACTTGTTATATTTAATGCTTGTTTTATGTAAATTTGGTCCTGTTTTATTGTTAGCTGCCCTGAGTCCTTAGGGAGGAGGGAGGCATACAAGTTGAATATTATTATTATTATTATTATTATTATTATTATTATTATTATTATTATTATTATTATTATCTTCCTCATCTATTGGTTGATTCCAGGGGGCCCACTCTGGCACTCACTTGGCAGCTGTCTGGCAGCTTTGACATTAGTGCCCAGATATATGCAGTTGTGTGGATGGCCTTGCATGGGAGGTGCTGGCTTTTGGCCTTCCTCACCAGCATTGCTCAGCTCTGAGCAGGACCCATGCCCAGCATGGGGTCTGCCAGGACTTGTTGTTTGAGTGGGGTCTTGTCTCTGGCCCTCAGTGTGACTGTGGTGCTCTTCAGCAGAATATCCATCACATTGTGTCCAGGTGTCCATCAGGAGCTTGTACTGGCCAGTGTCTGATTCTTTTCAGCGTGGATCACCCTGTCCTTGAATAGCTGGGTGGACTGGACATTGACATTTGAACTACTACAAGTCCATGTATTTGCCATATGCTAAATAAATAAATAAATCATGAAAAATAAAGGAAACAAACAAGCAAACAAATACATAGTTTAGTCCATGCCTGGTTGCCAGAACTGATTCTATGGTTTATATTCTTTGAAATTTATGCTACCTGATTTGTTTTTGAAGTTTGGCTTAATAATTCTCCTCAGAAATACTGATTTCTGAGCCCAGTTCTCTTCCTCATTCCTTCCTTGCCTGTTCATCATTGGCCCCTGCCTTGCCAAGACGGGACCTAATTCAATGAATATAAGGGGACCTCCGAGGAGCTAGATTTACAACATAATCCCAAAGATATTGCTAGGTTTACAAAAACTGAGACAAACCCCTTCAGCATGCTTCCTTTTTAAATTGTGAAAGTACTTTGAAACCTAAAGCAGCTTCACTTGGTTGGATTTCACAGCCTGGAAAAGTCAGCTGATTTCACCTGGTTAGCTGATCCATAAGGAGACAACAGACCAACATCTACTCCTGTAGTTGGTCTGAAGTCAGATCAGCAATTTCAGATTGATCTTTTACCAGTATAAGGCAACCACTGCTTCAGGACCAGGAATAGATACTGTGATTTTCTAACTGCTTTTAGACCATTGCAAATGTGTCTGATTCTTTGCAACTCCATTGACAAAAGCACACCAGCTCTACTCATCTCCACACTCTCCCAGAATTTGCCCAAATTCAGGTTCATTGAATCAATGACACTGTTGTGTATGTAGGTTTGAATGTTATTGGTTTATTTAAACTGTTCTTGTAAAATGTCAAATGCTATTGGTTTAAATAGTGCGGGAAGAAACCCTGCACTCCCATTGGCTGGCAGCTACGGCTGCAGGCTATAAGCAACCGTAGCCAAGCCAGAACGGGTCTATTCGAGCTGTAGTCACTTAATAAACTCTTTGCTGGAACTCCTCGCGTCTGACTCTTCATGCAAACTTAACACTGGCGGACGAGGGTGGGATTTCCCTGAAGAGAAGAGCGACGAACAAGCAACAGAGCGAGATGGCTGCACTGAACACCCCCCAGCACCGTTCGATCCGGCGACGGAAGACTGGGAAATCGTATGCGGACGTTTCCACATGTATCTGGAAGGGAACGATCTCGCCGGCATCCCCGAGAGACGGAAGAGGCGGTCTTTCTCACGCACTCGGTCCAGCAGTCTTCAAAATGGCGAAGGTGTTGGCGGGAGCAGCAGAGCTGAAGGTAATGGAATGGCCCATTTAGAGAAACTTTTAAGAGCCCATTACGCCCCACAAGTATCGTGCCTCATTAAGAGACACGAATTTTACCGTCGGGATCAAGGGATAGCGAGAATGTTAATGACTTCGTGGCAAGTTTAAGGGACATTGGGGGTGCTTGTGACTTTACCAACTTAGAAGAGGCCATGCGTGATCGGTTTGTTTTAGGCCTAAAAGATAAGGTCTTACAAAGCAAACTTTTAATGAAACCTAAGATCACGTTTAAAGAGGCCATTGAAGAAGCTGTTTCAGCGGAAGCCACCAAGTCCTCAGCTGCGGCCATGAAAAGATTAACAAGGCCTCAAGCCAGGCCTCAAGCCATTCTGATGGGGAAAAATCCACAACAGCTCATTAACAAATAGACTCTGATTCTGATGGCAGTGAGGCAGAGGAGGGGATTTTTAAACTCAGAATGGAGAAGAAAAAAAAAGACTCTGGGAAAAACAGGCAAGGGTTCTATTGCAGAGGCTGTGGGGGACCACCCCGCACTGAATGCAAGTTCTTTGACTCCATTTGCCTACGTTGTGAGAAAAGGGTCACCTAGCCAGAGTCTGCAAATCATCCAGAACTCCACCAGTTAGGAAGAAATTTCCTGATAGAGACTTTAAGCCCAACAATTTCCTTGAAAAAATGGGGCGAAATTTAGAAGCAAATGGCAAGAATGAAACTCACCAAACAATCACTATTGGTCATTCTTCACCCTTAAAAAGCAGAAAAGTACATGTGAAGGTGTTTATTGAAGGAAGGCCTTGCCAAATGGAAGTGGACTCAGGCTCTTATTTATCTATGGTGTCATGGGACACTATCCACAGACTCTTTCCCAAAATTCAGAAAAAGCATTTCCAGAAGCAAGCACTGACTCTCAAAGACTACCAAGGGAACAAGATTCCAGTAGTTGGAGCGAGAGATTTCAACGTGCAGTTTAAAGGCCACACCAAACGTTTGCCCCTGACCATCGTGGACAAGGATCGCCCAAGTTTGCTGGGACTTGAGTGGTTCAAGCCACTTGGCATCGAGGTGACTGGCATCCATCACGTGAGCAGTTCTGACTGGGAAGAGTCCTTGAAGTCTGAGTTTCCAGAGGTCTTCAGTGAAGGACTGGGCAAGTATATGGGGACCCCTATTGCTTTCAGCTAGACCCCAAGGTGCCCCCAATTCGTTTAAAGCCCAGGAGGGTCCCATTTGCTTTAAAGGAAAAATTGATGCACAATTAGATAAGCTCATTGCTCAAGGGGTTTTAGAGCCTACTGACCACTCCAGATGGGAAACACCCATAGTCACACCAGTCAAGGCTGATGGGTCAGTGAGAATCTGTGGTGACTACAAGGGGACACTTAACCATGCGCTGCAGCAGAGCGCATATCCTGTACCAGTTGTGCATCATCTGCTCCATTCCCTTGGCAGGGGTACAGTATTTGCTAAACTGGACTTAGCTCAGGCATATCAACAATTAACAGTTGATGATGCCACTGCAGAGGCACAAACAATTGTGACTCATAGAGGTGCCTTCAAATGTAAAAGACTACAATTTGGAGTAAGCGTGGCACCTGGCATTTTTCAAAGCCTTATGGAAAGAATGTTGCAAGGACTGCCAGGGTAGTGCCTTATTTTGATGATGTGTTAATCTCTGCTGAAAATGACACTCAGCTTCAAGAAAGACTCAGAGAAGTCCTTACCAGATTCAGAAAAGCGGGTTTAAAAGTCAAGGAAGACAAATGTACACTCAAAACAGACAGAGTTGAGTTCCTGGGGTATATGATTGACAAGCATGGCATCCATCCTACTGATGCCAAGGTTAAAGCAATCAAGGAAGCCCCTAAACCTCGATGCAAGGCAGATTTGCAAGCCTTCCTTGGACTTATTAACTTTTACCACATGTTTCTACCTCACAAAGCATCTATTGCTGAGCCCTTACATCGCCTGCTTGATAAGAAAGCTGTTTGGATCTGGGGGCGGAAGGAACAGTCAGCATTTAACAGTATTAAGAGACTAATCACGTCTGATGCTGTGTTGATACAATTCTCTGAGAATTTACCTGTTGTTCTGACTTGTGATGCATCCCCTTTTGGAGTGGGGGGCGTTTTGAGTCACAGGCTTACCAATGGAAGGGAAGCCCCAATTGCATTTTACTCTCGCACTTTGTCCAAAGCAGAGAGGAATTATAGCCAATTGGACAAGGAGGCTTTAGCAGTTGTTGCAGCTGTTAAGAAATTTCATGAATATCTGTATGGCAGGTCATTCACCATTGTTACAGATCACAAACCTTTATTAGGCATTGTGGCAGGAGACAAACCTACACCTAATATCCTGTCACCAAGAATGCTGAGGTGGACTGAATTTCTTGCAGCCTATTCATACAAACTGATTCACAGGCCTGGCAAGGACATTGGACATGCTGATGCACTGAGTTGTTGCCCACTGCCTTGCCACAAGGAGGACTTTGAACTTGAAACACACACCTTTTTCCTGGAGACTGTTGCTAAGCTTCCAGTCCATGCTGCTGAGATTGCCAGAGAAACTGCCAAAGATGCTGTGTTGGCACCTGTTATAGGCTGGATTAAGAAAGGTTGGCCTCTTCAAGATCTACCTCACCTTGCCCAACCTTTTAAGTCCAGGCAAACTGAATTATCTGTATTAAGAGGATGTATTTTGTGGGGTAACAGGGTGGTTATTCCTGCAAAACTGCAAAGGAGGTTTTGGAAATGTTACATGAGGGTCATCCTGGGATTGTAAGGATGAAAGGTTTGGCCAGGAGTTATGTATGGTGGCCAGGTATTGACAAAATGGTTGAAAACTGGGTTGCATCTTGTCCCAATTGCCAGGTAGTCAGGCCTGCCCCACCTCATGCCCCCACACAGGAATGGGAATGTCCTAGGGGCCCATGGTCTAGAATCCACATTGATTTTGCAGGCCCTACAAGAGGGCACACTTTTCTAGTGCTAGTAGATGCATACTCTAAATGGCTAGAGGTAATTCCCATGACATCCACTACAACTGAGGCTGTCATCAAGCAGCTCAGAAAATTGTTTGTCACCCATGGCTACCAGATGTCCTTGTTTCTGACAATGGCCCTCAATTCACATCTAACATTTTTGAATCCTTTCTAGCTCAACAGGGCATCAGACATGCCCTCACTGCCCCTGGGCACCCTTCGCCAATGGCGGGCTGAACGCATGGTACGCTTCACCAAAGAGAAGCTTCAGCAGCTGGGTCCTGGGGACATCACTGAGAAGCTTGAAAAACTTCTTAGTGTTCAACACATCACTCCTAGCCCATCAAATAACTTGTCCCCAGCAGAGTTGTTGATGGGCAGGAAACTTAGGTCTTCCCTTGACCGCCTTCATCCCACTTACGCACCCAACGCACCACTGGATTCCACTTCCAAAGTTTGTTCTTTTAGTGTGGGAGATTCTGTCTATGCTAGGAACCTTATAGGTGAACCTTTGTGGATTCCTGCTGAAATAACTCACATCACTGGCCCTCGTTCTTACAGGGTACAAACAGAGGATGGCCTCCTCTGGAGCAGGCACATTGACCAACTTAGATCCAGGTTCCCTCAGGAACATCGCCCTGTCTCTCTCTAGGTCCCTCACCTGATGTCTCTTCTAGGGGAAGGAGGGGAACAGGAGGAAAATCAGCAAACAGGAATCAACCCCATGTGTAACGAGCCATTGCGACAGGAACCATCCCGAACCCTGTCACAAAGCCAAGATCCATCCTTAGAAGTGGAAGATTGCACATCACTACCTGACTTGGGTGCTGACATTGGAATGGAGATGGGTTGGGAGGAGAGACCAGATTCTAACAGTCTAACAGGGTCTTCTTCCTCAGGAAGTCCCAACAGGGAAATGTCAGTAGACACATTTCCCTCTCACTGGGTGAGAACGTTAAAACTTCTGAACCACGAAGGTCTCAGCACGTAAGAGCCCCACCTATTTAAAGGAATACATTAGATAGGTTGGGGTTTGGTATGGACTGAACCTAGTGGGGAGGGGTGTTATGTATGTAGGTTTGAATGTTATTGGTTTATTTGAACTGTTCTTGTAAAATGTCAAATGGTATTGGTTTAAATAGTGCGGGAAGAAACCCTGCACTCCCATTGGCTGGCAGCTACGGCTGCAGGCTATAAGAAGCAGCCGTAGCCAGAACAGGTCTATTCAAGCTGTAGTCACTTAATAAACTCTTTGCTGGAACTCCTCACGTCTGACTCTTCATGCAAACTTAACAGACACTATCTCATCTTCTGCTGTCTCTTTCTCCTTTTGCCTTCAGTCCTTCCCAATGTCCTTCCAATGTGTCCTCTCTTCTCATTAGGTAGCCAAATTTATATGTAACAGCTAATGGAAGATTATGCAAAGCTTTTCATTCTAGTTTTAATTTTTATATGGGGAAACATCATGGGATTGTGATTTGGAAGTACAACACTGGGGGCGGGGGGAAATCACATGAGTTAAAGAATTACATACATGGGATACATGAAAATCTCCAAACTCTATGAAGCAATTTTAATTCTGAAGTGTGCCAAAGCTTTAATGTTGATTACTCATTTATTTAATCTTATATTTAGAGACATAAGCTGGCTTTGTGGAGCATGCATGCTTCTTTGCCCATTGCTAGTCACTGGGCAACTTGACAAAGTGACAATTATCCTTCATCAAATTGCTTTTGGAATAATCTTCTCAATGGCCATTTCTTGTCTTTTGGCCAAATCCATCCTTGTAGTCATACTTTTCACGGCCATCAGCTTATTCTCCAAGATAACCAAATGGGTGAGGAAAAGACATGGCACAACCATGGTATCTCACTACACCTTTATTTAGAGTGATATTTGCATTATATGGCTAATTATCTATCCTCATTCCCAGATAGTGAACATTAAATCAGAAGAAATTAAAATGGAATATGAAGGATCTTTCTTCATATTCTGCTGTCTTGGTTTTTATGAACTTCCTTGCTTCACAATGGCTTCCATAGCAAGGAAACTGAAGCTTTCAACAAAGCCAGAGTTTATACCTTACCCTACTTTCCTGTTTCAGTTTCTTTGGTTACTTTGCTAATGGAAAGTTATAATGATGTTTCCATTATTTGGGTGTATTACATCATTTTACTCTTCTATTTAGACCTTTACTAGCAATTTACATATGTAACATAATGTTGTATACTAGATATTGTAGCATTTAAAGTTAAAGTCCAATATCATTTACCTAGATGCAAACCCTTTCAAATTATTTATTTTTAATTCTTTGTTTGTATGTAAAATAATATATTGCAATTCACATATAATGTTTAATAGTGTTCAATTAATCCTAATTATGTTTAATAAATTATCTGACATCTGAACTAGTTTCCATTATTTGTAATTGTTTAGATACTACAATTTTAAGATAGCCATATATTCCAGTAATGAAATTGTCAGAGCCTATTAGAGCTTGTGTGGTAAAAACATAAATTGAAAATCCAAAAGTTCAAATTGCGAATTGTCTTCTAAGTTTTGCTCTTCAACCTTTGTAGATAAAATCAAAAAGAGTACTTGGAATGCATTTATCTGAAGTTTTGTACAATATCACAATACCTCAAATCTTCATTTCAAGTCCTTGGTGGAAAATATGTGACACACACTATTATGCAAAAAAAAAAAATCTCCATCATTCTTCACTAACAGTTATACCCAGTACACTTCTGTTAATTTCAGCAACATCTCTTAATCACTTTGTGAATCCATATTTAAGGTAGTATAGTAAGAAACTTCAAATGCCTTGTCATTCTTTAATAATGCAATAAATAAACAGACAATATGGATATGAGGGAGGAAACAAAATGGCTTCCATACACAAGGGTCAGTTAGTTCCTTGGGAATGTTTTTATTTTCCCTTCATTGGCTATATCAATTTCAATTTTTCTGGAAATATTAATCTGTGGCATTTCAACAAATGATACCTTTTGAGCCATTGGTGATGTAAGAAAGTCTAGTTTTAATTTTTATGTACATTTTTGCAGGTCTAAATCAAATGTTCTTGTGGTAATTAACCATCATATTTAGGCTTCAGCAACTATAGAAGGATATTCTGATTAATAAAGCAATTCTGATAGTACAATGTTATGAATCGCCCAATTGAAGCAGATTGGATCTTCAAGAAGGCAATTGCTTCCAAGCAACATATTTCTAAAGCATATTTCAGCCTGCCTGCAGATTCAATGTATTGTCAATCACTTTTGGGTATACTAAGTAGAATAAAAGAGCACAGCTACCTCATGGTTTTCAAGTATGAATGTACATAGAGCAGGGGTGTCACACTCACAGCATCATGTTGACATCATGACTTTTTTCCCACTTCACTAAACCAAGGGTGGACATGGCCAGCATGTGACACATCTGGCCTGTGGGCCGCAAGTTTGAAACCTTTGACAAAGAGTCATCAGGAGAAATTTCATCAGTTTTTTAAGTCTTGTTTCTGCTAGAATTCCGGAGATAATTAAAACTCAAGAAGAAATAACATATGATTGATATAAAGTAATTTTCAACTTGGTGGCTTGGAGTTTTCCAAATAAATGCTAGCCTTCTTGGTGGAAATCACTTAGTTGCACCTAAGGATATCTAATGCACTGATATCCTGAGGTGCACTGATCTCAAGGAGTTTTGAATAGGCCAAATTAGGATTAGATGCTTATAAATTAAAGGTTAGATTATTTTCTCTTCAGCAGCATCCCCTCCCTTTTTTAACCATATGCCCTTACCTTATAAATGGAGACAAAGCTGTATATACAGTAAAATCCAAAGGACACTTTTTTAAAAAATGAAAAAAGCTATTTTATTGTGATCCTCATGGTTTTCAAGTATGAATGTACATACTTACTCTTTAGACTGATTGATTAATTAGCATATCACTATTGCAGAGATAGTAATTGCAATTGGTAGATAGCCCAGTTGCAAACATAGCCCAGCCTCAAGATGATGAGGAAAGAGAATTAGAATTGGAAATGGCCATCCTTGAGAAAGAGGTCATATGGACAATGAACTAACAATCAATGTTAACACCATCCCTGCATAATTACTGAGATCTGTACCATCCATAGTCATTAGTCATGTGCTAGAAAAACTGGGAAATCAACACATGGCCACAGGACTGGAAATACTCAATATTCATTCCACTGCTGAAAAAAGGGTGACTCTAAAGATTGCTCCAATTATTACACAATTGCTCTCATCTCTCACATCAAGTTAATGTAGGCTAGTCTGGACTATTGTGTTCCCCATATGGTTGTGAAAGTTGAACCTTAAAAAAAACAGGAAGAAAATTGACTCATTTGAGGTGTGGTGCTGAAGAAGGCTCCTAGTATTCCTTGATGACCAACAAGCAAAGTCACCAACAAGCAAATACTGGAGTGTATAATGCAGGTGTGGGATTCTACCAGTTTGCACCTATTCTGTAGAACCAGTTGTTAACATTCTAAGCAGTTCGGAGAACCGGTTGCTAGAAGAAATTACTGGCCTAATCCTGTAAGCAAAGGCAGGAAGGAACATCCTGGTGTTGCTTACAGAAACTGCCTCTCCGTTAACCCTTATTACATTCTTGGCAGGGCTAGACTTCCTGTCTCAGGAACATCTCTGGAGATTTTCCCCCCTCCTTTGCTGGTACTTTGCTTGTGTGGAGTGACCATTCAAAGTTACAATGGCACTGAAAAAAGTGACTTATGACCCTTTTTCACACTTATGACTGTTGCAGTATCCCCACAGTCATGAGAGGCCAGGTGAGGAGATGTGTGCCTTGATGTGAATGATATTGAGTTGGCCACGCCCAGCCAATAACATGACCACCAAGCCATGTCCACCCAGTCACATGACCACCAAGCCACGCCCACCAACTAAGCCATGCCCACAGAACCAGTTGCTAAAAAAATTGAATCCCACCGCTGGTATAATGCCAGAATTGTCACTGGAAGGAAAATTCACAAAATTGCATCCCAATTATTTTGTATCTTTCATGCAGGGAAATTCAATGAAGAAAGCAATTACATTTGGAAAAGTTAGTGATGAAAGAAAACCAGACTACCGAAGAACATGGTGGCTAGATACTTTCAAAGTTGATACCAGCCAGAGCATAGAACAACTTCAAGAAATAGTACAAAATGGAAAGATGTGAGAGACCTGTCCAGTGGTGGTATTCATTTATTTTTACTACTGGTTCTGTGGGTGTGGCTTGGTGGGTATGGCAGGGAAAGGATACAGTAAAATCTCCAGTCAGAGGTGGTATTTTCCAGTTCTCTGAATTACTCAAAATTTCTGCTACCAGTTCTCCAGAACTGGTCAGAATCTGCTGAATACCACCTCTGGACCTGTTCCATAGAATCACCAAGACTCGGAGACAACTGAATGGATAACTTCATCATCATCGGATGGTAAATAACCGCCCAGCCACCCTGTTTCGGGCTACCCGCTCTCTCCTTCGTATGGGGGAGGGGATGGACCTGTTGCGGGGTAGGGCTGAGGAATTTGGTCAATATCTGTTGGATAAGATCGCCCGGATTTGGAGCGGATTGTCCTCCGATTTGCAGTGGTCTGAGGAACAGGGTACAAGTAGTCTGGCCAGTGTGACCTGGGATGAGTTCGATCCTGTTTCCGAGGATGAAGTGGACAGGACTATGCGGCATCTGAGTTCCACCACATGTTTGTTGGACCCGTGTCCTTCCTGGTTGGCTTATGCCTCCAGGGAGGCCACCTGCGGTTGGCTCCGGGCAATTGTCAACGCTTCACTGAGAAAGGGTGTCTTTCCCTCTGCCTTGAAGGAGGTGGTGGTGAGGCCCCTCCTGAAGAAGCCTGCCCTGGACCCGACCGTGTTAGACAACTTCCTGGATCCGTACCAATTGGGCTTCCGACCCGGTTTCAGCATGGAGATGGCATTGGTCGCACCGATGGATGATCTCTGGAGGGCGTGGGACAGGGGTTTTTCCTCTGTCCTGGTCCTACTAGATCTCTCAGCGGCTTTCGATACCATTGACCATGGTATCTTTTTGCGATGCTTCGGGGGGCTGAGAGTGGGGGGCACTGTTCTTCAGTGGTTCACCTCCTACCTCTCAGGGCGGTCGCAATCGGTGTTGGTAGGGGTGCAGAGGTCGACCCCGAGGGTGCTCTCTTGTGGGGTCCCTCAGGGGTCAGTCATCTCCCCTCTTTTATTTAACATCTACATGAAGCCTCTGGGCAAGATCATCCATGGTTTTGGGGTGAGATACCATCAGTATGCGGATGATACCCAGCTGTACATTTCCACCCCAAACCAGATCAGTGATGCCCTCTCCCTGATGACCCGGTGTTTGGATGCAGTACGGATTTGGATGAGCGGGAACATGCTTCGACTCAACCCGGCCAAGACTGAGTGGTTGTACATACTGGCATCTTGGCCCAGTCAGGAATATCCATCTTTGGCCATAGGGGGAGAGGTGTTGCCCCCTGTGGATAGGGCGCGGAATCTGGGGGTCCTCCTGGATGTACGGCTCCGGTTGGAGGAGCAGGTGGGGGCCGTCGCAAGGGGGGCTTTTGCCCAGCTCCACCTTGTTCGTCAACCTCCCCCATTTCTGGACCGAGATGCCCTGCGCACAGTCACCCATGCCCTTGTCACCTCTAGACTTGACTACTGCAACGCTCTCTATTTAGGACTGCCCTTGCATACCATTCAGAGATTGCAACTGGTGAAGAATGCGGCTGCGTGGGTGGTGATGGGAGTTTCCCGATTCTCCTATATTACCCCCCTCCTGCGTGGTCTGCATTGGCTGCCGGTTGCGCTCCGGGTGCGATTCAAGGTTTGGTTTTAACATACAAAGTCCTACACGACATGGGTCCTCAATACTTAAGGGAGCGACTCCTGCCGATATCAAGTGCCAACCACCCTGTGCGAGCACATAGGCAAGGACTCCTCAGGGTCCCGTCAGCAAGTCAGTGCCGGCTGGCAGTCCCCCGGTGATGAGCCTATTCTGTTGCGGCCCCTGACCTCTGGAACCAACTACCCCTGGGGCTCTACCTGGCCCCTGACCTTCGCACCTTCCACCATGATTTGAAGACCTGGCTGTTTGACCAACCGGGCTGTGACCCCACCCTGGGGGGGGAGATGGTTTCTTAAATTATTTTAAATTTTAGATTTGTTACCATTTTGGGCTTGTCATTAGTTTAATTCTTTTTTAATTATTTATTGTGGTTGTTTTTAGTTGCGAGCCACCCCGAGTCTTTGGAGATGGGGTGGCATACAAGTCCAAATAATAAATATATAAGTAAATAAATAAATAAATAAATAAATAAATAAAAGGCTACAGGTCTTCACTTTGAGGTCTTACTGATTTTGCATGGGTAAAATAATAGAAAATAATGCAGTTGTAGATCTCTCAGTTATTTCTTTGCTTTATATACTGCTTACTATTCAGTTCAGGCCTCAATGTGATGGTATAACATTTAGGGAAAAAGATGCACACAAGGAACCCTCCACTGGATGTTATAATTGAAAAAATCTCCACAGCCACCATATGTTTGCCTCCTGTGGTCAGACAGCTAGGTACAAAGGAGAGCCAAACACTGCAGAAAAGCAACATGCTGAAGGTGATAAATTTGGCTTTATTAAAAGAGTCTGGTAATTTCCTGGCAAAGAAAGCTGCAATAAAGCTGACAAGGGCTAAGAGGAACATGAAGCCTAGGATGCAGTAGAACATGACAAAGGAGTTTTCATTACATTCCTGAATAATTTCTTCTGCCATTAATTGCAGGTTGAAATCAGGGAATGGACGAAAAGTCAACAGCCAGAAAGTACCAAGAATTAGTTGAATGAAGGAGCAGAAAAATACAATGGAAATGGCCAGTCTGTTCCCCACCCATTTCCTTATGGTAGACTTTGGTTGAGTGGCCATGAAAGCTAAAGTCACCACAATAGTTTTTGCTAACACACATGATACGGCTAAAGTAAAAATGATACCAACAGTACTTTGTCAAAGGAGACACATCATTTTGTGAGGTTTGCCAATAAATAGTAAAACACAAATGAACGAAAACAGGAGAGAAATCAGAAGGATATAGGTGAGATTTTGGTTGTTGGCCTTGACGATGGGCATATCCTGGTACTTAATGGAGATACCCAGAACTAACACTATGATAAAAGAGGAAGAAAGAGACCAAATGGCCAAGATGGACCCCAAAGTTTCCCCATATGTCAGAAATGTTACAGTTTTTGGAAGACATGAATTCTGTTTTTGTTTGGATACTGATCTTCTGGGCATGGAAAACAGTTATCCATATCTAGGGAAAAAAGAATAAGGTTAGAAACATAGTTGTTCTAAAATTAAACTAAAAGGATTAGAAAGTAACATTACATGATCATGGGTAAAATGAGGACCCAAATTGTTGGGGGCAATATGCTGACCCTGTAAACCACTTAGAGAGTGCTGTAAAGCACTCTAAAGTAATATATAAGTCTAAGTGCTATTGCTATTGCTACAGGAACATATCTTATTTAAAATTGTTTTATCTCTTTGTTTTTGGTTGATATGCTGTCTTCCAGGTATTGTGAATTTGATCTCAGTTTCTACACAGTCTGAATATCAAATATCTCAACATCCCACCACTGCCATTATGTGAGCTGCCCACAGAAAATACGTATTTTTTTTAGTGTGAAAAGATTGTGTTAAGATCTGTAGTGAAATCCCCGCCAAAAAAAGACACTAAAATTAAAATGGACATTAAATGGGACTAATGGAAAAAGAGGAACTAGCACAAAAAATTAAAAATGCCAGACAGAATTATTTTGAAGATGCAAACAAACCAGGCAGATGGTTAGCCTATAAATTGAGAAAGGAGAGAGAATCAAGAAGGATAAGCCAATTAATAAATAAAGAAGGACATATCTGCTATAGCAACGAGGAGTAGAAAAAAATTATACAAGACTACTATGGAAAATTGTACTTTGAAGAGGGTATTCAAGAACAAAAAGTTAAGCAATATTTACAAAAAGTGAAACTACCTCAGATACCTAAAGATATTGAAACAATGTTAGAGGGAAATATAACAATGATGGAATTAACAGAAGCTTTAAAAAAACAGAATGTTGGATAAGCACCAGGTCCAGATAGATTGCCAGTGGAATTCTACAAGACTTTCAAGGAAACACTGGATCTTCAATTACTAGAAGTTATGAATGAAGTTATGTTTAAGACGAGAATACCCCAAACATGGACAGAAGCATATATCACACTTATACCAAAGGAGGACACAGACCCACAACAGGTTAAAAACGATAGACCCATATCTTTACTAAATTCAGACTATAAGATTTTTGCTTCAATTTTGGCAGAAAGATTAAAAAGATACTTAACTTACTTTATTCATGTAGATCAAAATGGATTTCTGCCAAAGAGACAAATCAAAGACAACATGAGAATAATCCTGGATACTTTGGAGTATTATGAGGCACATCCTGAAAAGCAAATGGCCCTGATGTTTTTAGATGCACAAAAAGCCTTTAACAATGTGAGTTGGTGATTTATGCTATTGCAATTGGTGCAAATGTGCTTTGGTAAAAAAATTATTCAAGCCATTGAAACAATATATGATAGACAGACTGTGAAGGTTATGATAAATGGAGAACTAACAGAATTGATAGACATAACAAAAGGGACTAGACAAGGTTGTCCACTGTCGCCTCTGCTGTTTGTTTTAATGTTAGAAATGCTGAACAGGAATATTAGAGGACAGAAAGAAATAAAAGGAATGAAAATTAAAAAGGAAGAGTATAAGTTACAAGCTTTTGCAGATGACCTAGTATTTATATTAGAAGATCCACTGGAAACAGCACCCAAATTAATAGAAAAGATAGAAGAATATGGAAAAGTAGCAGGTTTGAAAATAAATAAAAATAAGACAAAGATATTAACAAAGAATATGTTAGCAAGACAAAAGAAAGAATTGGAAGAACTTTTAGAAATACAGGTCACAAACAAGGTTAAATATTTAGGGATACATATCACATCAAGATGTAGCACACTGAAGGAGGATAATTACATTAAGCTCAAACAGCAGATTGCGACAGATCTGATAAAATGGGAAAACTTACAATTATCATTGATTGGGAGAATATCTACAATTAAGATGAATGTATTGCCTAGAATCTTATTTCTATTCCAGATGATTCCAATTCGATTAAGGAAAGAGTTCTTTGATGACTTAAATAAAATTGTGCTGAAATATATCTGGCAGGGCAAAAAAGCGAGAATAAAACTTAAACTGCTGCAAGATGCAAGATTAAGAGGTGGGTTTGATTTGCCAAATTGGGAATTATATTACCAGGCAGCAAATTTGATGTGGGCAAAGGAATGGATAACATTAAGGAATAGTAGATTATTGACTTTAGAAGGACATGACCTGCTGTTGGGCTGGCATGCCTTCCTCTGGTATAAGGGAACGAAAACACAGGGGTATTTTAGAAGACATTACATTCGAGAGGCATTGTTTTTAAACTGGGAGAAGATAAAAGACAATATTATTTAAAAGTTCCACTGTGGATATCTACTATTGAAGCTTTTTCTTATCCAATAATATATAAAAAGGAACAAACAGTTAGATATGCTGAGATATTGAATGAAAAGGGTGAACTTAAATCTATGCAAGCGTTGGAAGAACAAGGTGTAAAGATGAATTGGTTTTCATATTTGCAAATACAATCTAGATTTGATAAAGATTCTAAAACATCAGGTATTTATGATAAGATGACTGTTTTAGATAAAATTTTGATGGGTACTGATGAAAAGGTAATTAAAAAAACTTTATGGACATTTATTAGAATTTAAATTGGAGGAGGAGCAAGTTAAAGAAACGATGATTTCTTGGGGGAAAAATTTTGGATATGGAATTGATTTAGAGAAATGGCAAAAACTGTGGTCTCAAAATTATAAAATGACAATGTCAACTGCATATAAAGAAAATTTGTATAAGACCCCCGACGAGAATTGTGAGAATGTTTAAGGATAAATTGGACAAATGTTGGAAATGTCATCAGATTCCTGGTTCATATTACCATATGTGGTGGACATGTTTGGATGCAAAAGGATTTTGGACTAAAATTCACACATGGCTGGAAAAAATGATAAAACAGCATATAGACTTTAAACCAGAGATATTTTTATTGGGAATCATACCAGAAATATACAATAAAGAACTGAAATACTTGATTGTAAATGTCTTAACAGCAGCTAGAATTGTATTTGCTAAGAATTGGAAAAATGAAAAAATACCTATGCAGGAGGAAGTTATTAAGAAAATTATGGACTGTGCCAAAATGAGTAAATTGACATTTGAAATTAGAGAACAAGAAGATAAACAATTTATCTGATATGGGATTTGTTTTATCAATGGTTGGATAAAAAGACATGGTAATGTAATAGATTAGGAAATTTTGTAATGAATATTTAATAGATTGATATTAATTATAATATAAACATATATAACCATTGGGTGAAAGTGTAATATAAATCTTATAAATGAAAGCTAGAATATCTCATATTAAATGATGAAATAAATAGATTAGTCATGAATGATTAATAACTGATAAATATATAAGCATATGTTAAATTGATAATATGAGAATTTATATAAATTGTGAGTGATGACTATGAAAGGATAGCACAAATGATGTGTAACCAACTGACACACTGTACAAAATGGAAGAGGGTTTTATGTTTTTTATGTATTTGTTTGTTTATGTTTGTCTTAAAAAATAAAAAAATGGAAAAAAAGATCTGTAGTTAGATTATACATTTACACTGCACCTATAAAATGTGAAAAGAATGGCTGCATAGAAGTGAATATCTACAGCAGCTAATATCAGTATATCTGAAAACTGTATTGCTTATCTTTCATCACTCACCTATCAGATTGGAAATCTTCCCTTCAGGACAGTGAAGACAATTATAACAACAAAATGGCTTTCCTTCTATTTTGGTCTTAGCATAACCCATAAGGCAATAGTTTTTACACAGAGAAGGTGGCCGGACCTGTTCATAAAGGGTAAAAGAGAATGCTTTGCATTTTCCAAGACCGTGTGATTATAGTTACTTTCTTCAAAGCTCCCAATTTGTATCAGGTTTGGTACAAAGCCATCAATAAAAATAAACAAAATAAAGAAAATGTCATGAGATTTATAGAGCTCCCACTCATAACCTTTGCCATGTATTTTTGATATTGCTAAGTCAAGCTCATCTTCTGCTGACACAAAATGCATCCATGTAGTTTCCTTGGTAGCAGGATTGAAATAGTTTACTTAGTTCTTTGTGTTTTTCCAGCTTCCTATAGCCGTATAATTTTGTAATATTGTGGTTACTATTAAGACAAACCACATGGTTTAGCTTCTATCACCATCAACACAGTTCTGTTAGATGCCAATTACTTAAAAAAAATTTTAAAAGACAAACACTAACAAACACGAACATAAAACATCAACATAAAACCATCTTCCAAAATACAGTGTGTCGGTTGGTACATTTCTTTTGTGCAAAGTCACAATATAAATGGTCTTCCATTCCAAACATACATTCAAATTACATAGGTCAACTATACATATTATGTTATGTTATATTGTGTTATTTGTCAGCTATGGAATTCATCATTGCCACATAATGGAGAAAGTGGGAGGGGGTGATGTTAATTGGGTAGCTCTTAGTAGACAAAATATTTTACGTTGATAGTTCAAGGTTACAGAGTATGGCGCAACAAGAATGAGAACTTACTTTGGGATTTGTGCATGTGATGTAGTGATGAGGAAATAGGAGAGGGTTTGTAGGTTGGGACTTTGTGGAGAAGCCAGGAAGATTTAGTTCTGGATTTCCACAGTAAGTGCCAGATGCTGTTGTAATAAAAGTACTTTGAGAGGACATGTGTCTTGGAGATACTGACAGGAATAGATTTTCCCTGGAACGCTGATATTATTATTGTATCGTTATCAGAACCAACTATAAATTTATATATTTCTTATCAAGCAAATCTCTATTTTGAGAAACCTGGGATCATACAATTCATTTCCTTATATTCAATTGTATAACATCATATTATCTTACATATTATACTATTCCTTTCTATAGCACAGTTTACGTCTCTATTTTCTTATCTAGCCATTGATAAAATAAATCCATTTTATAATATAATATTCTTGCTATCTTCTTTGCTAAAGCTCAAAGTCAATTTACTCATTTCTGCACATTCCATCATTTTCTTAATCACCTCTTCCTCTATTGGAATTTTTTCACTCTTCCAATTTCTAGCAAATGCAATTCTAGCTGCTGTTAACACATTTATAATCAAATACGTCAATTCTGTACTGTATCCTTCAGGCAAGATACCCAATAAAAATAACTCTGGTTTCAAGTCTATGTGCAGTTTTGTCATTTTTTCAAGCCATGTATGAATCCAGTATCTCTTAGCTTCCACACACGTCCACCACATATGGTAATATGATCCAGGTATCTGATGACACTTCCAACAACTCTCTGATTTATTCTTGAACATCCTTGCTTGTTGGAAGAATTTCCAATTTGCTGTGTGCTTTCCACTGTTTGTTTTTGAAAAATTGAAAAGACCAATGGCAGCATAGTTGCATTCTAAAAGTACTGGTTTTTATTGCCACATCCCCTTTTGATATTAGGTTATAAAAGGGGCCAACCAACTGCCATTTACCTCAGTCCCAAGGAATCTGCAGATCAAGACAGAAGTCCCAAGAAGTCCCAACAAGACAGAGACAGCTTTGAGGGTCTGTCTGTCTGCTGTCCCAACTGACAGATATTCTGCATAGGCAGCCTGTCACAACTAAGAAGTCTCAAGAAAGAAGCTGCAAGGAAGACAATTCCTAGGCAAGGAACTATTGCAAGGCTTTTCTACTTCACCTTTCTGAGGAAAGGGATATTGGGATTCCAACTGCACAGGCAGTTGCTAAACATATAAAGACTTTGAGGACATTCAATGAAAGAGAGGACATTGGTATGATTTACTCTGAATATTTATTTGTCTTAATCTGCTTGCTGTTACAATAAACAAGTTTCTGATTGGAATCCTCTGGGCACAATTCTTTTGAATAAATTGATTATAGACGAATGTTTACGTTCCATCAAGTTAATTAATCACAGGATTAGTTAATTTTCTAACAAATTGGTAGTGGAGGACAGTTTAAAGTAAACCCTGTCTATATATCTTAAATTATTCAAAATGCCCAGCTTCAAAACTACTAGAAAAAGCAGAGTGATGACCAGAGCCACAGCTAGGCTAATGGCATCATGACAATGATCAGAAGAGCCCGGGACGGCTTCGGCCGAAGCGTCCCAGGTGCCAGCTGAGCATCAAGCAAGCGGCGCGACTAGCCTTCTGACAGCTGTCATGTCCTCAGAATCACTCGCGGCTACGAGTGAACATTTCACAACCTCTGAAAGCCGATCAGCTACGTCCAACCCAGTGGTGGACGAAGAAACTGAGACAAGAAGGATGCCCCTTCCTATCTCACCTGTAAATCTAGCTGAAGGAGAGGAAATGAGGTCTGCTTTCCTCAGAGCATTCGGCTTACAATCGGTAAGCAGTGATCCGGCCACTGACCTCAGCAATCTAATCAGAAAGATTGCGTCGGAAGAAGCGGTCAGGGACTGGACTGGGGCCCAAGAAGGCATCAGACCGGTAAGGGTTACCCAGTCCTGCCCTGCAACCCCTTTGGCCAATAAAAGCGGCGTGCAGGAAACCAAAAACAGTTGCCTTCAAGTTTCCCGCCACAAAATATGGCAGCTAACGGGTGGGAAATTCAAATTGCCCATTCCAAAATGGCACCTACCGCCTCCCTGTTTACTTCAGAGAATCTGCTGTGCCAAGCAGGCACCAACCTTGGGGCTACTCGCCTGGCAGCGCCTACTGCTGCAGCAGCCCAAAGCAGCCAACCAGTGCAGGGACTGGCTTCACTGGTGACAGCAGCACCACTGGACCCAACCATGCCATACATGTCACCAGCCTAGGCCTCTTGGACCCATGCCCAGGCGACTAGTCTGGTCACGGCGGTCCAACAACAACTCCCAGCCAGCTCACCTTCCGAGCTGTAGATCAACCAGGTCATCAGAACCCTTGCCACAGCATTTGGGACCGGTCTACTGCTTCCTCCCGGTTCCTGGTCAACTACAGCCCTCCAGGATGATCCCTGGTCTATTGCAGCCTACCTGGACAGTCCCCGGTCTATTGCGGCCTACATGGATGGTCCCCGGTCTACTATGGCCTACGCGGACAGTCCTTGGTCTACTGCGGCCTACCCGGATGGTTCCCGGTCTACCGCTCCCTACCCGGACACCTCCCGGTCTACAGCGGCCTACTTCGACACCACCTGGACGATTGTGGCCCTCCTCGAAGTCCTTTGAACAAGTGCAGCCTGCTACTCACCTTTCCAGGTGGCGACAGCTCCCTCCGTGATGTCTTCAGCCTTCCAGGGCCTTCCTAAGAGCTCGACAGCCAAAGCCGGAGCTTCAGGGGTCGGCTCGAGGCCTGTCAGCGGAGCCCCATCGAAGGGCTCCTTCTCCTTCGATGTCCCCCATCGAATGAGCTCTGCACATGTTCAGTTAGGAACCCCAGAGGCAGGCCAGAGGTCTACCTCCGGAGCTCAACCGACGAGTTCCTTCCTCGATGAGATCCAATGCCAAATGAATCTTGTGCATGCACAGCACAGCACTCTGACACCTCCCATCTGGGAGGAGCAACTGTCAGCTTACCGGCCAATGAGAAATAAGCCTGCTATTTCCATTCCTCTGCCGTATTGTGAATTCAAGGGGGCTTAGCACCAAGGACAGCTACAAAGCTACATTTTACCGGGAAATTCAAGCCTTTTGCCTCCAAGCTTTAAAAAGCTATGTATTTCTGGTAGAAACCTCTATGAATGGGCTAGGGAGGTACAAGTATTGTTTATGAAGGAAAATGGTTTAAGTTTATTATTGGACCCCCCTCCCAAGCCCTGGTCTCTTGAAATAGATTTATTACATCATAAGTTTTTTTGTCTATTGTTGTTATCTATTGACCCTGCTTTATATCCTAGCATCCCTCATGAACTTACAGTATATGAATTATGGGAAAAATTAATTAATATGTTTAATTCCAAAATTTCTAATACAACTGCCAGAATTTCTAAAGAATTCCATTCTTCAAAATTAAGGGGAGGAATGGACATGAGTGAAAACCTTTGTGAATTAAGAAAAAGAGGGAGGAATTAAATTTGAGGGGGGAGCCTGTCTCAGAACGGAGTCTAATAAGTATAATAATTACTTCACTGGATGCTAGCTGGGACAATTTTATTTCCCAGCTAGATAACTCCAACTATGATGGTGTTTCACTAGAAGTTCTGACAGGTAAGTTAATAGCAGAGTATAATTTAAGGAAGGACAGGGCAGCCTTCCACAAAGAAAGAGGGAACACCAGCAGACCCGATAGCCCTAATAAAGTAAATGTCATTGGAGAATGCTTTAACTGCGGGTCAAAAGGGCATTACAGGAGAGACTGTCCAAGGTTCACAGGTCCAAGGACAGGTCAAAGGGGACCCTCTAACAATAGAAATAAACAGAGGTCACCCATTCTTCAAAGGAAACCCCAAAGGATCCCTGCCAACGCGAGAAGGGGTAAAGGGGGCAACAAAAGTTACAAGAGGGGTAATTACAATTTGGTAAACAATGTTGCTAGCATAACTGAAACCTCCTATCCAAGACTCACTAGGGAACAAAGTGAGCAGTTATGGCTACTCGACAGTGGTGCCAGCAGGCATATGGTAAGCAACAAACAGTTATTCACTGACCTCAAAAATCACAGTTGTAATGTAACAGTAGCCAATGGGCTCAGAACCAAGGCCATAGGAATTGGTATAGTGTACATACCTGGGCTTGGAGAAGTGAATCGTGTATTACATGTTCCTAGGTTGGAACACAACCTTCTTAGCATTCTTAAATTGAGTGAATGTTGTAACATAGAGGTGCTTTTCTCTAAGGGAGGTGCTATGGTGACCAGGGATGGCCACATGGTGGGAGAGGTTATAAAAATTAATAACCTGCCATACTACTCCCCCATTGTAAGATCTGAGGAGTCTGGGGCCAGCTATCAAGCCAATACTGGTGACCCAAACAACGACTCTCAGTCAAGGCCTGAGGTCAACCCTGAAGAATAAGGATCAAAGAAGGGGTGTAACTGTGATTATGTAAATAGATCTAAAATCACCAAATCTGTAAAATTTAATTTAGAGCACTGTGATGAGCAAAGAAGGGATACCAATGTTGTATCAATTGGTAAGCCCCTGCACAATGAATGTGCCCATCTTATGCACAAGAGGATGGGCCATTTGAGCTTTCCTATAGTGCAGAAAATGCCTGAGTGCTCTAGGGGGTTATATGTAAAGGATTGTCACGTGTTTATGGACTGCTCTGTTTGTAGAAGTGCAAAATCCAGGGTGAAGCCAGCGCCCAGAAAATCTCAGAGGCAACCCAAGTGCATTTTTGAGCTGGTGCATATGGACCTGGTGGGTCCTTTGAAACCCTCCCTCGGTAAGAATCTCTACTTTCTTACAGTAGTCGATGACCATAGCAGATATGGATTTGCGTACCCCCTCAAACCCAAAGATCAGGCTTTATCTAAATTTAAGGAGTTCTACAATTTAGTAGAAAACCAGCATAAAGTCAAGATACAAAAGATCTTGACAGACAGAGGAACTGAATTTAACTCTGCTAAGTTCTCTGTCTGGTTAAAGGAGCGGGGGATAGTCCATCTTAGGACAGCTCCTTATTCTGCATTCCAGAACGGTGTGGCTGAGAGGATGAACGGCGTCCTCCAAGCCATGATGAGATGCACTCTTGAGGATTCTGGGTTAAATTTTGCTTATTGGGCAGAGGCCATCCTGTACTCAAACTACACTCTCAACAGGGTATTGTCCAGTGTAGTTCAAAAGACTCCATATGAGGTGGTGTATGGCTGTAAGCCAAATTTAAAACATCTCCATGTGTTTGGGGTGATGGCCGATGTACACGTCCCCAAAGAGTTAAGAAAGAAGGGGGATAAAAGGTCGATCAAGTTAAGATTTGTTGGCTATGAGCCAGGCTCTAAAGCCTACAAATTTTTAGATACAAACAACAGAATTTTCATTTCTAGATTGGCCACTTTCTATGAAAGCACCAACTGGAGTAGAATACATGCAAACGAGATTCTGACTCCTAAACCTGCCCAAAATTTGACCAGCAAAAATAAAAATGTGTCGAAAAGCCCATCTAGTGATGGTGACACATCTGGCTCAGAGGATAGTGGAGAACAAGTACTCTCCAAGCCCCTAAAGGGGATCCTCAAAAGGAAAGTAGGAGTAGCCTGGAAAAAAGGGCACTTCAAATTAAAAATTGATGAAAATGATAGTGATGAATTCGGATACTGAAGAGGAGCCAGTTAGTAGGCCAATTCGGAGTACCAAAAATGAAATGCCTAGAAAATATGATGACTTCACCACTTATGTATTTATTTATTTATTTATTTATTGGACTTGTATGCCACCCCATCTCCGAAGACACAACTAAAAACAGCAACAATAAATACTTAAAAAGAAATTAAACTAATTTCACAAGCCCAAAAATACAAAAACTAAAATTTACAGTGGTTAAAATAATTAAGAACCCCCGCCCCAAGGAGGGGTCACAGCCCAGATTGGTCGAACAACCAGGTCTTCAAATCATGGCGGAAGGTGCGAAGGTCAGGGGCCAGGCGGAGCCCAGGGGGCAGTTTGTTCCAGAGGTCAGGGGCCGCAACAGAATAGGCTCATCGCCGGGGGACCGCCAGTTGACATTGGCTTGCCGACAGGACCCCGAATAGTCCTTGCCTATGTGCTCGCACAGGGCGGCTGGCACTCGATATCGGAAGAAGACGCTCCCTTAAACATTGAGGACCCATGTCGTGAAGGAATTTGTATGTTAAAACCAGAACCTTGAATCTCACCCGGAGTGCAACCAGCAACCAATGCAGGCAGTGCAGGCAGCGCAGGAGGGGGGTAACATGGGAGAATCGGAACTCCCATCACCACCAGCCACATTTTGCACGAGCTGCAATCTCCGGATGGTATGCAAGGGCAGTCCTAAATAGAGAGCGTTGCAGTAGTCGAGTCTAGAGGTAACAAGGGCGTGAGTGACTATGCGCAGGGCATCTCGGTCCAGAAATGGGTGAAGCTGACAAACAAGGCGGAGCTGGGCAAAGACCCCCCTGGCAACAGTCCCCACCTGCTCCTCCAACCGGAGCCGTACATCCAGAAGGACCCCCAGATTCCGCACCCTATCCACAGGGGGCAACACCTCTCCCCCTATGGCCAAAGATGGATATTCCTGACTGGGCTGAGATGCTGGTATGCACAGCCACTCAGTCTTGGCCGGGTTGAGTCGAAGCATGTTCCCACTCATCCAACTCCGTACTGCATCCAAACACTGGGTCATCAGGGAGAGGGCATCACTGATCTGGTTTGGGGTGGAGATGTACAGCTGGGTGTCATCTGCATACTGATGGAATCTGACCCCAAAACCATGGATGATCTCACCCAGCGGCTTCATGTAGATGTTAAATAGAAGAGGGGAGAGGACTGACCCCTGAGGGACCCCACAAGAGAGCACCCGTGTACCTTGACCCCCACCAACACCAATTGCAACCACCCCGAGAGGTAGGAGGTGAACCACTGAAAAAGAGTGCCCCCCAATCCCAACCCCCCGAGGCGTCACAAAAGGATACCATGGTCGATGGTATTGAAAGCCGCTGAGAGATCTAATAGGACCAGGACAGAGGAAAAACAACTGTCACGAGCCCTCCAGAGATCATCCATCAGCGCAACCAATGCCGTCTCCATGAACCTGACATTGACCGCACCTCAAAAATATGAGGATGTATTAAAGCTCCCCCCAAATGAACAGAACAATTGGCGTACTGCGATGAATTCAGAAATGGACAGCCTCAAGAAACTAGAGGTGTTCACACCCACTAAATTGCCAAAGGATAAAAGGGTAATTGGCACTAGATGGGTCTATAAGAAGAAGCCACTTGATGATGGGAACTTCTTGTATAAGGCGAGACTGGTGGCACAGGGCTTCTCGCAGAGATACCCTGATGATTTTGATGACACCTTCTCACCCACAGTATGTCCAGAGAGCGTCAAAACTGTGCTCACTGTGGCAGCCATACATGGAGAGAGTGTACTCCAGTTTGATGTGCAGATGGCCTATTTGCATGCCAAATTGGATAAAGAAATATATGTCAGGGCACCTCCGGGCGTAGATCATAGAGAGGATGAGATTTGCTCCTCAATAAAAGTCTCTATGGTCTGAAACAGTCTGGAAGAAGGTTGTATGCATGCCTTACCAAGTGTCTAAGGCAAATAGATTTCACCGCCTCACCAGCTGATGAATGTGTTTTCATCAGGGAGCATAAAGGTGTTAAAGAGATAGTTTTAGTCTATGTAGATGATATATTATATATCAGTAAATCAGAGGAAAGAAGTAAATTCTTCTCTGAGCAATTAAGTCAAAAGTTTGCCCTGAAGCCTCTAGGCCGAATTGATAAATTCCTGGGGATTCAGTTTATTAAAACTGAGAAAGGATTCAAGCTTTCTCAGTGGGACAAAATTATAGATTTAATTGGCAAATGTAACATGACAGAGGCCAAACCCTGTGACACTCCCATGCAAACAGACTTTATCAGAAACATGTACTGTAAAAATGATGATTTTGAGCAAAAAATGCTCTATAAATCTGTATTCGGCTCTCTACTGTACATAGCTAGCTGGACAAGACCAGATATTAGTCTGGCTGTAAATATCTTGTCCAGGCATTCTGAGAATCCCACTAACTTACACTGGGATGGGATTAAAAGAGTTCTCAGGTATCTCAAGGGCACCACAAATTACCCGCTCCTATTAGAACCATATGTTTATGAAGTACCCAATTTATGTACCTATTCAGATGCTGACTGGGCAGGTGATATAAAATCTAGAAAAAGTACTTCTGGTTACATAATATTCTTAAACAGCTGCTCAATCCACTGTTACTCAGGCAAACAGAAACTCATTGCAACTTCTACTGCGAAGCTGAGTATGCTTGTTTATCAAAGGTTTCAAACAACCACATCTGGTTTGATGAGTTATTGAAAAGCCTATGGAGGGAACCTGAGCACCTGATTGTGATACACGAAGACAATAGAGCTGCGATAGACATATCTAAAGCTGAAGCCATTGGACAGAGGTCATGGCACATAGATATTAAATACAAACATGTAAGGCAATTGTCTAAAGCAGGTTTCATTAAAACCATATTCACAGAAACAAAGGAGCAGATTGCAGATGTATTTACCAAGCCCTTACCAAGAGAACAACATATCTTTCTATTAAGTAAGATACCTCTGATTGTGTAATCTGTGCCCAACCAACTGCCATTTACCTCAGCCCCAAGGAATCTGCAGATCAAGACAGAAGTCCCAAGAAGTCCCAACAAGACAGAGACAGCTTTGAGGATCTGTCTGTCTGCTGTCCCAACTGACAGATATTCTGCATAGGCAGCCTGTCACAACTAAGAAGTCTCAAGAAAGAAGCTGCAGGGAAGACAATTCCTAGGCAAGAAACTATTGTAAGGCTTTTCTACTTCACCTTTCTGAGGAAAGGGATATTGGGACTCCAACTGCACAGGCAGTTGCTAAACATATAAAGACTTTGAGGACATTCAATGAAAGAGAGGACATTGGTATGATTTACTCTGAATATTTATTTGTCTTAATCTGCTTGCTGTTACAATAAACAAGTTTCTGATTGGAATCCTCTGGGCACAATTCTTTTGAATAAATTGATTATAGACGAAGGTTTACGTTCCATCAAGTTAATTAATCACAGGATTAGTTAATTTTCTAACATTGCTATTCGTGCTGGGGATAGATGCCACCTGTAAAACATTTTATGCAAATTTTCTTTATACACTACCGACATTGTCAATTTATAATTTCAAGACCATAATTTTTGCCATTTATCTAAATCTATGCCGTATCCAAAATTCCTCCCCCAGGCAATCATTGTTTCTTTAACTTGTTCTTCCTACAATTATAATTCCAAGTAGATAACCATAAAAAATTTTAATTTTCTCATCAGTACCTGTTAAAATTTCATCCAATTCCATACGTTCATTATAAAATTCCTCTGTTTTACAATCTTTATCATAATTAGAATGTATTTGCATATATGTATACCAATTCATTTTAATTTCTTTCTCCTCTAGTTCTTGTTTATTTATTTGTTTGTTTGTTTGTTTGTTTATTTATTTGTTTGTTTGTTTGTTTGTTTTGACTTGTATGCTGCCACTCTCCAGAAAGGACTCGGGGCGGCTCACAGATAAAAACACAGAACAATAAATTAGTTAAAAAGAAATTAAACTAAACAAGCCAAAATACAAGTATAAAACCGAATTAATATCAAATTTAAAACCCACTCTCCCTAGGAGATCAGTCCAGCCCAGCCTGTAAAAACAACCAGGTTTTTAGATTGCGCTGGAAAGAGGAGAGATCAGGAGCCAGCCGGAGCTCAACGGGTAGCTGGTTCCATAAGGCGGGGCCGATGCTGGTTCCATAAGGCGGGCCGATGCAGAATAGGCCTTCCCGGGTCACCGCAAGGCCGACATTGTCAGCGCGACGGCAACCCAAGGAGTCCCAACCTATGTGCTCACACAGGGAGACCGGTATTTGATATCAGCAGGAGACGTTCCCGCAAGTACCCCGGACCCATGCCATGAAGGACTTTGAATGTTAATGTCAAAACCTTGAATCGCACCCAGAGGGCAACCGGTAACCAATGCAGCTCACGCAGGGGGGGGGTAACATGGGAGTATCGGGAGACTCCCATCACAACCCGCACAGCCGCATTCTGCACCAGCTGGAGCCTCCGGATGGTATGCAAGGGCAGTCCTACATAGAGAGCGTTGCAGTAGTCGAGTTGGGATGTAACAAGTGCATGAGTGACTGTGTGAAGGGCATCTCGATCCAGGTAAGGGTGGAGCTGGCGAACCAGCCGAACCTGGGCAAGGCCCCCTGCCAGGGCTCCCACCTGCTCCTCCAAACTGAGCCGTGAGTCCAGGAGAACCCCCAGGTTCCACGCCCTATCCACAGGGGGTAACACCTCTCCCCCTATGGCCAAAGGTGGAATATACTCACTGGAGCGAGATGCCTGTACGCACAGCCACTACTTGGCCTATCGAAGCGGATTGAGCTGAGCGCTCCTGTCCTGCCCATCCAGATCTGTACCGCATCCAAACAACGGGACATCACAGAGAGGGCATCACTGATTTGGTTTGGGGTGGAGATGTATAACTGGGTATCATCAGCATACTGATGACACCTCACCCCAAACCTCGGATGATCTCGCCAGTGGCTTCATATAGATGTTGAACTGGAGGGACGAGAGGACGACCCCTTATGACCCTGCACCCACCATGAGAGCCCTTGGGGCCGCCTCTGCCCCCCTTGCCAACACCGATTGCGAACGCCCCTGAGAGGTAAGAGGAGAACCACTGCAGAACAGTGCCTCCTCCACTTCAACCCCTCAAGGCACCACAATAAGATACCATGGTCGATGGTATCGAAAGCTGCCGAGAGATCTAATAGGACCAGGACAGAGGAAAGCCTCTGTCCCGCGCCCTCCAAGAGATCATCCACCAGTGTGACCAATGCTGTCTCTGTACTGAACCCGGGCCGGAAGCCCGATTGATCCAGGAAAAGCGAAACTGTTGAGCCACCACACTTCAACAACCTTCACTAAAAACCAAGGTTGGAGACCGGACAAAGTTGTTTAATACGGCTGGGTCCAGGGCAGGCTTCAGGAGGGTCTCACCACCGCCTCTTTCAAGGCAGCAGCGGGAAAGAGCCCTCCTTAACAAAGCTGCTGACAACTGCCCGAGCTGAAGACGTGACCTCCCTGGAGGCATACACCATCCAGGAAGGGCATGGGTCCAATAAACATGTGGTGGAACCTGCCACCGCATAATCCTGTCCACTTCATCCTTGGAAACAGGATCAAACTCAGCCCAGATGATATGGCCGACTTCTGTCCCTCCCTCCTCAGACCACTGCAAGTTAGAGTCTAACCTCTCCCATCTGAGCGCATCTTATCCAGCAGATACTGACCAAATCCTCAGCTCTACCCTGCATAGGATCCAACCCCGCCTCCGATGTAAGAGGGAGCGGTGACCCTAAACAGGGCAGCTGGGCAGTGTCTGTGGATGCTATGAGAGCGAGAGGTATGACCTCTTCGCCACCCCCAAAGCTACCAGGTAAGTCCTAATATAGGCTCTTAGCTGGGCTCTCGGATTCGAGTGGGTCGATCTCCACCTGCTTTCTAACCTCCTCCTATGCCGCCATCTCCTGAGCTCTGTGAACCAAGGAGCCATCTGGGATCTGCAGCAGTGAGGGGACGCAAGGGGACAACTCGGTCGAGGGCCTCAGTGGCAGCCTGTTGCCAAGTGGCCGCCAGTACCAGCCAGCAGCTGTGGATAAGGGAGGCGGCAAAAACCCCAGTCCGCTCTGGAACCTTTCAGGGTCCATCAGACGCCTGGGGTGGAACCATCTCAGTGGCTCCTCATCCCAATGGTGTGGGGCCACTTGTTGGAAGACCAGCAGGAGATAGTGATCTGACCATGCTATGGGTTGACATTGATGCCCACCCCAGATCACTACGCCAACGCTCCGAGACAAAACAAGGTCGAGCGTGTTGCCCCCATGTGTGGGGCCTGTATTATTTGGGTCAGGTCCATAGCTGCCATGGAAGCCATGAACCTCCAATCCCAATCGACGTCTCCCCAGGGAGGGCAGGTTGAAGTCACCCAAAACCAAAAGGCTTGGGAACTCCACCGCCACTCCGAGAGGGCATCGAGCAGCCCAGGCAGGGCCGCTGCCACATAGTTGGGGATAGGTATAAGCAACAGGCCCAACTGACCACCAGGCCCCAACCTCAAGAGGAGGGCTTCACACCCGCCTATCTGTGAACGGTGACCTCCCTTGGAATCAGGGTCTCCAATAACAACAGCGACCCCCACCCTCCTCTCCTCTGAGCTCAAGGCCGGTGCAAAATCTGAAAACCTGGGGGCAGAGATCGACCAGAGGCACTCCACCCTCCGCCCCAACCAGGTCTCAGTGATACAGGCCAGGTCCGCGCCTCCTCCCTGATCAATTCACCAAGGAGGGGAGCCTTAACCACGACCTGGCATTAAAATACACCAACCTGAGCCCAGGGTCTCCCAAGTCCCAGATCCTGAGTGGGCAGAGGCATGGAGTCGGAGCACGCCACAGCTTTAGATAGCGACGGCAGCCTCCCCTTCACGCGGATATGACTCCCCGCCTCTCCATCCCTGCCAAGTCCGGACGCCTGGGATCGCATCCCCGCCTCAGCCACCGAGTCCAACGGGCCCCTCCCCCCCCCTCCACAGCGCATCCCCAGTTGGGCTGGACTGAGTTCTTCCTTTCTGGGCAAAATTGATCATCCACATGCCCAGATGGACAACCTCCCTTCCCTAACCTTTAAGATAAAGGGCAAAAAATTTAAAAGTTTCCCTTGCCCAATTTAAATTACCCCTTGGTCAGCAAGAATGCCACTCTCTCGAGATCTAACAACTCATCATAAAGGTAAGCTTTGACACCCCCCACAGGCCATACTAGAGACAAGGGAACAGTCCTGTAGGCCCGCAGCTCCATAGGTGAATAAGCCAAAATCATGATAAAATTAAAACACAGAAGATAGGGAAGATAAACGGCCACAAATAATTGATGTTAAAACATATTAGAATTAAGAAGTCATTATCATCGTCTCCAGTCCTTGCAACCAGCACCTACAGTTATCATATCGCGACCCCTCAAGGCTCTCTCACCATCCTC